>JBBDGP010003846.1:0-489344 GCA_037952835.1 Lithobates septentrionalis
TTACCGGCGGCGCCGGGAAGAGTGGCACCTCTCCCGCTGTCTCTAAAAATGATCCTGCGGTGAAGCTGCTGCCATAACAACTGTATTTAACGTCAAAGTAATGACGTCACGTGTATATATATATTTTGGGGGCGGTCGGCAAGTGGTTTTGATGAGAAAAGCGAGTAAAACGCACTCACATATAGTAAAAACACATAGGCATATAGTTACAACAGGGGAACACTGGTTTGCGTTCCAATAAGCGGAATTGACGCGTTTCCCGGAAGTCCCAACCTACGCGTTTCGTCAGCAAATGCCTGATGTTGTTAAAGCGGAGTTCCACCCAAAAATGAAACTTCCGCTTTTCGGAATCCTCCCCCCCCTCTCCGGTGTCACATTTGGCACCTTTCGGGGGGGGGGAGGAGAGCATATACCTGTATAATCCAGGTATTTGCTCCCACTTCCGGGCATAGATATCCGCGGGTACCCGCGGTGATCTACGTCATATCCGGTGCCTCCTCCACACCCCCCCCCCCCACTGTCTTCTGGGAGACGCACAGGTCCCAGAAGACAGCAGGGACCTGTGGGATCACGCAGTGCGACTTGCCTATGCAAAGTAGGGAATCAGGCTGTGAAGCCGAAGATGGTGGCGCCTCCACCTGAGAGGCGAGGGACAGATCGGCTTCGTGTGCCGACACCGCGGGCGCCCTGGACAGGTAAGTGTACATATTTTAAAAGTCAGCAGCTGCAGTATTTGTAGCTGATGACTTAAAAAAAAAATTTGGCAGGACCTCCGCTTTAATGGGTCTCTGTGGTCCTCTATGCAATGCAGGCAGATCATGGCTGGTGGGAGGGGGCTGTACACAGCTTCCTGATAACATCACAGCGTCCGGCCTCAGGAAAACCCTCAGGAAAACCCTCAGCCCTGATGCAAGCAGTGGGAGGAGTCATGCAAATATCAAAATGTCTTGATGGGTGAAGTCAGTCTGGAGGAGTGGGTGTTTCCGAGGCAGGCTTAATTTGCATATGTACCGCCCACATGTGATGCCAGAGCCTTCATGATTTAAAGAACCGCAATCCAATGAATGAAAGGGGCGGGGCCAGGGCCAGTTAGGTTGGGTGAAGAGCTAGATGATGCTGGACGTCCTCCAGCCATGAAATGAGGGCGGGGCTCTACCTGACTCGCTGCAGCTTCTAACGCACATGGTGAGAAGCTCGCAGTGTGCGGTGAAATCAGAGGAAGACGTTTCAGTCCAGGGGGCGGAGCCGGTACACCTATAGAAAACTGAAGGGGGGGGGCAGATGTAATATACATTGTATCCTATATTTCACCTTCCGGATTGTCCTAGAAGGAGGAAGATGACTGAAATCTCGGATTTGTGATGAAAACCATCATTTTCTTCTCTAATCAGAAATGCGAATCGCACTTAAGCGCAATTTCCTGGCGCTCGCCCTGCGTCGGCGGCAGTGCGAGGAGATGGGATTATGGGTGAGATGGAAATAAACATTCGGCGGCGATGTCCCCCCAGAAGAGGGAGAAGAAGGCGAGGAATAATGAGATGTGTTTCCACGCTCCAGTCCCGGGAGGGCGGCGGAGGGGGGAGGGGCCAGGCTGCGGGTGACATATGGCTCCTCCATCAGATCCAGAACAACATTCCAGGCTGAGAAGCCGTAAGAGGCGCTTTTCAATTACATGAAATGTGTCTGAGTGCAAATGAGTCCTGAGCCCCCCGCCAAGAGCGCCGCGCGCCCCCCCACCCCCGCACCGCGATATACACCGCGTTCCCAGGATCCCACCTTATTATACAATCCGAGACGAACAAATCTGAGCGCAGCCGTCATTTATACCTCCGATAATCGCCAGACCGCCGCATCATACTCATCCCGACTTCTACTGCAACCTGCTGATTAATGAACCCGAAAAATCTCCCCCGTAACCTATATATACACAGGAGTGACATCACCGCTCTCCAGATATAAGATATATACACAGGAGTGACATCACCGCCCTCCAGATATAAGATATATACACAGGAGTGACATCACCGCCCCCCGGATATAAGATATATACACAGGAGTGACATCACCGCTCTCCAGATATAAGATATATACACAGGAGTGACATCACCGCCCCCCGGATATAAGATATATACACAGGAGTGACATCACCGCTCTCCAGATATAAGATATATTATACAGAGTGACATCACCGCCCTCCAGATATAAGATATATACACAGGAGTGACATCACCGCCCCCCGGATATAAGATATATACACAGGAGTGACATCACCGCTCTCCAGATATAAGATATATTATAGAGGAGTGACATCACCGCTCTCCAGATATAAGATATATTATAGAGGAATGACATCATCGCTCTCCAGATATAAGATATATTATACAGAGTGACATCACCGCTCTCTAGATATATAAGATATATACACAGGAGTGACATCACCGCCCTCCAGATATAAGATATATTATACAGGAGTGACATCACCGCTCTCCAGATATAAGATATATTATACAGGAGTGACATCAGCGCTCTCCAGATATAAGATATATTATACAGAGTGACATCACCGCCCTCCAGATATAAGATATATTATAGAGGAGTGACATCACCGCCTCCAGATATAAGATATATTATACAGAGTGACATCACCGCTCTCTAGATATATAAGATATATACACAGGAGTGACATCACCGCCCTCCAGATATAAGATATATTATACAGAGTGACATCACCGCTCTCCAGATATAAGATATATTATACAGAGTGACATCACCACTCTCCAGATATAAGATATATTATACAGGAGTGACATCAGCGCTCTCCAGATATAAGATTATATTATACAGAGTGACATCACCACTCTCCAGATATAAGATATATTATACAGGAGTGACATCAGCGCTCTCCAGATATAAGATATATTATACAGAGTGACATCACCACTCTCCAGATATAAGATATATTATACAGGAGTGACATCACCACTCTCCAGATATAAGATATATTATACAGAGTGACATCACCACTCTCCAGATATAAGATATATTATACAGGAGTGACATCACCGCTCCCCAGATATAAGATATATTATACAGGAGTGACATCACCGCTCTCCAGATATAAGATATATTATACAGGAATGACATCACCGCTCTCCAGATATAAGATATATTATACAGGAGTGACATCACCGCCCTCTATTATAATAGATAATGTTACATTATATGATGACATCACTGATACATTGTATATTTCTGATGGTTCATTCTGTGGTTATTTTATGGCCATTTCCCCCTCCCGCCGGTACGGCTCCTGTGCACACACCCCAAACTGAATGCATAATATCAGAGTGCGCGGTGCGCCTTGACCCGCCGCGGCGTCCTGCCGCGAGACATGACTCATATTTGTGGCCCGGCCTGACCGGGGCAATACAGACAAATTAGGTTTATCCCCCCCCCCCCCCCCCCGGGGGGTGATTATTGATCCCATCTGTGGTGACACCGGAGTCGGGTTGGAGGAATTGGAACAGATTGGTACAACATGTTTCTTCGTCTGGCGGACACGCGATACGCCGCGCATCGGACGGCACAAATATTCCTATATCTTATCATGAATAATGGATGAGTTCTGCCTGAGAAATGATTAAAGGAGATTTCCTAACCTCCCCTCCCCACACACACTCCTGGGACTCTCAGTCCCCTTTCTGCAGGAGAAATGACCCTTAAAGGGGATGTCCACCATGTTCAGTCATTGATTAGATGAACATTCAATATTGTTATCAGTGGGAGTATTGATTGTCTGTACATATTACATATGCAGCCTCTGTTTCCTGCACTGCTACCCATAATGCACCTTCCATGTGTACCACCATTATGGTCCCTGGATCCCAGGACACTATTAACCCCGCCCACTCTCCACCTAGCATTGGCACACCCTACCGGTTGGTCCAGCCAAGTCCCCACCTATAGATATGGAGGGACCGTCCACCATGCCCAATTTATTCGTTGGTCCCACCTTGACTCCACCTCTACCGCCTACCACGCCTACCTTATGGTTTAGTCCCCTCTAGACCCCACCTCTAAAAATGCTGAGACCCCTCCCATCACACCCATGTTACGGGTTGCCCCCGCCCTGACCCCAACTCTATAAATACAGGGAGTGCCCATCACGCCCACTTTATGGTTTAGTCCCTCCTAGACCTCACCTCTAAATACGTTGAGACCCCTCCCCATCACACCCATGTTACGGGTTGTCCCACCCTGACCCCAACTTCAAAAATACAGAGAGTGCACATCATGTCCACTTTATAGGTTGGTCCCACCCAGACCCCCACCTCTAAATATGCAAGGGTCACTCACCATGCCTACTTTACGGGTAGGTCCAGTCCAGAAGCCACCTGTAAATATGGAGGACCTTCCACCATGTTCACTTTATGGTTTAGTCCCTCCTGGGCCTCACCTCTAAATATGTTAAGACCCCTCCCATCACACCCATGTTACGGGTTGTCCCGCCCTGACCCCAGCTTCAAAAATACAGGGAGTGCGCATCATGTACACTTTATAGGTTGGTCCCACCCAGACCCCCACCTCTAAATATGCAGGAATCACTCACCATGCCCACTTTACGGGTTGGTCCAGCCAAGACCCCACCTGTAAATATGGAGGGACCATCCACCATGTCCACATTATGAGTTGGTCCCACCTTGACTCCATCTCTAAAAATGCAGGAACTGCCCATCACGCCGACTTTATGGTTTAGTCCCTCCTAGACCTCACCCCTAAATATGTTGAGACCCCTCCCATCACACCTATGTTACGGGTCGTCCCGCCCTGACCCCAACTCTCAAATATATAGGGCGTGCAAGTCATGTCCACTTTATAGGTTGGTCCCACTCCCACCCAGATCCCACCTTTAAATATGCAGGGATCACTCACAATGCCTACTTTACGTGTTGGTCCAGCCAAGACCCCACCTGTAAATATGGAGGGACCGTCCACCATGTCCACTTCATTGTTTAGTCCCTCCTAGACCTCACCTCTAACAATGTTGAGACCCCTCCTATCACACCCATGTTACGGGTTGTCCCGCCCCGACCCCAACTCTAAAAATACAGGGAGTGCGCATCATGTCCACTTTATAGGTTGGTCCCACCCAGACCCCCACCTCTAAATATGTAGGGATCACTCACCATGCCCACTTTATGTGTTGGTCCAGCCAAGACCCCACCTGTAAATATGGAGGAACCCTCCACCATGTCCACTTTATGAGTTGGTTCCGCCTTGACTCCACCTCTAAAAATGCAGGGGCTGCCCATCACACCCACTTTATGGTTTAGTCCCTTCTAGACCTCTAAATATGATGAGACCCCTCCCATTACACCCATGTTACGGGTTGTCCCACCTTGACTCCAACTCTAAATATGCAGGGATCGCTCACCATGCCCCTTTTACGGGTTGGTCCTGCCAAGACTCCCACCTCTAAATATGTAGGGATCCCTATCACTCCCACTTTAGAAGTTGGTCCCCACCTTGACCCAACATTTAGAAATTGCCGGGACCAATCATTACACCCCACTTTATGGATTGGTACCACCCAGACCCCGCCTCAAACTATGCAAGGACTGCTTATCATGCCAACTTTATGGGTTCATCCCACAAATCCCCCGCCTCTAAATATGTAGGGACTGCATCACAGTCACTTTACTCAGACCACACCCTTAAAAATGCAGAAAGTGCTCATCACATATACTTTATGTGTTGGCCCCACCCAGACCCCACCTCTAAAAATGCAGGGACTCTCCATCATGCCTAATTTACAGGCTGGCCCTGCCTAGAACCCACCTGTATATACAGTATCTCACAAAAGTAAGTACACCCCTCACATTTTTTGTAAATTTTTTCTTCTATCTTTTCATGTGACAACACTGAAGAAATGACACTTTGCTACAATGTAAAGTAGTGAGTGTACAGCTTGTATAACAGTGTAAATTTGCTGTCCCCTCAAAATAACTCAACACACAGCCATTGGGGAGGGAACCATGAATGCAAACATGTACTGTGACCTACTGAAGCAGAGCATGATCCCTCCCTTCAGAGACTGGGCCGCAGGGCAGTATTCCAACATGATAACCACCCCAAACACACCTCCAAGACCACCACTGCCTTGCTAAAGAAGCTGAGGGTAAAGGTGATGGACTGGCCAAGCATGTCTCCAGACCTAAACCCTATTGATCATCTGTGGGACATCCTCAAACGGAAGGTGGAGGAGCGCAAGGTCTCCAACATCCACCAGCTCCGTGATGTCATCATGGAGGAGGGGAAGAGGACTCCAGTGACAACCTGTGAAGCTCTGGTGACCTCCATGCCCAAGAGGGTTAAGGCAGTGCTGGAAAATAATGGTGGCCACACAAAATATTGACACTTTGGGCCCAATTTGGAGATTTTCACTTAGGGGTGTACTGACTTTTGTTGCCAGCGGTTTAGACATTAATGGCTGTGTGTTGAGTTATTTTGAGGGGACAGCAAATTTACACTGTTATACAAGCTGTACACTCACTACTTTACATTGTAGACAAGTGTCATTTCTTCAGTGTTGTCACATGAAAAGATAGAAGAAAAGATTTACACACATGTCACTGATGGGGTGTACTAACTTTTGTGAGATACTGTATGCAAGCACAACACATCATATTAAGCTTATGGGTTGGTCCCACCTCTAAAAATGCAGATACCCCCATCACAGCAACTTTACAAGCTAGCCCTGCCCAGACCCTACCTTTAACCCATTTGAGCTGGCACCTCCCTGCCCTTTAAGGGGTTTAGGATGCCAGGAGGGGGGGCAGGGTTCATGATTATGTGACCGCTGTGATTAGCTGTCATGGCGGTCACATCGGCAGCTTTCCGTTAGGCGCCTGTAACTGTGCTAGGAGCGCGCAGGGAGCATTCTCTCTGCACAGCTGTATTCACACCAAGTCACGCAAATATGCGACCGCTCAGTGGGAAGGCTCACCCACCAAGAGGCTGCATATTTGCATGCGGCCAGTGCCAAGGGGTTAAATATGCAGGGACCCTTACCACACCCAGTTTACAGGTTGGCCTTGCCCGGACACTGCCTATTAAAATGCAGGACTGCTCCTCACACCCAATTCTAGAGTTTGCCCTAACCAGACCCTGCCTGTAAATATACAGGGACTGTCCATCACGCCTAGTTTACAGG
Source organism: Lithobates septentrionalis (assembly GCA_037952835.1). Classification (NCBI taxonomy): domain Eukaryota; kingdom Metazoa; phylum Chordata; class Amphibia; order Anura; family Ranidae; genus Lithobates; species Lithobates septentrionalis. The sequence goes on from JBBDGP010003846.1 coordinate 7,214, forward strand.
TTGGCTCCGCCCAGAACCTACCTGTAAAAAAGCAGAGACAACCTACCCATTCCAACTTTACAGTTTGGACTTGCTTAGGCCCCACCTCTTAAAATGCAGGATCCCCCGCCCCCCCCTTCACACCCACTTTACAGGCTGGTTCTGCTCAGATCCAGGGAACGCCCATCTTGCCCACTTCATGGGTCAGTCCCACAAAGACCTTTCCCTCTAAATATGCAGGAACTGCCCATCACACCACCCATGATGGGTTCGTCCCACCCAGACCCCCTCCTTTAAATATGTAGAGACCACTCACTGGCCGGCCCGATCCTGGGAATGAATGCTTTGCCGAGTAACTCCAATATGTTTGATGCTGTAATCCCGTGACATAGCCCTGGACACGGCATTAATGGTTCAGAGGGCCAAGATGAGGGACTATCCAGGCAAATCCGGGACATTTGGCAAGCCTTCTCATGATGTAGATCTAGGGGTCAGCAGGCCGACTGATCCAATTCGCTCTGTGTATGGCTGACATGTTATCACAACACTGTTTAAGAGAACCTGTCATCACATATATATTTCCCATGGTAAGTGCAGCACGCCTAATGATAAAAGGTACGTAAAGGTGAAGTGAATAAGCCAGGTGACATCAGTGGTTGGTGAGGACACCAAGTGGGTACAAGCAGGCGTTGCATCCTTAGCAACCATCAACAGCAACAAGCTATCACATTTGCCCATGCTGAATGCCCTAAATGTACAGACCAAACATTGAGTTCATCCCTAGTTCTCAAAATTACTTTTAAACTTCTACTTTGAGGTTATGTCCTTGGGTTCCTTCATATTGAACATACCCCCCCCCCCCCCCCCCCCCAACCTTATTCACACCCCTCATCTACCGTATTTAAAAGTTTTAGCCATGTAAGAGAACAGAAACCAAAAGTTTTTCCTGGAAAATCTTGCTGATATATTTCATTTCTAGGTGATAGAAGGGTCCGCAGGGGATGGCAGAGTTCCATCAGCTCTACCGACCCAATGGGGTCAGGGGCCCCAAACATGCGCTGTACGATCCTGACAACCACATCCTGCAATACAAGGAGAGACGTCTGTATTACACTGTACAATGCACACCAAGGGTCTGACTTCAGGAAAAGACAGCATTTTGGGTGGTCACCAGGGTTGGAGATTATGGGACAGGGAGGGAAGCAAGAAAGGTTGAGGAAGCAGACTGAGGGAAGGGAAAGGAAAGGGAGAAGAAACTAGGGAAGGAAGAAAAGAAATGAAGGAGAAAGGAAAAGGGAAAAGAAAGTAGATAAGGGAGTTGGGAAGGAAGGAAAGCAAGGAAGAAAGGAAGAAAGGGGAAAGGAAAAGGGAAAGGAAAGTAGAGAAGGAAGTAGGGAAGGAAGAAAGAAAAAGGAAGTGGGGAAGGAAGGAAATGAAAGAGGAAGGAAAGAAGGAAAGGAAAGGGGTAAAGGAAAAGGGAAAGAAAGGAAAGTAAAGGAGGAAGGAAGGAAGGGGAAATTAAAGGGCAAAGGGAAAAAACAAAGGAAAATAGAGAAGGAAGGAAGGAAGGAAGGAAGGAAGGAAGGAAGGAAGGAAGGAAGGAAGGAAGGAAGGAAGGAGAAGAAGAGGAAAAGGGTAGGGAAGGTATGAAGGAAGGAAAGGAAAAGAAGAGAGAAGAAGATAGGGAAGGAAGGAAAAGGATAAGGGAGAATGGGAAAAAGAAAGTAGATAAGGAAGGAAAGTAAGGGAGGAAGGGGAAAGAAAAGTAGAGAAGGAATGAAGAAAGGAAGGAAGGGGAAAGGAAAAAGCAGAGGAAAGTAGAGAAGGAAGAAAGGAAGGAAAGAAAAGATGGAAGGAAGGAAAGAAAGGAAAGTATAGAAGGAAAGGAAAAGCAAAAGAAAGGACGAAGGAAGGAAGAAAGGGGAAAGGGAAGTTGTAAAGCGCTGCGCAAACTGTTGGCGCTATATAAAACCTGTATAATAATAACCTGTATAATAATAAAGGGAAGCAGAGAAGGAAGGGAAAAGGAAAGTAGATAAGGAAGAAAGGAAAGGAAAAGAAAGGTGGGAAGGAAAGAAAGAAGGAAGGAAAGCAAAGAAAGGAAAAAGAAAGGAAGAGGAAAGGAGAAAAGGGAAAGAGAACAGGAGAGAGGGAAGTAGGGAAAGTGGGAAAGAAGAACAGAAAGGGAAGGTGTGAAGGAAAGGAATGGAAAGGAAAGGAAAGGAAAGGAAAAGAAGATAGAAGAAGATAGGGAAGGAAGGAAAGGGAGAAGGGAGGAAGGGGAAAGAAAAGTAGAGAAGGATTGAAGAAAGGAAGGAAGGAGAAAGGAAAAGGCAAAAGAAAAGCAGAGAAGGAAGAAAGGAAAGTATAGAAGGAAAGGAAAAGGAAAGGAAGGAAGGCCGGAAGGAAGGAAGGAAGGAAGGGCAAAGGAAAGGGAAAGATAAAGGAAAGCAGAGAAGGAAGGGAAAAGGAAAAGCGAAAGGAAAGTAGATAATGAAGAAAGGAAAGGAAAAGAAAGATGGGACGGAAGGAAAGCAAAGAAAGCAAAGGAAAGGAAGGGAAAGGAAAAGGAAAGGAAGAGAAAAAGAGAACAGGAGAGAGGGAAGTAGGGAAAGTGGGAAAGAAGGACAGAAAGAAAGGAAAGGTGGAAGGAAAAGGAAAGGAATTGTGACTCCCAGTCCAGGCGTGTTTTATTTTGCAGCACAACAAGAAAGCAGCAATCAGCGTGATAACATCCAGACACTTGTATGAATTGTTCGTCAGCGGCTTCTATCACACCAATTATCTCCAATGATTTACACATTATTAGCAGAGTTAAGTTATTACCAGCTGGGTGTCGCCATGAAAGGTTACCGCCGGCACAGATCAGAGATTGCGGTAAGCACATGGCGGGGATATAATTAAAGAAACACGTTGCAGATTAAATAGAAATTTTGCTGCCGCAACTTTTTTGTTTTCAAAGCCGATACGATCTCTAATTTCTCCTTCCTGAGAGCGAACGTTTAGTCGGCACATTTAAAACAGAAGATCATCTTCACAAAGTCAGAGAGATCAGAGGAGGCTTCCTGGAGGAAGAGAGGAAATGTGGTGAGTCAGGACGACTCGGCACTCCTCCCGGGAAATGGCTGGAATTACCGGATCAGAACCGCAGACAGAATCCGGGAAATTCCTGATCACCAAAGTACATTCTTCTATAGGTTTATATTATATATGTGAAACATGAGGCTCCGGTCCAGAAAGGAGGAAGATAACAGGAGACAACACCTGGCAGCTCAGCGCCTTCACCTGTACCTTGCAGCACCGAGAGCCTGGCTTCAGTCACCAGCAGGGCTCGATCTGCATGGAGTACTTATGCTCTGCCGTGTTCTCCCCATAATTTTGTGATTGTGGTGAGGCATTAGAGTGTAAGCTCCTCTGGTGCAGAGACTGATGTGATTGGCACAGCACTGCCGTATATGTCAGAGCTATATAAATGTATAATAATAATAGTGTGTGACTGTGGGGGAGGGGGGGACGACATTAGAGTGTAAGCTCCTTTGTACAGAGACTGATTTGACTGGCTCAGTGATCTCTGTACAGCACTGCGGTATATGTCAGAGCTATATAAGTGTATTATAATAATAATAATAATAGTGTGTGACTGTGGGGGGAGGGAACATTAGAGTGTAAGCTCCTCTGGTACAGAGACTGATGTGACTGTGGGGGAGGGGACATTAGAGTGTAAGCTCCTCTGGTACAGAGACTGATGTGACTGGCTCAGTGATCTCTGTACAGCTCTGTAGTATATGTCAGAATATATATATATATATATATATATATATATATATATATATATATATATATATATATATATAAAATAGTGTGTGGTACCATACTATATAAAGGCATCAGAACTCACGCGTTTCGAATAATAGGTGCTTACTTAAAAGGCCAGCAATAGCCATATTAAGGTGACATGGCCCTATTTATTCAGAAAATGCAGATAATTTAATATATCTTTTTTATTCCCCCATCGATTGATCTGGCTCTAGCTTTCGGTCATCGAATATCTCCGCTCCGTGTGAACCTGGCTGGGTGTCTGGATTATCTCCTCTCGATCTCTTTTATTTCATGTCTGGTGGTGGTGGGGGGGGGGGGTCAGGTTGGAGCTGTTTAATCTCCGGCAGTTATAATGTGACACATCCCAGAGAAATAAATCTTCTCTCATATCCATCGGAATGCATGGGGCAGCCAAGCCCGCCACCTCTGACCTCCAGCCGGGCATCATGGGAAATGTAGTTTCGTGGCTCCCAGGCTCATAGTGACTTGTGAAGTGGTCATTATTGTTTCATTATCGTACATGAGAATAACCAGCCCGATACATACCAGAATTACCTGATTAGAACTAAAACCAAAAACAAGAAATCGCTCCACATGCATCGTATGTAGAGAAATATTCCTGGGATTTTGGAATGGGGTGTTCTACAGACTCATCATTGAAGTGGGTTCCAGTTCTCATACCTTATGGGCCAGGAGGTCCCTTATGGACCAGGAGGCCACTTATGGACCAGAAGGCCATTTATAGACCAGGAGTCCCTTATGGACCAGGAGGCCACTTATAGACCAGAAGGCCACTTATGGACCAGGAGGCCACTTATGGACCAGGAGGTCCCTTAAGGACCAGAAGGCCTCTTATGGACCAGGGGGCCCCTTATAGACCAGGAGCCCCTTATGGACCAGGAGGCCACTTATGAACCAGAAGGCCATTTATGGACCAGGAGCCCCTTATGGACCAGGAGGCCACTTATGGAACAGGAGGCCCCTTATGGACCAACAATTTTTACATTCCCATTATGGGCACGTTTATTCGTCATTACTTAAAGCAGAACTAAACTCACTCCAACAACTCTCCTTTATTTTACCCCCCCCCCCCCTTAGAATAGCTAAAATGATATTATTCTATTTTGTACCTTTTCATGCTTTGTTTGTGCTGCTAAGCAGTACTTCTGGATTTCCAGCCTAGGCCAGGCCCCAGTGCCTCCTGGTATTGCTATGTTACAGCTATCATAGGAGGCAGTGTGTTTTCTACGCTGCAACCATGCAGTGCACATGTGCAACAGATTTGTGAGCATGCGCTCAAACGCCACTGGACAGTATACTGGGAACCTTCCAAATGCTGGCCTCTCTTGTACACTCATGCAGAAAGCCCAGTGCACACCGGTCTCTGCTAGGTCCTAGATTCCATTGGCGCACGTGCATCAGAGTTTTAATGATGGCGGGATGAAAGAGGGGCAGGGGGAGATAGTTCATTATGAGGTTTAGTTCCACTTTGAAATAACAAAGTAATTCATAGAGAGAAAAAAGATCGATACCAACTGGAAAGTATTCCTGTTGCCTATAAATAGGGACTATAACGGCACAGCATAGGCGATAAGATAAAACAGGGGTAGGCAACCCCCGGCACTGGTGCCGCAAGCAACACACAAAGCCTCTTCTGCTGGCACTCGACTCTCTCCCCATCAGCAGAGCAGCGCAGGGAAGTGTCAGTGAGACAATAATACATTCCAATCTCAGAATTCCCCAAACCCCACTAAGGGGGAGGCTCTGTGCCCCCACACAAAAGATGGGAAACATTGTTTGGTTCTCTAACTTTTCTGTAGCTGCGATCGTCAGCTTTTGTGATGGGGAAGAGATTGGGTGCAGTTCTGCTGGAGGGGGGGGGGGCGGTCCCTGTTTCCAGGGGGAGGAGGACTGTGATTGGCCACTGCTAAAGCCAATCACAGTCCTGCTAGCCCCGCCCACCATCTGAAGGAAGGTGACTCGCTTGGTTGCCGCTACCAATCTCAGAAAGAAGGGATTTCACTGTGATTGAGAAAACCCCAATCAGGTGACAGTTTGTGGGGTTATTGTTGAGCTTCTGGAAAATTTGTTGAAATGATTCCTGAACCTTTGTGTCCCTTACTACTGAACCCCGACACTCTGTGTCACTTACTGCTGAACCCTGACACTCTGTGTCACTTACTACTGAACCCTGACACTCTGTGTGACTTACTACTGAACCCCGACACTCTGTGTCCCTTACTACTGAACCCCGACACTCTGTGTCACTTACTGCTGAACCCTGACACTCTGTGTCACTTACTACTGAACCCTGACACTCTGTGTGACTTACTACTGAACCCCGACACTCTGTGTCCCTTACTACTGAACCCCGACACTCTGTGTCACTTACTGCTGAACCCTGACACTCTGTGTCACTTACTACTGAACCCTGACACTCTGTGTGACTTACTACTGAACCCCGACACTCTGTGTCCCTTACTACTGAACCCCGACACTCTGTGTCACTTACTACTGAATCCCGACACTCTGTGTCCCTTACTACTGAACCCTGACACTCTGTGTCACTTACTACTGAATCCCGACACTCTGTGTCACTTACTACTGAACCCCGACACTCTGTGTCACTTACTACTGAACCCCGACACTCTGTGTCCCTTAGAGCCACAGCCGGTATTCAGCACAATGAAAATCACACCCAACCATTTTCCCCGGCTGCAGGGGCCCAACTTATGATCCTGAACGCAGGCCCACTGCTTTCAGAAAATGCCCCTGACCTGAGTTTATCATTGTACATCCATTCCAGATGCTTGTATGTGACATCACATACATCCCATACATCACATACATCCCATACATCCCATACGTCCCATATGTCCCTTACATCCCATACGTCCCATACATCACATACATCACATACATCCCATACATCCCATACATCACATACACCCCACACATCACATACACCCCACACATCACATACATCCCATACATCACATACATCCCATACATCCCATACATCACATACATCCCCTACATCCCATACATCACATACATCCCATACATCCCATACATCAAATACATCCCATACATCTCATACATCACATACCTCTCATACATCACATACATCCCATACATCCCATACATCCCATATGTCCCATACATCCCATACATCCCATACATCCCATACATCACATACATCCCATACGTCCCATACGTCCCATACGTCCCATACATCCCATACATCACATACATCCCATACATCACATACATCCCATACATCCCATACATCACATAGATCCCATATGTCCCATACATCCCATACATCCCATACATCACATACATCCCATACATCACATACATCCCATACATCCCATACATCACATACATCCCATACATCCCATACATCCCATACACCCCACACATCACATACATCACACACATCCCATACATCACATACATCCCATACATCACATACATCCCATACATCAAATACATCCCATACATCACATACATCTCATACATCACATACATCCCATACATCACATACACCCCACACATCACATACATCACATACATCACACACATCCCATACATCCCATACATCCCATACATCCCATACATCCCATACATCCCATACATCCCATACATCCCATACATCACATACATCCCATACATCACATACATCCCATACATCACATACATCCCATACATCAAATACATCCCATACATCAAATACATCCCATACATCACATACATCTTATACATCACATACATCTCATACATCACATACATCCCATACATCCCATACATCCCATACACCCCATACATCCCATACACCCCATACGTCCCATATGTCCCATACATCCCATACATCCCATGCATCCCATACATCACATACACCACCAAACTATAACCTTGAAGGTTCTCTGGAGCAATACTGTGAGACGCCCTCAAGAGGCGTTCCTTCGTGGTTCCAGTTTCTTGGTACTCAATTCCCTCCTTTCCTTCCTCTATTTTCACCTTCCCTCACTTAAACTCTGGCACTTCTGGGTGATCCTCTAAATAGAACACACCGTTTGAATTCTTTAAAATCTTATTCTATTGAATTTTTTACAATAGTATTACCCCAATCTGCCTCCCTGGCCCGCCCCCGGGGGAACGCCTCTTGAGGGCGTCTCACAGTATTGCTCCAGAGAACCTTCAAGGTTATAGTTTGGTGAGTGCAATTTTTAAACTTTAAATTTTAAGTATGTTCTCCAATATCAATTGTGTACCCTCTGAAAACTACTTATGTATCTTTGCTTGTCATGTTGATACTGTACTGTTTTTTTCATCTTCATAGACCACATACTATCAGACGCCTCCTGAAGAAGCGGCTGTGACCGCGAAACTGTAGAGGTCACGTCTGCAAGTATCACACTATATAACCTCTGTCCATGTATCTGTGTGGGCATTAGCTATACAAACTTAGTGTCAACAATGCTGTAAACAATCATTATTGTTTGTGTATGTTAAATCATGAATATGTACAATATATGTTCCCTGCAGGACTTTTTATTATTTCTGAAATAAATTTATATACTTTTAAACAAGGTATTTTTCCTTATGGTACCGCAACAGTCCTTTTCTTTTTTGAAAGAGGCAGGACCCTATTGGAGAGGTCCCTGCTCTGGTTTCTCTTTCAACCCCACTCCTTGGCCTTATTCATATCTAGGATGATGGTACCTATTAATGATATTTTACCCCCTTTTGTAAATCACGTGGCATACCTGTTAACTTCATTACTAAAGTAGTTTACAGCATTTACTTTATAAAAAATCCTTCTCGTAATTGAGAATGTGAAGTTGAAATTTTTTGTTATAAAATCGGAACGCTCAATTTCTTTGAAAACATTTTTTGGCACACTGTGCTCAAAAGGTTGCCTCCCCCTAAGATAAAATGTAGTCTTTATTTGTACAAAGTTATAAGAGGAAATAAAAACAATATCATGCTTTATCTATCTCATATGTTAAAAGGAAATAACACCATCTCTGTCCCAATAACAAATAAATCCTCATATACAGACTCAGATGGTAACAGTCCAGTGTGGATGAAGGCTTTCCTAGTGCTTGTAAGGTCAACGCGTTTCAACAAAAAAAATAGCTTCCTCAGAACCAGGACAACTAGAGAGAGAAAACTATGAAACTATTCCTCCCACTGACACCAATGATGGGGCACTATTCCCCCCCACTGACACCAATGATGGGGCACTATACCTCCCACTGATACCAATGATGGGGTACTAACCCCCGCACTGGCACCAATGATGGAGCACTATTCCTCCCACTGACACCAATAATGGGGCACTATTCCTCCCACTGACTCCAATGATGGGACACTATTCCTCCCGCTGACACCAATGATGGGCACTATTCCAGTGCCATCTATCAGGGCCCATCAGTACTTCTAATCAGTGCCCACCAGTGCCACCCTTGAGTGCCCATCAGTGCCTCCTGATCAGTGCCCACTATCAGTGCCCATCAGTGTCGCCTATCAGTTCCCATCAGTGCCGCCTATCAATGCCCATCAGTGCCACCTCTCTGTGCCACCTATCAGTGCCGCCTATCAGTGTCACCTATAAGTGCCCATCAGTGCCGCCTATCAATGCCCATCAGTGCCACCTATCGGTGCCCATCAGTGCCGCTTATCCGTGTCACCTCTCTGTTCCACCTATCAGTGCCACCCATAAGTGCAGCCTCATTAGTGCCTCCTGATCAGTGCCGCCTATCAGTGCCACCTATAAGTGCCCATCAGTGCTACCTATCAGTGCCCATTAGTGTCTCCTGATCAGTGCCCACTAGTGCTGCCCCATCAGTCTCCATAAGTGCCACCTATCAGTGCCCATCAGTGATGGAGAAAAATTACCTTTTTGCAAAATGTTATAACAAAATATGGAAAACATTTTGTTTTGTTTTTTTCAAAATTCTCCTTCTATTTTTGTTTGTTTAGCAAAAAAAAAACCCCAATGGTGATTAAATACCACCAAAGAAAGCTCTATTTGTGTGAAAAAAAAATGATAACAATTTGGTTACAGTGTTGCATGACCGCGCAATTGTCATTCAAAGTGTGACAGCGCTGAAAGCTGGAAATTGGCCTGGGCAGGAAGGGGGTGAAAGTGCCTGCTAAGCAAGTGGTAAATGATAGAGACAGAATATCAACCAAAAATCCAGAAAAAAAACACACGGTACAAATGTAATAAACGGAGTTGCAGTTCAGTGAGTAAAATAAGTATTTGATCCCCAAGCAAAACATGACTTAGTAGTTGGTGGAGAAACCCTTGTTGGTGATCACAGAGGTCAGACGTTTCATTTCGTTTGCACACATCTCAGGAGGGATTTTGGTCCACTCTTCTTTACAGATCTTCTCTAAATCCTTAAGGCTTCTTGGCTGTCGCTTGGCAACTCGAAGTTTCAGCTCCCTCCATACATTTTCTATAGGATTAAGGTCTGGAGACTGGCTAGGCAATGACCTTAATGTGCTTCTTCTTCTTGAGCCACTTCTTTGATGCCTTGGCGGTATGTTTTGGGTCATTGTCATGCTGGAAGACCCATCTATGACCCATCTTCAGTGTTCTGGATGAGGGAAGAAGGTTCTCCTCCAAGATTTTGGTCCACTCTTCTTTACAGATCTTCTCTAAATAAGCGTGTGAATTTTTTTTTTTAAAACTATAAAAAATGTTCTCGAGTGTTTAAATGGAAAACCAAAAATTTGCTTTGGTCCCGGATCTATGGGCTGGTAAAATGTAGTTATTAAAATATACCAAATCTTGGGGGACATGGGAAGCGTCCTATGGGCAGACGCTCAAAAATGAAAATCCCTCTCATACAACTTTCACATTTTGTGTTTTTTTTAAGGAATTTTGGGGCATTCATTGGAATTTCATCTCCTATTACACACAGGGGTGGTGTGTTCTTTTTGTATTATTGTCTGGCGGTGGAACCGTCTTCTCACTGCACTGTATGAGGTGACCGCAGATCACCCGTCAGATAATGGTCAGCTCTGCTTTCCCTTCTCATGACAAATCCTAATGGGAGCAGAAGTGTAGAAGCTCGGTGAACATGGAGCAGATCGCTCTCCTATTGGTGGTCAGGGGGTCAATCGACGCTTCTGAAGTCATCTAAAAGGTTGTGCGTTGGGCTGTGTTATATCAACGACCTTCACACAAATCTAATGAGACCCCTTGATGGATCTCCCGGAGTTCTTCTCATAACCCTCTGCCAGGTCAGTTCTGGAGCCTCCAACTGAACTCCGGGCAGATATAAAAGACACACATTCAGCTCTGTATTCATTAACACATCTGTAGCCGATTGCTGGGCTACGGCAATATGGAGAAGGAGACATTGTATTTAATTTTTCTCCCCCTCTACTGAGCTGCTAATGTTGCACCGTTCACCTCTGGGCAGCAGAGGGAGTGTTAAAGCCAAGAAAGGCCATAGACTTCTATGCCGAGCACTGAGAATCCTGGGAGTTGTAGTTTGAGACAGCATCTATATAATGAGACACTCCTTACACTACAGATCCCAATAGGCTCTGTGCAGTAGGAGGAGGGGAGAGATGATTTTTATTAGCCTGGCCGGGAAAGTACTTTCTCTTGACTGAGGGAGTCATAAGGAGAGCGCCTCTGTCTGGATATTTGACTGCCAGTGGAGACCAAACCAGCAGAGATCCGAGCCTGAGGCTGGGAGTGAGGACACCCAGGAGCAGCGCAGCACCGCCCACATTTACAGCACCTGCACCGCTGCAGCAGGGAGACTAGAGCGTCCCATCACCCTCTGCTTCCCACCACTGATCATATACGTGCTCTGGCATATTCAATGGGCTGCCATACACACGAAAAATCACACAAAAGAAGTGCATGAACCTTCTAAAAAATAGAAAACGCATGGTACCTTGTTACTATTCTTTTTTTGGCACTCATGACCCTGCACAGATTTGCACGAAAGCATCTGCATCAGCAATATGGGAGGGGGAAACACGCCTGCACATGGTTGCACCTGTAGGTGTGAATCAAGCTGTGTGTTTCTGTGTGCTGTAGTAACGCACAGCGTTCCTCACAACTTTTTGAGATGGGAACGAGGGACACCTATTAGCAAAGGTACAGTGCCTTGAAAAAGTATTCATACCCCTTGAAATTCCCCACATTTTGTCATGTTACAACCAAAAACATAAATGTATTTTATTGGGATTTTATGTGATAGACCAACACAAAGTGACACATAATTGTGAAGTGGAAGGAAAATGATAAATGATACAAATAAATATATAAAAAGTGTGTGTGGGGGGGGGGGTATTTGTATGGCGCCCCCCGGAGTCAATACTTTGTAGAACCCCCTTTCTCTACAAGTCTTTTTGGGGGTGTCTCTACCAGCTTTGCACATCTAGAGAGGACATTTCTGCCCATTCTTCTTTGTAAAATATCTCAAGCTTTGTCAGATTGGATGGAGAGCGTCTGTGAACAGCAATTTTCAAGTCTTGCCACAGATTCTCAATGTGATTTAGGTCTGGACTGTGACTGGGCCATTCTAACACATGAATATGCTTTGATGTAAACCATTCCATTGTAGCTCTGGCTGGATGTTTCGGGTCGTTGTCCTGCTGGAAGGTGAACCTCCGCCCCAGTCTCAAGTCTTTTACAGACTCTAACAGGTTTTCTTCTAAGATTGTCCTGTATTTGTCTCCATCCATCTTCCCATCAACTCTGACCAGCTTCCCTGTCCCTGCTGAAGAAAACCATCCCCAACACATGATGCTGCCACCACCATGTTTCACGGTGGGGATGGTGTGTTCAGGGTGATGTGCAGTGTTAGTTTTCCCCCCACACATAGCGTTTTGCTTTTAGGCCATAAAGTTGAATCTCTTCTGAGCAGAGCACCTTCTTCCACATGTTTGCTGTGTCCTCCACATGGCTTCTCACAAACTACAAACAGGACTTCTTATGACTTTCTTTCTCCAATGTATTTCTTCTTGTCACTCTTCCATAAAGGGCAGATTTGTGGAGTGCAGGACTAATAGTTGTCCTGTGGACAGATTCTCCCACCTGAGCTGTGGATCTCTGCAGCTCCTCCAGAGTTACCATGGACCTCTTGGCTCTTCTCTGATGAATGCTCTCCTTGCCCGGCCCGGTCAGTTTAGGTGGACGGCCATGTCTTGGTAGGTTTGCAGTTGTGCCATACTCTTTCCATTTTCCGATGATGGATTGAACAGAGCTCCGTGAGATGATCAAAGCTTCAGAGATCTTTTTATAACCTAACTCTGCTTTTTACTTCTCCACAACTTTATCCCCGACCTGTCTGGTGTGTTCCTTGACCTTCGTGATGCTGTTTGTTCACTAAGGTTCTCTAACAAAGGTCTGAGGGCTTCACAGAACAGCTGTATTTATACTGAGATTAAATTACACACAGGTGGACTCTATTTACTAATTAGGTGACTTCTGAAGGCAATTGTTTACTCTAGATTTTAGTTAGGGGTATCAGAGTAAAGGGGGGCTAAATAGAAATGCCCCCCCCCCCACACTTTTCACATATTTATTTGTATCATTTATCATTTTCCTTCCACTTCACAATTATGTGCCACTTTGTGTTGGTCTATCACAAAACTATGACATTTATATATTCCTTTAAATTTACAAATGCGGCAATTAAGAAATTGGATGAAAGGTTTAGTGCCGGGAAACAGTGGTGGCAATGGGGGGGGCCATGCCCCCCCCCCCCAACATTATACTGTGCCCCCTATGTGCCCCCCCAATTAAAACAGGAAACTATTTTTAAAAAGAGAAAAGGTGCATTTTATATACAACTATATAGATCAGACAAAAATGAGGGACAAATGAGGATGGAAGACAGAGGGACAGAGAAGGTTTGTTCTGAATCAGGGACAGTCCCTCAAAATCCGGGACAGTTGGAAACTATGCGCACAGGATTTTGCCTGTATTCCCACAATGCATAAATTGCAGTGGCGGCCCGTCCATATGGGGCGCAGGGTCCCCCCTAATCCATGCTGCCCCCGACCCCCTCAATCTACATGCAGGGCGCCGAACGCATGGATTTCAATTGAGATTTTTTTTTTTGAAGCACAGGATTAGATCCTGAGCCTCTAATTGGCTTAAAAAAAGGGTGGGCTGGAGGCGCAGAGGGTGGGTGTTCGATCGCCACATGCACACATGTGAATCGGGTACAATGACACGCTCACCTAGGCGAGAATGGAGGAAGTGCACAGCCCAAAAATGGCTGAAATGTGTGAGTTTTTATTCTTCAATTTGCCAACATTTTTGCAATTCTGCAGGAACTTTTCCCTCCCTTTACAAAGTACAAAGTATGGAAAAGTGTGATTTAGGTATTAAGTAAATGGTAAAATAAAGACTTGAAAATAAAATAATAAAGCAAAAAATAAATACACCGACTTGAGGGAGATTCTTATAAGTTCTTACAAATCCAGTAATGGATTATTATGCCGGGTCTCGGGGGGAATCAAATTATCATCCAATTCAGAGTGAAAAAAGTTTGAAAGTCAGATTTTTTCCGGGCTATTATTTTTGTCGTATTTGAAATATGACAAACATAGGAGAGACTTTTCCCTTGGCAGCTTTAAACATCCATTAAGCTGTCAGTTTTATTTATTTCGAAAATTGCAAACTTGTTATTTTTTTTATTTTTTTATTTAAAGCATCATTTTTTTTTTAAATTGAGGAATTGTTTTAAAGAAAATTGAAATGTATTTAAAAAAAAGAAAGTAATGGGTCACCTCTAAAAATAATTATAAAAATATATTTAATATAATATCATTCTAATTATTATAATATATAATCGTATATAAATTGTATAGTATATAATAAAATATAATAATACTTTTATCATATTATATTATTAAAATTATATTATTTAATATAGCATAATTATAAATATGTACAGTGGATATAAAAAGTCTACACACCCCTGCTGGTAAAATGTCAGGTTTCTGTGATGTAAAAAAAAAAAATGAAATAATTTCAGAACTTTTTCCACCTTTAATGTGACCTATAAACTGTACAACATAGTTGAAAAATAAACTGAAATCTTTTGGGGGGAAGTAAAAATAAAAAAGCTAAAATAAAATGTGGTTGCATAAGTCATCATTACCTAGGGATGAGGTGCCTTTTAATTGGGTGTTGTACCATGAACCAGACCTAAATTTCCGTGGTTGCATAAGTGTGCACACCCTCTTATAACTGGGGATGTCGCTGTGCTCAGAATTAAGCAATCACATTCAATCTCGTGTTAAATAGGAGTCAGTACACACCGGCCATCATGTAAAGTGCCTCTGATTAACCCCAAATAAAGCTCAACTGTTCTAGTAGGTCTTTCCTGACATTTTCTTAGTCGCCTCCTACAGCAAAAGCCATGGTCCTCAGAGAGCTTCCAAAGCATCAGATGGATCTCATTGTTAGAAGGTATCAGTCATTAGAAGGTTCCAAGGCATTAGATGTACCATGGAACACAGTGAAGAACGTCATCATCAGGTGGAGAAAATATGGCACAACAGAGACATCACCAAGAGCTGGACGTCCCTCCAAAATTGATGGAAAGACGAGAAAAAAACTGGTCAGGGAGGCGGCCAAGAGGCCGACAGCAACATTAAGTCCTGGCTGTGTGGTGACAACAATCTCCTGTATTCTTCATATGTCTGGGCTATGGGGTAGAGGGACAAGACGGAAGACTTTTCTTACCAAGAAAAACATCCAAGCCCAAGTAAATTTTGCAAAAAACAAATTTGAAGTCTCCCAAAAAGCATGTGGGGAAATGAGTTCTGGTCTGATGAAAACCAAGGTTGAACTTTTCTGGCCATAATTCCAAAAGATATGTTTGGCGCAAAAACAACACCGCACATCACCAAAAGAACACCATACCCACCGTGAAGCATGGTGGTGGCAGCATCCTGCTTTGGGGCTGTTTTTCTTCAGCTGGAGCCTTAGTCAAGGTAGAGGGAATCATGAACAGTTACAAATACCGGTCAATATTGGCACAAAACCTTCAGGCTTCTTAAATTCTTTATTCAAGACCCACCTTCTTGAATACAGAAAGTCCTCACTGATTGCTTTTTTATTGGATTTGTCTTGGTCAGGGGGGTTCGTTTTGGAGGCCAGTAGCTGTATTTTTAATAATTATGTAATAATTATTTTTTATAAAATAATATAATAACATTATTATTATTATTGTTATACAAGATTTATATAGCGCCAACAGTTTACTCAGCGCTTTACAATGTAGAGGGGGGACAACACAATTACAGTTCAATACAGAAGGTATAGGAGGGCCCGGCTCGTAGAGCTTACATTCTAAAGGGAGGGGGTGGTGGTAGAAAAGGTAATAGATGCGGGGAATGATTTGATGGGGGTGGCTCGGGGACAGTTGTTAGGTGGGTGTGGGATAGGCTTCCCTGAATAAATGAGTTTTCAGGGATCTCCTAAAGGTGGACAGGGTAGGGGCTGATCGGACATACCGGGGCAGGGAGTTCCAGAGGATGGGAGAGGCTCTGGAGAAGTCCTGAAGGTGGATAGGTTAGGGGCTGATCGGACATACCGGGGCAGGGAGTTCCAGAGGATGGGAGAGGCTCTGGAGAAGTCCTGAAGGTGGACAGGGTAGGGGCTGATCGGACACACCGGGGCAGGGAGTTCCAGAGGATGGGAGAGGCTCTGGAGAAGTCCTGAAGGTTGATAGGTTAGGGGCTGATTGGACATACTGGGGCAGGAAGTTCCAGAGGATGGGAGAAGCTCTGGAGAAGTCCTGAAGGTGAGCATGGGAGGAGGTAACAAGGGAGCTAGAGAGCAGGAGGTCCTGGGAGGAGCGGAGGGGGCGATTTGGGTGATATCTGCAGATGAGGTTGGTGATGTAGCTGGGGCGATGTTGTGGATGGCCTTGTATGTTATGGTTAGCATTTTGAATTTTATACGGTGGGGGAGGGGAAGCCAGTGAAGGGATTGGCAGAGAGGGGCAGCAGTCGCGGATCGATTAGTGAGGTGTATTAGTCTAGCAGCAGCATTCATAATAGACTGAAGGGGGAGGAGCCTGTGTAAGGGTCGGCCATTAAGGAGAGAGTTGCAGTAGTCGAGGCGGGAAATAATCAAGGAGTGAATAAATTGCTTTGTGGTGTCATTAGTCAGGAAGGGTGGAATTCTGGAGATGTTGCAGAGGTTAAGGCGGCAGGATTTAGCCAGTGATTGGATGTGGGGTGAAGGAGAGGTCAGAGTCAAGGATTACACCCAGGACCCTGGCATGTGTGGAGGGACCAATGGTTGTGCTGTTGATCTTAATGGTAAAGTCATGGGGGGGGGGGGGGGGACCGGGAAGGAGGAAATACAACAAGCTCAGTTTTAGAAAGATTGAGTTTGAGGAAGTGGTGTGACATCCATACCGATATGTCATTCAGCAAGTTTGAGATCCGTGAGAAGATAGAAGGGGTGAGTTGAGGAGTGGAGAGATAGATCTGTGTGTCATCGGCATAGAGATGGTATTGGAAGCCACGGGAGGTTATCAACTGGCCCAGGGAAGAGGTATAGAGTGAGAAAAGGAGAGGCCCAAGGACGGAGACTTGGGGTACCCCAACAGAAAGAGTAAGAGGAGCGGAGGAGATGGAGTTGTAAGTGACACTGAAAGTGCGCTGAGATAGGAGGTAGGAGGAGAACCAGGATAAAGCAGAATCACGGAGGCCAAGGGAGTGGAGTTTGCTGAGGAGGAGCAGGTGGTCAACTGTGCCGAAGGCAGCAGAGAGGTCTAAGAGTATGGAGTATGGAGTAATGGCCATTAGTTTTATCAGTTGGTAGGTCATTGGTGAGTTTTAGTAGGGCAGTTTCAGTGGAATGCTGTGTTATTATTATTATTATTATATTTTAAAATATAATATATACGTTTATATATTATAATAATTATAATAATATTATATTAATATTTTTTCTTTATAATTTTTTCTTTGAAGAACCTAGATAGATAGATAGATAGATAGATAGATAGATAGATAGATAGATAGATAGATAGATAGATAGATAGATAGGGAGAGAGGGAGAGAGATAGAGAACTAGATAGAGGCTGCTTGTAGTCTCCACCTGAGGTGTATGTGACATGGTGACATAGTTACATAGTAGGTGAGGTTGAAAAAAGACACAAGTCCATCAAGTCCAACCTATGTGTGTGATTATGTGTCAGTATTACATTACATATCCCTGTATATTGCGGTCATTCAGGTGATTATCTAATAGTTTCTTGAAGCTATCAATGCTCCCCGCTGAGACCACCGCCTGTGGAAGGGAATTCCACATCCTTGCCGCTCTTACAGTAAAGAACCCTCTACGTAGTTTAAGGTTAAACCTCTTTTCTTCTAATTGTAATGAGTGGCCACGAGTCTTATTAAACTCTCTTCTGCGAAAAAGTTTTATCCCTATTGTGGGGTCACCAGTACAGTATTTGTATATTGAAATCATATCCCCTCTCAAGCGTCTCTTCTCCAGAGAGAATAAGTTCAGTGCTCGCAACCTTTCCTCATAACTAAGATCCTCCAGACCCTTTATTAGCTTTGTTGCCCTTCTTTGTAGTCGCTCCATTTCCAGTACGTCCCTCCTGAGGACTGGTGCCCAGAACTGGACAGCATACTCCAGGTGCGGCCGGACCAGTCTTGTAGAGCGGGAGAATTATCGTTTTATCTCTGCAGTTGATCCCCTTTTAATGCCAATATTCTGTTTGCTTTATTAGCAGCAGCTTGGCATTGCATGTCATTGCTGAGCCTATCATCTACTAGGACCCCCAAGTCCTTTTCCATCCTAGATTCCCCCAGAGGTTCTCCCCCCAGTGTATAGATTGCCTTCATATTTTTGACACCCAAATGCATTATTTTACATTTTTCTACATTGAACCTCATTTGCCATGTAGTCGCCCACCCCATTAATTTGTTCAGGTCTTTTTGCAAGATTTCCACATCCTGCGGAGAAGTTATTGCCCTGCTGAGCTTAGCATCGTCTGCAAATACAGAGATTGAACTCTTTATCCCATCCTCCAGATCGTTTATGAACAAATTAAATAGGATTGGTCCCAGCACAGAACCCTGGGGAACCCCACTACCCACCCCTGACCATTCTGAGTACTCCCCATTTATCACCACCCTCTGAACACGCCCTTGTAGCCAGTTTTCAATCCATGTACTCACCCTATAGTCCATGCCAACGCACCTTATTTTGTACAGTAAACGTTTATGGGGAACTGTGTCAAATGCTTTTGCAAAATCCAGATACACCACGTCTACGGGCCTTCCTTTATCTAGATGGCAACTCACCTCCTCATAGAAGGTTAATAGATTGGTTTGGCAAGAACGATTCTTCATGAATCCATGCTGTTTACTGCTAATGATATCATTCTTATTACTAAAATCTTGTATATAGTCCCTTATCATCCCCTCCAAGAGTTTACATACTATTGATGTTAGGCTAACTGGTCTGTAATTCCCAGGGATGTTTTTTGGGCCCTTTTTAACAATTGGTGCTACATTGGCTTTTCTCCAATCAGCTGGTACCATTCCAGTCAATAGACTGTCTGTAAACATTAGGAACAACGGTCTGGCAATCACCTGACTGAGTTCCCTAAGTACCCTCGGATGCAAGCCATCTGGTACCGGTGATTTATTAATGTTAAGTTTCTCAAGTCTAATTTTAATTCCGTCCTCTGTTAACCATGTAGGTGCTTCCTGTGTTGTGTCCTGAGGATAAACACTGCAGTTTTGGTTACTGAAGCCCCCCGATTCACTCGTGAAGACTGAGGAGAAGAATAAATTCAATACCTCTGCCATCTCCCCATCCTTTGTAACCAGATGTCCTTCCTCATTCTTTATGGGGCCAATATGGTCTGTCCTCCCTTCTTTACTGTTTACATACTTAAAGAATTTCTTGGGATTTTTTTTGCTCTCCTCCGCTATGTGTCTTTCATGTTCTATCTTAGCCGTCCTAATTGCACCCTTACATTTCTTATTGCATTCTTTATAAATTCTGAATGCTGTGGATGATCCCTCAACCTTGTATTTTTTGAAGGCCTTCTACTTTGCTTTTATATGCATTTTTACATTGGAGTTAAGCCATCCAGGATGTTTGTTCGCTCTTTTAAATTTATTACCCAATGGGATACATTGGCTAATGCCCTTATTTAATATCCTCTCCTCGAAGCAAACCCATCTCTCCTCCGTATTCTTTGTTCCTAATATTTTATCCCAATTTATGCCTTTTAGCAAGGTTTGTAGTTTAGGGAAGTTGGCTCTTTTGAAATTCAGTGTCTTTGTGTTCCCTTCATGTCTCATATTTGTGTGATTTATACTGAAACTAACTGACCTGTGATCGCTGTTACCTAAATTGCCCCGTATTTCCACATCTGTTATCAGGTCTGTATTGTTAGTAATCAGTAGATCTAGTAATGTTTTATTTCTAGTTGGTGCGTCTACCATCTGACCCATAAAATTGTCCTGCAAGACATTAAGGAACTGGCGAGCCTTAAATGAATGCGCGGTTCCCTCCGCCCAGTCTATGTCTGGATAATTAAAATCCCCCATTATGATAACACTTCCCATCCTTGCTGCTAATCCAATTTGTGATAGGAGATCCGTCTCCACTTCCTCCCTCAGGTTAGGGGGCCTATAGCATACTCCCAGTATTATTTTCCCCTTAGCTTCATCCCTTTGGAGCTCTACCCATAAAGATTCCACCTCCTCCCTAGCCCCCTCAGTGATGTCATCTCTCACATTCACTTGTACATTATTCTTGATATATAGGCATACTCCTCCCCCTTTTTTACCCTCTCTATCCTTGCGGTAAAGGGTATACCCTTGAATGTTTGCCAGCCAATCATGAGAGCTGTTGAACCAGGTCTCTGAAATTCCCACAAAATCCAAATCCTCCTTGTACAACAGTATCTCTAGTTCACCCATCTTGTCCGCCAGGCTCCTGGCATTGGTGAACATGCCACATAGTTTAGACCGGTCGCATATTGTCCTCGTATTGGGTGTTTCAAGATTGCAACTTGGACTTGCTACTATACTCACCTTGTGTTTTTGTGCTTTGGTTAACCTACCACTAATGCCCCCAATACTACCCTCTGGAATATCTTCCGTGCTGGCTATCACTGTCTCTGGACCCTCCCCCCCATCGCCTAGTTTAAAAACCCCTCTAACTTTTTGGCCTTCTTCATTCCCAGCAGATCTGCACCCTCCTCATTTAGGTGCAGTCCGTCCCTTCTATAGTACCGGTTACCGACTGAGAAGTCGGCCCAGTCCTCCAGGAACCCAAACCCCTCCTTACTACACCAGCTCTTCAGCCACTTGTTTACTTCCCTAATCTCCCTCTGCCTCTCTGGTGTGGCTCGATGTACCGGTAGTATTCCTGAGAACACTACCTTGGAGGTCCTTTTCCTCAATTTAGCTCCTAAGTCCCTAAAATCGTTCTTTAGGGCACTCCATCTGCCTCTGACTTTGTCATTGGTGCTAACGTGCACCATGACAGCCGGGTCTTCCCCAGACCCTCCCAGTAATCTGTCCACAAGATCCGTGATGTGCCGAACCCGAGCGCCCGGTAGACAACATACTGTTCGGCGCTTCAGGTCTTGGTTACAGATTGCCCTCTCTGTCCTTCTAAGAATTGAGTCCCCTACCACCAGAATCTGTCTTTCCTTTCCCTTTGCTGCCCCCCCACTCTCACTGGAGGAGTTCTTCCCCTGGCAGCTAGGAGAGTCCCTCAACTCCAGCAGTGCTGGTCCCTGACTGGTTACACCAATGTCACTCAATGGAGCGTACTTATTGGGATGCTCCAGTCCTGGATCGGCCTCCCTGGCACTTCCCCCTCTACCCCTCCTGACTGTCACCCATCTACTCTTTGCTAGTGCCTGCACCTCTTTGTCTCCACCCGCCTCTGTGCTGGCCCCTGCCGGCACCTGCCGTGTACGTTCCTGGCTCACCTTTAGTATGGAGGGACTTCTCAGTGCTGACAGTTGCTTCCCCAGATTCAGAACCTGGGCTTTCAGGGAAACAATGTGCTTACATTTTGCACAGCAGTATTCGCCCTCGATCGGATGATCAAGGAACGCATACATGCGGCAAGATGTACAAAGAGTCGCCTCTCCACACCCGCCGGGCATCGTACCTATTAAATTTAGTGAGGATTTGGGGATTTTACCCTGTCCAAATTACCTAACAACTAGCTTCCTGGCACTAATACTCAAGACAATACACAGGTACACAATACACAAGTACTAACGATCCACACACACTACTCAGACAACACTCAGATACTCACACTACACAGGTACTATGACCCCTGTTATAACCTCCTGTTTTCAACTCTTGTTTTCAACTCCCACTTAATCCAGCTCCACTTACACCAAGCTCCACAGCTTCAAACTGAGCACACTCAACTGAGTCCCACAACAAGTTAAATAGGCACCTGGGCACCTGTGAGCAATTAACCACACCCCTTAATTGATAGACTGATGAAACAGAAAAAAAAAAAAAAAGCTATTTAAAAAGTGACAGCAAAAGGCAAATTAAAAATTAAAAGGAAAAGTCCCCAAAATGCAATCCAGCAAACACCAACAGACAGCAGCAATACACACACCAACAGACAGCAGCAATACACACACCAGCAGACAGCAAACACCAACAGACAACAAGACTTGTATACTCTAACACTTGTTTTCAACTCCCACTTAATCCAGCTCCACTTACACCAAGCTCCACAGCTTCAAACTGAGCACGCTCAACTGAGTCCTACAACAAGTTAAATAGGCACCTGGGCACCTGTGAGCAATTAACCACACCCCTTAATTGATAGACTGATGAAACAGAAAAAAAAAAAAAAAAAAAAAAAAAGCTATTTTAAAAGTGACAGCAAAAGGCAAATTAAAAACTAAAAGGAAAAGTCCCCAAAATGCAACCCAGGAGCACATTTCAGAGATGGTTGTCACCCCATAACAGGATAACAGGAAGTGCCCAGGAAAGGACCTCCATGGCAGGATCACCAGGGATTAATTTAATCCGAATGGCTGATTTTAAAAGATTAAAAACAACGTTTAAAAGTACATTAACATGTTAAATTAAAATGTATCGTTTTCTTAAACTTTGTATGTTATGGACATCCTCGGACTCCCGTGTTGCGGGCCTGTACATAGTCCCGGGTGGGGAGGACACACGCACAGACCCTGATGAGGAGAAATGTAAACCTTCAATATTCTCCTATATGATGTAAGACAACATTAGTATAAATTCCCGGGTAATTATAAACGTATTATTGCCATGGCTGTTGCTTATGCAAATTATCGTTAATGAGCAATTGGAAATTCGTTCAGCCTCATCCTGCATATTGCTAAATCACACTGTATGCTAATGAACTTTATATATTTCATTGCACGTTTTCATTGTATGCTTAATTTTTGTTATTTTACCCCATAAGTACCAGTTCTGGGTAAGGCGATGTGTGTTCTGGTAATGTTCCATGCTGGCTTCCAAAATTTGGAACTCACCACTTCCCATTAAAGCAGTGAAAGTATAGACAGTGCGGGAACACATCGGGGACACCTTCTTTTGTATCAAGGGAGCGCCATTTTTTTGTACTGATTCACCCGCCAAACTGTGACGTTTAGAGGAGGCGTGGTCTGACCGCCATACACCCGTACACATTTCTAGGGAACATTTGCATAGAAATGGGGATTTTGGTTTTCAAATATTGCCATACACATTCAAGCTTACCAACTGGGGGGAGGGGGTGTAGGTGGGGCAGGTATTGTATGACCCCCCCCCCCCCCAGAGACATATTCTGTGCTGTTACAGCTCCACCACTAGGGAAACCCAGAAATGAGGCGATCGACTAGAAAGAGCACAGAAATCATACAACCCTGGAGAGCTTGTTGGTAACCTGAATTTGCTGCCATTTCCCACCAAGCTGGCCAGGGACTCACATCCTCACAAGTTTGGGTGCGCACATACCTGTTTTAGGGAGGAACTCCACCATTTTGTGTCCCACATGCTCCTTGAGGCCCACTGTAAGAGTCCAGGGCTTACTACGCATGCACCGATGGCGCGTTGCCGCAAGAGGAAATCCATGCCAATTGAGCATGCGCCAAAGACGCCTCAGTGCGCCAACCCGCACCTGCGCAGAAGACTTGATGGAAAAAGGCAGAAAAATGCCCAGGAGGAGCACAGGAAGTGACTTCAACCTGATCGAAAAAGGCGGGAAAATGGCCAGGAGGTGCATAGGAAGTGACCTCAACCTGAAGGAAAAAGGCGGGAAAATGGCCAGGAGGTGCACAGGAAGTGACCTCAAACTTCCCTATGTAAAGCCCAGCCCAGACACTGCCAAATTGCTTGATTATCTTCAGTCCCCCCTTGTTCCTGTGCTAGTGTGTGATCTGTCTGAACCTGTTGTGACCTGGAAACCTATTTGACTACTCCTGATTGCTGCTTGCCATTGACCTCGGATTTGTACTTTAACCATTCTACTTCTTTGCCCCTTTTCTACTCAGCTGCCAGATTGGATCTCGACCATTCTACTTTTGATTAACCCTTTTATACTTTGTTGCCCAACTGGACTTGACATCGGTTCGAATCTTGGACAAAGGCTTGCACGGTGCTCCGCACCCCTGGCACCCCTGCCACTCGGTGTCCACCTAGCCTCTGTCTCCATCTCCAGAGGCTTCAAGGACCCGAGGTGCAAGGGAGGCCTCCCCACTACTTCGGTCTCACATCAGGTACGTGACACCCATACTATTCACAGCACTCACATTTTCCTGGCCCAAGGCCCACGTTTTTGAATAAAGAATGTTCATATAATCTGCCTTTTCAATGGTTATGTTATGGTCAGGGGTCGGGCGGGCTTGGAAACCAGTAGCTATAGCAGTAGAGAGGCTCCCCCCAACCAGCAGGATAGGTACACAAGCCGGTCCTCTCTGGCAGATGACACAGGCTCACCTGAGATGTGGGGCCTAAGCACTAACCGGTGTTCACCAGAGCTCTTGATGGTGGAGATGGGTTTTGCTGCATGTTAATACCAGGTTGTGTCCTCAGGATCACCCCCATCAGGAAGTCCAGTAGCAGATATAGCAGGTTGGGATCAAGCAGAAGTCAGTAAACTAGCCAAAAGTCAGTAACAAGTGGTTGCAGGGGATCAAGCAGAAGTGTAGCTGAGGAACAAGCCAAAGGTCAGTAACGAGTGGTAGTGGAGATAAGGACAGCTGCAGGCATGCAAAGGAGCAAAATATCGGCTGGAGAAAGCACAATAATCTAGCAAACAGGAAGTGCAGAGACATGGCTTAGATAGGAAGTTCATAGAAGGTGCAAAAAGTTCAAGGTTTGCCAGAAACCAGGTTCAAGGCAAGATTACCCAAGGAATCAGATAGGGTGTGGACCAGCATGTCAGGCGGCTCCGCAAGAAGAGCTACTGCTGGAAGCAGTAAAGGTTGTGGGTTCAGCCACAAGAAAACAGTTTAATAATCGCCAGAGACAAAGGTTCAAGGCAAGATTGCCCAAGGAATCAGAGAGTATGCTGTACAGCTTCTCAAGTGGCTCTGTAAGAAAAGAGCTACTGCTGGAAACAGCAAAGGTCGTGGGTTCAGTTCCTAGCTCTGACAGGTTTTCTGAAAAACGATATGGACAAAAAAGTGGCACAATGGCTTCACACCTTTTTCCTGTTTACAGTAAGGAACACATCAGTGCCACCAACTCAAACTCTTAAAGTCCAGCCATCTTCCCAAATTGCTCTTTCATGAGTCGAGTCCTCCAGCAGTAGGTCCTCAAATGGAGCCTCGCTCCTGGGTCTGGGCCCAAAAAGTCTACTACTCTTCCAAGCTTCAAACCTACATGCTGTAGGTCAAGGGTAATCACCTCATGTCCACCTTTTGCCAAGGACTCCACCCACATCCGAATATAAAGGGCACAGTACTCCTCCCACTGACATCACCAGGAGGGTGGTCTCTCTAAAAGGGACACTACCATCTGCTTACAACCCAATCAGGATGGAGGACACAGTGTAGATAAAGTTCAAAGAGCAAATGGCATTCAGGTAGAGAGGATGGTGAGGGAGACTGACCAGCCCCAGGTGAGGGACCAAAAGGGCTCAAGGCATGCGCACTGCGGAAACCGGCAATCAGAGGGTCAGGAAGAGGAACCATAAAGGGAGGGCAGCCAATCTAGAGGAAGTTGGGAGAGCAACAGAGAGGAACAGGTGAGTGTTGAACTGCCATTTTAATCTTCTTCATCCTTCTCATCCTTGGTCTTCCAAGCTACAAACCTACATGCTGTAGGTCAAGGGTAATCGCCTCGTGTCCACCTTCTGCCAAGGGCTCCACCCACATCCGAATTTAAAGGGCACAGTACTCCACCCACTGACATCACCAGGGGGATGGTCTCTCTAAAAGGGACACTACCATCTGCTTACAAGCCAATCGGGATGGAGGACACGGTGTAGATAAACTTTAAAGAGCAAATGGCATTCAAGAGAGAGGATGTTGAGTAAGATCCACCAGCCCCTAGTGAGGGACCAAAAGGGCCCAAGGCACGCACACTGCGGAAACCGGCAATCAGAGGGTCAGGAAGAGGAGCCACAAAGGGAGGGCAGCCAATCCAGAGAAAGTTGGGAGAGCAACAGAGAGGAACAGGTGAGTGTTGAACTGCCATTTTCATCTTCTTCATTCTTCACATCCTTGGTCTTCCAAGCTACAAACCTACATGCTGTAGGTCAAGGGTAATCACCTTATGTCCACCTTCTGCCAAGGGCTCCACCCACATCCGAATTCAAAGGGCACAGTACTACACCCACTGACATCACCAGGGGGGTGGTCTCTCTAAAAGGAACACTACCATCTGCTTACAAGGCCAATCAGGATGAGGACACGGTGTAGATAAACTTCAAAGAGCAAATGGCATTCAAGAGAGAGGATGTTGAGTAAGATCCACCAGCCCCTGGTGAAGGACCAAAAGGGCTCAAGGCATGCACACTGCGGAAACCGGCAATCAAGTGGTCAGGAAGAGGAGCCACAAAGGGCAGCCAATCCGGAGGAAGTTGGGAGAGCCACAGAGAGGAGCAGGTGAGTGTTGAACTGCCATTTTCATCTTCTTCATCCTTCTCATCCTCAGTTGCTTTGGAAGAACTGTGTCTGGTTCTTTGCAGATATTTAAAAGCAGGATGGAAAATTTACATTGCAAAAGAGGAAAAAAAAATCGACAGATTGTTCCAGTTTGAAGTTGCAGCGCCGGCCATTGTGGGAGGCAAATGACCAATTTCTAACGATCAGCTGTGTATGGCCGGCTTCGGCAAAGCCGCACATTCCGGGTATTACACAGACGTGTCGGGGGGGGGGGGGGGGGTCGCACTGCAGAATTTGGGTAGAAACATTCACATTAGACACAAGGTGCCTTTCTCTGTTGTCAGTGATTTTCGCCAATTATGGTAATGACCGGGGGGGGACCGGCGAGAATTGGAGGGCCCGATGTCCGGCTCCTCCGGAGAGCTGCAACATCCAGCAATTCTTTATTCCATGAAATGAAAGTAAAAGTGACAGAGCGGCCTCTGCGAGTCGCAGTACTCGGCGCGGCGGTAGTAATAATGTTAATACACTCTCTGACACTAATACCCGCCTGTAATAAAGCATTATGCTAATAGCAATGCTCAGCGATAAGATGGTAGCAATTGTAATCATCAGTGACTCGCCGACTGTAATTTCATTTCCTCACCACTTCCACAGACTTTGGGACGGGAGGAAAAACAAATCACTATTAAAGAGGTCATTTTTAGCCGGCCAAGAGCGGAAATTCTGCAACAAGTGCTAATTGTACCCTGGGGGTCCTTCACAGAGGTCCGGGGGGGGGGGGGGGGGGCTTTCTGCTGGGTACATCATAATGAGAGTGTAAGGTTTCCAGCCTTATTCATAACATTGGCAGCGGGTCATAATACACTATGTAACCAAAAGTATTGGGACGCCTGCCTTTACACGCACATGATCTTTAATAACACCCCTATCTTAGTCCTTAGGGTTCAATATTGCGTTGGCCCAACCTTTGCAGCTTTAACAGCTTCAACTCTTCTGGGAAGGCCGTCCACAAGGTTTAGGAGGGTGTCTATGGGAATGTTTGACCATTCTTCCAGAAGCGCATTTGTGAGGTCAGGCACTGATGTTGGAGGAGAAGGCCTGGCTCACAGTCTCCACTCTAATTCATCCCAAAGGTGTTCTATCAAGGTGAGGTCAGCACTCTGTGCAGGCCAGTCAAGTTCCTCCACCCCAAACTCGCTCATCCATGTCTTTATGGACCTTGCTTTGTGCACTGGTGGGCAGTCATGTTGGAACAGGAAGGGGCCGTCCCCAAACTGTTCCCACAAGGTTGGGAGCATCAAGTTGTCCAAAATGTCTTGGTATGCTGACGCCTTAAGAGTTCCCTTGACTGGAACTGGGAGACCAAGCCCAACCCCTGGCAGGCTAGTCAAGTCCGTCCACCCCAAACTCCCTCATTCATGTCTTTATGGACCTTGCTTTGTGCACTGGTACAAATCATTTGGTGGAGGGGGGATTATGGTGTCGGGGGGAGGGGGGATTATGGTGTGGGGTTTGATTTTCTGGGGTTGTGCTTGGCCCCTTAGTTCCAGTTATGGGAACTCTTAAGGCGTCAGCATACCAAGAAAATTTGGACAACTTTGTGGGAACAGTTTGGGGACGGCCCCTTTCTGTTCCAACATGACTGCGTACCAGTGCACAAAGCAAGGTCCATACAGACATGGATGAGCGAGTTTGGGGTGGAGGAACTTGACTGGCTGCACAGAGTCCTGACCTCAACCTGATATAACACCTATGGGATGAATTAGAGCGGAAACTGCAAGCCAGGCCTTCTCGTCCAACATCAGTGCCTGACCTCATAGATGCGCTTCTGGAGGAACGGTCAAACATTCCCATAGACACACTTCTAAACCTTGTGGACGGCCTTCCCAGAAAAGTTAAAAGTGTTATAACTGCAAAGGGTGGGCCAACTCAATACTGAGAGACCAATGTGTGTGCCGGGAGTGAGATACATGGGAGAGACCAATGTGTGTGCTGGGGTTGGATACAGCGGAAAGGCCAATGTGTATGTCGGGAGCGGGATACAGAGGAAAGACCAATGTGTGTGCTGGGAGCGGGATACAGAGGAGAGACCAATGTGTGTGCTGGGAGTGGGATACAGAGGAGAGATTAATGTGTGTGCTGGGAGCGGGATACAGAGGAAAGACCAATGTGTGTGCTGGGAGCGGGATACAGAGGAGAGACCAATGTGTGTGCTGGGAACGGGATACAGAGGAGAGACCAACGTGTGTGCTGGGAGCGGGATACAGAGGAGAGACCAATGTGTGTGCTGGGAGTGGGATACAGAGGAGAGATTAATGTGTGTGCTGGGAGCGGGATACAGAGGAAAGACCAATGTGTGTGCTGGGAGCGGGATACAGAGGAGAGACCAATGTGTGTGCTGGGAGCGGGATACAGAGGAGAGACCAATGTGTGTGCTGGGAGTGGGATACAGAGGAGAGATTAATGTGTGTGCTGGGAGCGGGATACAGAGGAAAGACCAATGTGTGTGCTGGGAGCGGGATACAGAGGAGAGACCAATGTGTGTGCTGGGAACGGGATACAGAGGAGAGACCAACGTGTGTGCTGGGAGCGGGATACAGAGGAGAGACCAATGTGTGTGCTGGGAGTGGGATACAGAGGAGAGATTAATGTGTGTGCTGGGAGCGGGATACAGAGGAAAGACCAATGTGTGTGCTGGGAGCGGGATACAGAGGAGAGACCAATGTGTGTGCTGGGAGCGGGATACAGAGGAGAGACCAATGTGTGTGCTGGGAGTGGGATACAGAGGAGAGATTAATGTGTGTGCTGGGAGCGGGATACAGAGGAAAGACCAATGTGTGTGCTGGGAGCGGGATACAGAGGAGAGACCAATGTGTGTGCTGGGAACGGGATACAGAGGAGAGACCAACGTGTGTGCTGGGAGTGGGATACAGAGGAGAGATCAATGTGTGTGTTGGGAGCGGGATACAGAGGAGAGACCAATGTGTGTTCTGGGAGTCAGATACACGGGGCAGAACATTGTGTGTGCTGGGAGTGGGATACAGAGGAGAGACCAATGTGTGTGCTGGGAGTCAGATACACGGGGCAGAACATTGTGTGTGCTGGGAGTGGGATACAGAGGAGAGACCAATGTGTGTAATGGGAGCGGGATACAGAGGAGAGACCAATGTGTGTGCTGGGAGCGGGATACAGAGGAGAGACCAATGTGTGTGCTGGGAGCGGGATACAGAGGAGAGACCAATGTGTGTGCTGGGAGCAGGATAC
Organism: Lithobates septentrionalis; assembly: GCA_037952835.1. Classification (NCBI taxonomy): domain Eukaryota; kingdom Metazoa; phylum Chordata; class Amphibia; order Anura; family Ranidae; genus Lithobates; species Lithobates septentrionalis. The sequence goes on from JBBDGP010003846.1 coordinate 37,390, forward strand.
AGAGGAGAGACCAATGTGTGTAATGGGAGCGGGATACAGAGGAGAGACCAATGTGTGTGCTGGGAGTGGGATACAGAGGAGAGACCAATGTGTGTAATGGGAGCGGGATACAGAGGAGAGACCAATGTGTGTGCTGGGAGCGGGATACAGAGGAGAGACCAATGTGTGTGCTGGGAGCGGGATACAGAGCAGAGACCAATGTGTGTAATGGGAACGGGATACAGAGGAGAGACCAATGTGTGTAATGGGAGCAGGATACAGAGGAAAGACCAATGTGTGTGCTGGGAGTGGGATACAGAGGAGAGACCAATGTGTGTGCTGGGAGTGGGATACAGAGGAGAGACCAATGTGTGTGCTGGGAGTCAGATACACGGGGCAGAACATTGTGTGTGCTGGGAGTGGGATACAGAGGAAAGACCAATGTGTGTGCTGGGAGTGGGATACAGAGGAGAGACCAATGTGTGTGCTGGGAGTGGGATACAGAGGAGAGACCAATGTGTGTGCTGGGAGTGAGATACACTGGGCAGAACATTGTGTGTGCTGGGAGTGGGATACAGAGGAGAGACCAATGTGTGTGCTGGGAGTGAGATACACGGGGCAGAACATTGTGTGTGCTGGGAGTGGGATACAGAGGAGAGACCAATGTGTGTGCTGGGAGCGGGATACAGAGGAGAGACCAATGTGTGTGCTGGGAGTGGGATACAGAGGAGAGACCAATGTGTGTGCTGGGAGTGGGATACAGAGGAGAGACCAATGTGTGTGCTGGGAGCGGGATACAGAGGAGAAACCAATGTGTGTGCTGGGAGCGGGATACAGAGGAGAGACCAATGTGTGTGCTGGGAGCGGGATACAGAGGAGAAACCAATGTGTGTGCTGGGAGCGGGATACAGAGGAGAGACCAATGTGTGTGCTGGGAGCGGGATACAGAGGAGAGACCAATGTGTGTGCTGGGAGTGAGATACACGGGGCAGAACATTGTGTGTGCTGGGAGTGAGATACAGAGGAAAGACCAATGTGTGTGCTGGGAGCGGGATACAGAGGAGAGACCAGTGTGTGTGTCGGGAGCGGGATACAGAGGAGAGACCAATGTGTGTGCTGGGAGTCAGATATAAAGTGGAGAGACCAACGAGTGTGCTGGGAGCGGGATACAGAGGAGAGACCAATGTATATGCTGGGGCGCGGGATACAGAGGAGAGACCAGTGTGTGTGCTGGGAGCGGGATACAGAGAAGAGACCAATGTATATGCTGGGGCTTGATACAGAGGAGAGACCAATGTGTGTGCTGGGAGTCAGATATAAAGAGGAGAGACCAATGTGTGTGTCGGGAGCAGGATACAGAGGAGAGACCAATGTGTGTGCTGGGAGCAGGATACAGAGGAGAGACCAATGTGTGTGCTGGGAGTGGGATACAGAGGGGAGACCAATGTGTGTGCTGGGAGTGGGATACAGAGGAGAGATCAATGTGTGTGCTGGGAGTGGGATACAGAGGAGAGACCAATGTGTGTGCTGGGAGTGGGATACAGAGGAGAGACCAATGTGTGTGCTGGGAGTGAGATACACGGGGCAGAACATTGTGTGTGCTGGGAGTGGGATACAGAGGAGAGACCAATGTGTGTGCTGGGAGTGAGATACACGGGGCAGAACATTGTGTGTGCTGGGAGTGGGATACAGAGGAGAGACCAATGTGTGTGCTGGGAGCGGGATACAGAGGAGAGACCAATGTGTGTGCCGGGAGTGGGATACAGAGGAGAGACCAATGTGTGTGCTGGGAGTGGGATACAGAGGAGAGACCAATGTGTGTGCTGGGAGTGAGATACACGGGGCAGAACATTGTGTGTGCTGGGAGTGGGATACAGAGGAGAGACCAATGTGTGTGCTGGGAGCGGGATACAGAGGAGAAACCAATGTGTGTGCTGAAGGCGGGATACAGAGGAGAGACCAATGTGTGTGCTGGGAGCGGGATACAGAGGAGAAACCAATGTGTGTGCTGGGAGCGGGATACAGAGGAGAGACCAATGTGTGTGCTGGGAGCGGGATATAGAGGAGAGACCAATGTGTGTGCTGGGAGTGAGATACACGGGGCAGAACATTGTGTGTGCTGGGAGTGGGATACAGAGGAAAGACCAATGTGTGTGCTGGGAGCGGGATACAGAGGAGAGACCAGTGTGTGTGTCGGGAGCGGGATACAGAGGAGAGACCAATGTGTGTGCTGGGAGTCAGATATAAAGTGGAGAGACCAACGAGTGTGCTGGGAGCGGGATACAGAGGAGAGACCAATGTATATGCTGGGGCGCGGGATACAGAGGAGAGACCAGTGTGTGTGCTGGGAGCGGGATACAGAGAAGAGACCAATGTATATGCTGGGGCTTGATACAGAGGAGAGACCAATGTGTGTGCTGGGAGTCAGATATAAAGAGGAGAGACCAATGTGTGTGTCGGGAGCAGGATACAGAGGAGAGACCAATGTGTGTGCTGGGAGCGGGATACAGAGGAGAGACCAATGTGTGTGCTGGGAGCGGGATACAGAGGAGAGACCAATGTGTGTGCTGGGAGTGGGATACAGAGGGGAGACCAATGTGTGTGCTGGGAGTGGGATACAGAGGAGAGATCAATGTGTGTGCTGGGAGTGGGATACAGAGGAGAGACCAATGTGTGTGCTGGGAGTGGGATACAGAGGAGAGACCAATGTGTGTGCTGGGAGTGAGATACACGGGGCAGAACATTGTGTGTGCTGGGAGTGGGATACAGAGGAGAGACCAATGTGTGTGCTGGGAGTGAGATACACGGGGCAGAACATTGTGTGTGCTGGGAGTGGGATACAGAGGAGAGACCAATGTGTGTGCTGGGAGCGGGATACAGAGGAGAGACCAATGTGTGTGCTGGGAGTGGGATACAGAGGAGAGACCAATGTGTGTGCTGGGAGTGGGATACAGAGGAGAGACCAATGTGTGTGCTGGGAGTGAGATACACGGGGCAGAACATTGTGTGTGCTGGGAGTGGGATACAGAGGAGAGACCAATGTGTGTGCTGGGAGCGGGATACAGAGGAGAAACCAATGTGTGTGCTGGGAGCGGGATACAGAGGAGAGACCAATGTGTGTGCTGGGAGCGGGATACAGAGGAGAAACCAATGTGTGTGCTGGGAGCGGGATACAGAGGAGAGACCAATGTGTGTGCTGGGAGCGGGATACAGAGGAGAGACCAATGTGTGTGCTGGGAGTGGGATACAGAGGAGAGACCAGTGTGTGTGTCGGGAGCGGGATACAGAGGAGAGACCAATGTGTGTGCTGGGAGTCAGATATAAAGTGGAGAGACCAACGAGTGTGCTGGGAGCGGGATACAGAGGAGAGACCAATGTATATGCTGGGGCGCGGGATACAGAGGAGAGACCAGTGTGTGTGCCGGGAGCGGGATACAGAGAAGAGACCAATGTATATGCTGGGGCTTGATACAGAGGAGAGACCAATGTGTGTGCTGGGAGTCAGATATAAAGAGGAGAGACCAATGTGTGTGTCGGGAGCGGGATACAGAGGAGAGACCAATGTGTGTGCTGGGAGCGGGATACAGAGGAGAGACCAATGTGTGTGCTGGGAGCGGGATACAGAGGAGAGACCAATGTGTGTGCTGGGAGCGGGATACAGAGGAGAGACCAATGTGTGTGCTAGGAGCGGGATACAGAGGAGAAACCAATGTGTGTGCTGGGAGTGGGATACAGAGGAAAGACCAATGTGTGTGCTGGGAGTGGGATACAGAGGAGAGACCAATGTGTGTGCCGGGAGCGGGATACAGAGGAGAGATCAATGTGTGTGCTGGGAGCGGGATACAGAGGAGAGATCAATGTGTGTGCCGGGAGCGGGATACAGAGGAGAGATCAATGTGTGTGCTGGGAGCGGGATACAGAGGAGAGATCAATGTGTGTGCTGGGAGCGGGATACAGAGGAAAGACCAATGTGTGTGCTGGGGGTGAAATATATGGGGGAGACCAATGTGTGTGCTGGGAGCAGGATACATGGGGGAGACCAATGTGGGTGATATCTTACTGGGCATGCTCTGTTCAAATAAGTTAACATATAAAGAAGGAATTGCCCTCTGATAAAGCAAAAGTGCCTCCTATGTTTCAAGGACATATCTTTATTATTTCTATGTAGATCCCATCCTATCACCATGACTGTGGTGTGATTTTCAGACCTTACCTTTTCTGTAGGCCCATGTTTGAGTTCCAGAGCTGCATTAACCACTCAACAGAGTGTTACCAGGGTCTGCCTCGGAGGCTACAAACGGGATTATTAGACTCACCCGTACTAAGGCCAATTTAGAAAAGATCCAATTAACCCATCAACATGGAAGAACATGGAAACTCCATGCAGATAGTTCCTGGCCAGGATCCAAACCAAAGACCCCAGTGCTACAAGCCAAAAGTGTGGCACAAGTGCTAACAACTAAGCTACTGCACAACCTATAAACATATGAAGATGATATTAGATCCTGTTATCAGACTATATGTACGATAGGCTATCTTCTGTCGGTGAACTTTTTGGTAGGTTCTTAGTTATCCATGGTGAATTGTACCTCCTGGGTCTTCTGGTAATCTGACAGTTCAGTTCACCCGTTGCTACACTTAATGCCCCGGTGTTGGTACTCTCATAGATTGGAGTAGGAGCAAACTTGTGGAAACACTCCGGGACAGCTGGGTAGGTAGCAAATGGTAGACAGGTCCTCTTTGATTGCTATCCAAGAGGAAAGTTGTGATTTCCACACTTGCGATCAGCCCGACGAGTCGCTTGTCCACTTGTATCCTTGAGCGCGTTTGTTGTGAATTTTATCGGAACGAGGCTTTCCTGGAGATGTTTTTGAATTCCTTGGTAAATCTTGTACGGCTCTTCGAGGACACACCATGAACGCAGCAAGGGGGGGCTCCTCGCACCTCCAACACAAAGTATCAAAGCCTCGTCTTGAGAACACATGTTGTACATCATGTGAACGTCTCACGTTTTTTTTTTTTTGGAGGCACCTGGTTTTAATCGCGCGGGGAACGTAGACGCGGATGATCCCAGGTACACATGTGCAGAACCTGCCCCAAAATCTGGTTCCCATCAGCCGACGGGTCAGCAGAGAGTGAAGCCATTACATTCTGACATGCACTAAGTGACACAGTCAAAGGGAACGGAGGGGGGGGCGCAGGGGTTAATGTGTTTTAGGTTGATGTTTACATCATGACATGTATGGAAGTGACACTAAGTAGCAGCTGCGATCTATGGGAATGTTCACCGGTGAAGGAAATCAGATGAGGATTTCACCCGTACATTTTGCATCATCGGAAAAAAAAAAAAAAAGACGCCAGTGAATTAATACAAAACATCCAGAGGGCCTTGTACACCTCCCGGAGGACCTCACTTCTGCCCCGCCGAAGAAACCAGGACAAAAAGGGATGCTGGGAAAAAAAGAATAACCCCCGAGGACGCTCTAGATGTTTTATATTATTGTCATCCAATAAAACGCCAATGGTGTCAATGTAGAGAATTACAACACCTCCCCATGTTGAGGGCATGTGGCCTGGTAAGGTTGGGGGGGGGGGTGCCTGCTCGCCCCCCCCCCCCCCTTTCTGACCTGCCAGGCTGCATGCCCAGATAAGGGTCTGGTATGGAATTTGGGAGGGGGGCCCACACCGTTTTTTTTTTTTTTTTTCTTTGTTTTTCGGGTCAACCGTTATGATTGCAATTCGTAAACTCATAAATTCGTAAAATTCGTAAATTCGAAAATCAAAAAATCTGAAAATAAGAAAGAAAATACGAAAGAATGAAATCCAACAATTCTAAAGAATAACTAACTAATAATAACTACGAATTATCTGAAGTTACCAATTATCTGAAATAACTAATTTTGGCGTGGGATTCCCTTTAAAATCCATACCAAACTTGAAGGGCCTGGTATGGACTGGGGGTGGGGTGGGGGTTAGTTTGTTCATTTTTGTCTCATTCGTTTTTTTGCTCTATTCTTTGTTTTTCGGGTCAACCATTGTGATTGCAATTCGTAAATTCATAAATTTGAAAATTACAAAATTCGAACATTCGTAAAATTTGTAAATTCAAAAATCCAAAATGTGAAAATAAGAAAGGAAATCCGAAAATTCGAAAGAACAAAAGTCCGAAAATTTGAAAGAATAACTACTGGTAGTTATTATTAGTTAGTTACTGTATTTATCGGCGTATAACACGCGCCGGCGTATAACACGCACCCCAAGTTTAGGAGGGAAGTTTAAGGAAAAAAAACTTACAATAAAATGTCCCCTGATTTTAAGAGGAAAAAAGTGCGTGTTATATGCAGATAAATACGGTATATATATATATATATATATATATATATATATATATATATATATATATATATTGGAATATATAGATAAATTGACTAAATTGACAAAATACATTATTTTGTAAAAATATATATATGTATATATATATATATATATATATATATATATATATATATATAAATATGAATTTCCATACATAATTACAGTTATGGTCACATCTTCAGCTGACAATATCATCTAAAGTCTATCTGTTACATTACATATAAGGGTTGTTAAAATGTAATTGAAGGCAAAACTTTTCCTTTTTTTTTTTTTAGTTTTGTATGGATTGTAGAGGGATAAGACCCCCTGTCAGGTTTTCATTGCTGTCTGTACCCCCCCCCCCCCCATTGGTCCTATTTACCGTTATCTCCAAAAGAAATCCCCAAATTTGGGGTTCTCACCAAAACAGGAAAAGAGGGGAAAATTTGCCTTTAGTTCTACTTTAAGACTCTAGGTTCAAGATAACCTTTAGTAAACGATTTGCATGAAATAACGATGGTATGTAAATCTTCAACACGTTTCACCATAGGCTTCATCAGGAAGATGTAATAAGTAGTGAAGATCTGTCGTATAAACACCAAGTAGCTGTTATATTTGAATAGTAAACATTAAATACATAAAATAACTGTTCAAAACGCACTCACATATTGCGTCAACCATTCCGAGGACCTAAGAGATGCAGCCAAACACAAACCAAGGGAGGCCGCCAACAAAACTTTTTGTTTATATGTCCTTACTAGTATTTGATCTTGTTCTCCATATTTCTGAACCACATGTTACAATGTTTTACATATAAGAATTGTTTTATCTTTTATGTTACACATTAGCCCTGATGAAGGGGGTGGAGGTACAGCCGAAACGCGTTGCATTTGCAAACAATCTATAAGGAAAGTTAATTTTTCATTTTTAGTATATTTTTTATTATATTTTACTATATTATGTTTACTACATTCTGATGTGGCACTTCAGTTCCTAATTCAATCAATCCCTACCAGAGCCCAAGGTGACCATGGAAGAAGCCCTACAGTGTGCAGAAGCTGCTGGCCCAGTATTGTGATTTTCCATGGAACAAGAGGTGTGCCGCTCCAGGTGAGATCGTTGTACTGATTGGACTCCACACATGGGTGCTAGCCTCGGCTCGCTTCCATGGAATACATGTATGTAAAGGAAATGGCTGCACACCATGACGGTTTAAGTCCATTTATTGCAACATCCCAACAGTGATCCAACAATAATCCACACAGGACAGTAGCAGGTTGACGACAGAAGGTTGACGCGTTTCACACAAATATGCTGTCCTTATGTTGAATAATAGACATGGGCCGAACCCCCCCTGTTCTGTTTGCAGCAGAAGACCCCCCTGTTCGCAGCAGGAGACACAAATGGCGAACCCCATTGAAGTCTATGGGAGCTAAAACAGGAAAAATCAAAAGTTTGAAGGCTTATATGCAAGTAATTGGCTATAAAAGCGGTATGGGGGTCCGGGTACTGCCCTGGGGGACATGGATCAATTTTTTATTTAAAAAACAGTGATTTTAAATAAGGCTTAAAGTGCAACAATAAAAATGAAAAATTCCTTTAAATATAGTGCCTGGTGGGTCCCCTTAGTCTGCCTGTAAAGTGGCGCATCTGTAGCATGTATAGAACCTGCTGCAGCAAAAATGACATTCCCAAAGAAAAAAAAAAAATCAAATCCCATTTAAAATGGCTTGCAGTTACAATTCCCGGCAACTGGCTAGTGAAATAATAAAGAAAAAAACAGCGTGGGGTCCTCCCCCATCCAAACCTGGCCCTTCGAGTTTGGTATGGATTTTAAGGGGGACCCCATGCCAAAATTAAAAGAAAAACAGCATGGGCCCCCCCCTCCCGACATGTGCAATTTGTTTTGTTCCGAATTCGTTTTTTAATTTTTTTTGAATTTTTGAATTTAAAAGGAAATTCCAGTACCTATAATTTAATAGTTATTGTTAGTTATTCTTTCGATTTTCGGATTTTCTTTCTTATTTTCAGATTTTTGGATTTTCGAATTTATGAATTTACGAATTTTCGAATTTATGAATTTATGAATTTACAAATTGCAATCATAACGATTGACCCGAAAAATGAAGAAAAAAAACCCTGAATGAAACAAAAACAAACTACCCCCCCCCCCCGTCCATACCAGGCCCTTCGAGTTTGGTATGGATTTTAAGGGGAACCCCACGCCAAAATTAAAAGAAAAACAGCATGATACCCCCCCCCACCCCGACATGTGCAATTCGTTTTGTTCCAAATTTGTTTTTTAACGAATTTCGACAAATTAGTTAATTTGGAAACATCCGAATTAACGAAAAACCGTTTAACTAATTTTACCGAATATTCGTAAATTTGAATATTCGAAAATTCGTAAATTCGAAAATCCAAAAAACCCAAAAATTCAAAAAATCTGAAATAATAACTAACTATTAAATTATAGGTATTGGAATTTCCTTTCAAATTTGGCTGTTAGTGAATGGAACGAATACGAATTTATCCGAAGTTACAAATTATCCCGAAATAATGAACGCCACATCTAAACGAATGGAAGGTAATAAATTAATAATAATAAATAACAATAATAATAATAATAAACTTTTTAATTATTGCTTATTATTAATTTGTTACGTTCTATTTGTTTAGATGCGGCATTCGTTATTTCAGATAATTCGTAACTTCGAATAAATTTGTATCCATTATGTTCACTAACAGCCAAATTTGAAAGGAAATTCCAATACCTATAATTTAATAGTTACCGTATTTATCAGCGTATAACACGCACTTTTCCCCCCTTAAAATCAGGGGGAAATTATAATTAATTATAATTTTTCATTTTTAGGGTCAATCGTTATGATCGAAATTCGGAAATTCGAAAATTTGAAAATTCGGAAATTCGGAAGTGAGAAAATCCGAAAATTAGAAAATAAGAATGAAAATCCGAAAATTCTAAATAATAGCTAATTAACTAATAATAATTTCCTATTAAATTATAGGTATTGGAATTTCCTTTCAAATTTGGCTGTTAGTCAACACAATGAATACTAATTTATCCGAAATTATGAATTATCTGAAATAACGAATGCCGCATCTAAACAAATGGAACGGAATGAATAATAAATAATAATAATAAAACGTTTTTATTATTATTATTATTATTGTTATTTATTATTATGAATTCGTTACGTTCCATTCGTTTAGATGCGGCATTCATTATTTTGGATAAATTTGTATTCGTTCACTAACAGCCAAATTTGAAAGGAAATTCCAATACCTATAAATTAATAGTTAGTAATAGTTAAGTTATTATTAGTTAGTTATTATTTCAGATTTTTGAATTTTTGGGTTTTCGAATTTTTGTTCTTTTGAATTTTTGTTCTTATTTTCGGATTTTGAATTTCCGATTCTCCGAATTACTGAATTTCCGAATTTTCGAATTTCCGGATTTTCAAAATTTAAAATTTACGAATTTTCGAATTTATGAATATTCAAATTTACGTATATTCGGAAAAATTTGGTAAACAAGTTTTCGTTAATTCGGATATTTCCGGATTTAACAAATTTGTCGAAAATTTGTTAAAAAACAAATTCGTAACAAAACGAATTGCACATGTCTAGGGGGGACCCATGCCGTTTTTCTTTTAATTTTGGCGTGGGGTTCCCCTTAAAACCATACCAAAAAACCATACCAAACTCTAAGGGCCTGGTATGGACAGGGAGAGGACCCCACGCCGTTTTTTTGTTTATTATTTCACTAGACCGTTGCCGGCAATTGTAACCGCAAGCCATTTTAAATGGGATTTGATTCGTTTTTTTTTCTTTGGAAATGTCATTTTTGCTGCAGCAGGTTCTATACATGCTAAAAATGCACCACTTTACAGGCAGACTAAGGGGACCTCCCAGGTACTATATTTCAAGGAATTTTAAATTTTTAATGTTGCACTTTATTTCACTAGACGGTTGCCGGAAATTGTAACCGCAAATCATTTTAAATGGAATTTGACTCGGTTTTTCCAATTTTCAGATTTTTACATTTCCGATTTTTCGAATTTCTGAATTTACAGATTTTTGAATTTACGGATTTTCAAATTTACAGTTTTTTGAATTTATGCATTTTCGAATATTCAAATTTACGTATATTTGGAAAAATTTGGTAAACGGGTTTTCGTTAATTCGGATATTTACGAATTTACGAAGTTGTTGAAATTCATAAAAAAAACTAATTTGGATCTAAATGAATTGCACATGTCTAAAGGACTGGTCAGCAGCAATATATGACATTTTTGTTCTTGAGTCGAGATATGCTTAAAGTTAAAAAAAGATTTGTGACAGTCCGGTGAGCCGTATTCACATGAGAAGGGATGTTTGTAACTTAAGAATCTTCTTTATAATTTGCTGAAGAATTCAAGCAGATGCAAATTCTGAGCTGATGTAATATGAATATCCTGTAGGAAATGATTCCCCTCCCCCCTTATTTGGGATAAACTCTTGCAAACGTGGAGTTTTTCTTTCTGAGGACCATAGGGGAGAGGGGCACCAGGTTGGTGTTGAGTGGGCATTAGCTCCCTATGGTACTGGCTCTGCCAATGTAAAGGGGTTATAGTGTTTGGTGGTATGAATGTTGAACCTCGTGCCACTTACCTGTTAGCCATGTGAATTGGCCATTTCTGGTTCCTAACATCTTCCTCGCAGAGCCTCTGAAGATGACGGCACGTAGGATCTTCTTCATCTTAAATTCACCGCCGCAGCCCATGGAGTGTCAGTTGGATTGGAATCAGCAGAGCAGCACCCTGCCCACCTATCTTAGTCTACAGCTTCACCTTCATCATGGAGACCTTTGGAGGGTCTAGTCCAGGGTTCCATGGAACCCTAGGGGTCCTCCATAAGCTGCTAGTGGTTCCTTGAGCAATGAGTAATTTTTTGCCTCTCAGTTAGGTTCCCTCTTACACAATTGATCCTTTTGGCTATCTGTAAGAGGGTACATCTTCCCAATGACCACACTTGTAAGGAGCATCCTTCCCACTGACCATCACACTAATGTACTGTATCATGAGTTGTAGATATTGGCATTTTTAGCAGACCGGAAAGTTATTCCAAGGGTTCCTCCATCTTGAAAAAGGTTGAGAAAGGCTGCTCAAGTCATCCAGCATTCTGCTGGAGGGACAATTTCCATTTTGGATTGTCTATGTGGTCAACCTGAGCTTTCTGTTTGGTTACCACTTTAATAAACACCATGGTCTTCTTATGGTAATATTCCGAGCTTCATCTTTTTTTTATGATATTCTTATTGTTGCTTTTGTTGATTTTTGAGGTTTCGGCATCTCATGACAAAACAGAAGAGCCCTAGCATCTTGTGACCACATCTTCTCATTCTATGACATCATCAGTACTCCTCTTCTGTACAGTGCTCTGCCATCATACAGAAAGAGGACCTCATCATATCATCTCATCATACATGTGAGGCCCTCATATTAACCCTCAAAATTTTGGGTGAGCCATCCTCACCAACACACGTGACAAGGTGTGGGGCCCATGGATCCAATATCATCATCTAAGGGTCCGACAACTCTGTGAGGAACCCATCATGGGGGCTAGGAGCCCTCTTGCCATGCCCCCCCCCCTATCCACTCCTTTCTTCCCTACCCACCTACCAGTCTTACCCTTCTGAGTTTCCTCTTCACCTTTTGCTTAATCCCCCCCTTTTTTTCTCCCCCCTCCATTCTTATTCTCCTATATTTATATCCGCACATCCAGATGATAGGCCCTTAAAAATTTCTCACTCCTTCCATATACCTACCTTGAATACTTCCCAGTCTGGTAAGGGATAGTTTAACAAAGAGAAAAGCAAATTTGCAACAAAATTCTGCCCCCTTTCCCTCCCCCCCTTACTACGGCTCTCCAAACCTACCTCTGCCCCCCTTTTTACACCCCTCTTCCCCAACTAAGCCTGGGAGTACCGGCTCCTAAGATGCTAGATTGTTATACCTCAACTTACGAATATCCAGAAGCACTTAAAGCAGTCCTGCTCTCCCTCCCCCCATTCTGAAACTGAGCTCCAGGTTTTTTTTGGGGTGGCTGGGGGGGAGTACCATTATTTTATCAGTACCTGCTCCAACTTCTGCAATCCTCGCCTGGGTGAGGATGACACCCCTTGCCCCACCCCTTCCTCTGCCAAAGCCTCCCGGGCAGTGTTGGGACAAGATCATCCAGTGCCCAGGGCAAAGATGGCAAATTGTGCCCCTCCTTCATTATGAGGAGGAGGGGGAGAGAGAAAGCACAGCCCGCACCTCCTCCCGGCTCTCTCCTCCTCTCCTTGCTGCTTCCAGCGCTGGGCTGACAAAAGTAGAGATGCCGCTGTCACTGCTCCTGTCAGCCTTATAGCAGAAGGAACTTGCGGCACCCCCCCATCCCTACACTAGAGGCTGCGCCCAGGGCAGGACCAATCACAAAGTGTTGTGTGAGCTTGCACATGCGCTGTAGGGAGCTGGTTGTGGTTCCTCAGGAAGCCAGAGTTGGCTCCCGTATCCAAGATGGTGGCACCAGTGACCCGCAGCGGTAAGAAGAACCAGCTCTGGGAAGACAGTGCTGGACCCCAGGGACTGGTAAGTACCTATTTTTCTTTTTTTTTAAATGAACGCTAGAAGCTGATTGGTTGTCATGCACAGCTGTTCCAGGTTCTGCCCCTTCACTGTCCTTCACTTGTTTTATCTTACTCGTTGACTGGATTTTTAAACCCCTTTACAACTGCAGCACATATGTGTGGCGGCAAAAGAGGGTGGGCTTCATGCCCACATGCTGCACACCTGTGTTGCTGGGCGGCCGATGTTTCTGTGCTGAGAGCGAGATCACTGCACGCTACCAGCATGACCCAGCTGTCAGAGAGAGCTGAAGATCAGTAGCTGGCATGAGCGGCTTCCAATCATGTGACCCCCTGTCACCGTGGTCACATGATCGCCTGCCCCCCTGGCATTCTGAACTGTTTAAAGGGATGCCAGGGTGGGTGGGAAGGGGTTCAAATTGGTTGCAAAACCCTTTCTAACTAAACCCATTTTCTCATTTCCTGTTAAATCCTAAAAAGAAAATGACTGCGATGTTCTATAGCGGATCCACAGCCTCTGAAGGTAACTATTTAGTGACAAGACATTGAAGGGGGTGCGGGACTTTAAATGAGATTTATGAGACCATAATCTCCATCCCTATAAATAGAATTGAAGGACAGGGTTTGGGACTTTAAATGAGGAATGCATGAAAGGACCCAGGGATAAGATAATGTAGTACAAAAGTGTTTATTAGTGTAAAACACCCAGCAGAGCGTGCATTTGAACATACATACATAATAGTAGTAGGCATACATCATAATAGACATATATAACAAAGCATGATGCAGGAAATCATAAAACACAGTAGAGCGGCTACTCAATCGCATCGCTATACAATCCTTTCACAAGTGAAAACATTAAAACCAGGGTGGGTCCTAAAATAGAATCATGTTGCATCTATATGTGCCCGACGCGTTTCATGGCATACCAGCCAATCTTCAGGGGCGGATGCATAACTGAGTAAGATCTGCAAAAGGACATAAATATATTGTGTAATTGTGGTCATATCACCAAAAAGTTAAAAGAGAATAAAATAAGAAAAAAGGAGATGAAAATGAATCCAGCTCCAACCAACTTACTCAGTTGTAGAGTGCGGCAATGTGCGTGCGAGCCAGGGCACGTGGGCCAACAATTGGTCTGCAGACCGGGAGCTGAAGTGGGGCCAGTGGAAAACAATGACCATGGGCATATTTCCAGGTGGTCAGATGTCCACCTATCAGGGGGACAGTGCAGGGACTCCAATCTAAATGGATAATGGGAGTTGTGAGTGACAAAATAGGTTAAGAGGAAGTGGACCAACCACCCCCAACCCCAATGGAAGCATAAACAAAGACTGTATGGGTACCTGGAATGCTCCAAGAAGACACAAAAACCCAGCAGTAAGGATGTGTCAGCATGGTACCCTGTTTCCCCGAAAATAAGACCTAGCGTGATTGACGGTGATGGCTGCAATATAAGCCCTACCCCCCAAATAAGCCCTACCCTGTTTCCCTGAAAATAAGCCCTACCCTGAAAATAAGACCTACAAGGGCTTTAACTAGGGCTTATTTGGGGGGTAGGGCTTATATTGCAGCCATCACCGACAATCACGCTAGGTCTTATTTTTCGGGGGAAACAGGGTAGGAGTCGACTGCAGAAGATGGTCGGGGTGGATATGCCTAGTGTTTGTCCGAACAGGCCCAACTAGCGTCCCGCTGGCATATCATAATCAGCTGTGACTCATACCCCATGGTATTGTGTTCTTATACATTTGGGCAATTTTGTCGTGTATGTTTCATACCACCCTTCACCTTATTTTATTCATTTATTCAGTTATTTCATTTTGGTTCAGTGCTGTGGTGTGCGCCGGGCGATCACGGGGCTGCTCTCCTCTGCACTTCCGGGAGCTGCGATGCTCTCAGGTGCCCTCCCGTCTCCTCCCTCAGTCACTCATTTTTGGGTGCGATGGGATGGGCGGGTTCTCCTCAACGCATCGGCGTCACGCACCCGCCCGACGTTCCAGACGCCTCCTACGCCGGAATGTCGGGACGAGTCATGTGACCTTGGCTATCCAATGGGGAGCGTCGCACGGGTTGAAATGAGCGGCTTCGGCCGCCTTTTGGTCCGGACGTGCCTCCCTTAAGATATGCCAGCGGGACGCTAGTTGGGCCTGTTCGGACAAACACTAGGCATATCCACCCCGACCATCTTCTGCAGTCGACTCCTACCCTGTTTCCCCGAAAATAAGACCTAGCGTGATTGTTGGTGATGGCTGCAATATAACCCCAACCCCCCAAATAAGCCCTAGTTAAAGTCCTTGTAGGTCTTATTTTCAGGGTAGGGCTTATTTTCAGGGAAACAGGGTAGGGCTTATTTGGGTTGTAGGGCTTATATTGCAGCCATCACCGTCAATCACGCTAGGTCTTATTTTCGGGGAAACAGGGTACCATGCTGACACATCCTTACTGCTGGGTTTTTGTGTCTTCTTGGAGCATTCCAGGTACCCATACAGTCTTTGTTTATGCTTCCATTGGGGTTGGGGGTGGTTGGTCCACTTCCTCTTAACCTATTTTGTCACTCACAACTCCCATTATCCATTTAGATTGGAGTCCCTGCACTGTCCCCCTGATAGGTGGACATCTGACCACATGGAAATATGCCCATGGTCGTTGTTTTTCCACTGGCCCCACTTCAGCTCCCGGTCTGCAGACCAATTGTTGGCCCATGTGCTCTGGCTCGCACGCACATTGCCGCACTCTACAACTGAGTAAGTTGGTTGGATCTGGATTCATTTTCATCTCCTTTTTTCTTATTTTCTTTTCTTTTAACTTTTGGGTGATATGACCACAACTACACGATATATTTATGTGCTTTTGCAGATCTTACTCAATTATGCATCCGCCCCTGAAGATTGGCTGGTATGCCATGAAACGCGTCGGACACATATAGATGCAACATGATTCTATCTTAGGACCCACCCTGGTTTTAATGTTTTCACTTGTGAAAGGATTGTATAGCGATGCGATTGAGTAGCCGCTCTACTGTGTTTTATGATTTCCTGCATCATGCTTTGTTATATATGTCTATTATGATGTATGCCTACTACTATTATGTATGTATGTTCAAATGCACGCTCTGCTGGGTGTTTTACACTAATAAACACTTTCGTACTACATTGTCTTATCCCTGGGTCCTTTCATGCATTCCTCATTTAAAGTCCCAAACCCTGTCCTTCAATTCTATTTAGTGACAAAGTAACAAACTCCACAGGAAAGGCTCACCTGAGCAAACGGCGGCGAATGCAAACCATCACGGCAGCAGCGATTGTACGCCGTGTGCCCGCAGGACAAATCAGTGCAGGAAAAGGATTCCACAAGGTGCAGATTAAAGACCCGGAATTTAATGGAATAAAATCATTAAAAAAAAATGAAACATTTCAGAGCCATCCTCTCTTCTTACTTCACGGACTGAGATGCGGGTTCACAGACAACACAATCGTGTAAATTCTGGTGCCTGTACAGGTCTTGGCTACCAAAGGGCAGAGGTCATGGAAGCATAAGGGAATCAAGGAAGACCATCAAAGGAAGAGGTCAGGGTAGGAAGAGGGAATCAAGGAAGGCTATCAAAGGAAGAGGTCAGGGTAGGAAGAGGGAATCAAGGAAGGCTATCAAAGGAAGAGGTCAGGGTAGGTAGAGGGAATCAAGGAAAGCTATCAAAGGAAGAGGTCAGGGTAGGAAGAGGGAATCAAGGAAGACCATCAAAGGAAGAGGTCAGGGTAGGAAGAGGGAATCAAGGAAGGCTATCAAAGGAAGAGGTCAGGGTAGGTAGAGGGAATCAAGGAAGGCTATCAAAGGAAGAGGTCAGGGTAGGAAGAGGGAATCAAGGAAGGCTATCAAAGGAAGAGGTCAGGGTAGGATAAGGGAATCAAGGAATGCTATTATTATTATACGAGATTTATATAGCGCCAACAGTTTACGCAGCGCTTTACAATGTATAAGGGGGATAACACAATTACAGTACAGTTCAATACAAAAGGTACAGGAGGGCCCGGCTCGTAGAGCTTACATTCTAAAGGGAGGGGGTGGTGGTGCAAAAGGTAATAGCTGCAAAGAATGATTTGATGGGGGTGGAATGCTATCAAAGGAAGAGTTCAGGGTAGGAAGAGGGAATCAAGGAAGGCTATCAAAGGAAGAGGTCAGGGTAGGATAAGGGAATCAAGGAATGCTATCAAAGGCAGAGGTCAGGGTAGGAAGAGGGAATCAAGGAAGGCTATCAAAGGAAGAGGTTGGGTTTATATGAGGGATTCAAGGAAGGCTATCAAAGGAAGAGGTCAGGGTAGGAAGAGGGAATCAAGGAAGGCTATCAAAGGAAGGGGTCACGGTAGGATAAGGGAATCAAGGAATGCTATCAAAGGAACAGGTCAGGGTAGGAAGAGGGAATCAAGGAAGGCTATCAAAGGAAGAGGTCAGGTTTATATGAGGGAATCAAGGAAGGCTATCAAAGGAAGAGGTCACGGTAGGATAAGGGAATCAAGGAATGCTATCAAAGGAAGAGGTCACGGTAGGATAAGGGAATCTAGGAATGCTATCAAAGGAAGAGGTCAGGGTAGGAAGAGGGAATCAAGGTAGGCTATCAAAGGAAGAGGACATAGTGGGATTAAGGAATCTTGGAAGGCTATCCATGAGCAGAGATCAGGGTAGGATGAGTGAATCAAGGAAAGCTATCAAAGAGCAGAGGTCAGGGTAGCCTGAGGGAATCAAGGTAGGCTATCCATGGGAAGAAATCAGGGTCGGATGAGAGAATCAAGGAAGGCTTTCAAAGGGAAGAGGTTAGGGTAGGATGAGGGAATCAAGGCTATCAAAGAGCAGAGGTTAGGGTAGGATGAGGGGATCAAGGAAGGTTATTAAAAGGTAATCAAAGGGAAGAGGACTAAGGGTAGGATGAGGGGATCAAGGGAGGCTATTAAAGGTCATGGTAGGATGAGGGAATCAAGGAAGGCTTTTAAAGGGAATCAAAGGGAAGAGGTCAGGGTAGGATGGGGGAGTCAAGGAATGAATGAATTAATGATTTGTAAAGCGCTGCAAATGCGAACTGAATCGCCTCAAGGAAGGCTATCAAAGGGAGTCAAAGGGCAGAGGTTGTGGTAGAATGAGGGAATCAAGGTAGGCTTTCAAAGGGAATGACATTTATAGGTAAAGTTGCTCCAGGGAATCTCCGGTTTCCTCTCGGGGGATCAGGAAGGATTTTTTTTCACCTGCTGTAGCAAATTGGATCATGCTTTGCTGGGATTTTTTGCCTTCCTCTGGATCAACTGTGGGTAAAGGATTTTGTATATGGGATTGTATTTATTTTATTTTTTTTGGTTGAACTAAATCGACTTGTGTCTTTTTTCAACCTGACTAACTATGTAACTATGTCAGGGTAGGATGAGGGAATCAGGGAAGGCTTTCAAAGGGAATCAAAGGGAAGAGGTCAGGGTAAGATGAGGGAATCAAGGAAGGCTTTCAAAGGGAATCAAAGGGAAGAGGTGCCCGGGCTGGGCTCAGCCTTTCCTTCTCAGAGCAGGCCGCTCAGCTGTCAGTTAATTCCCAGCTCTAATCTTTTCACAGTGACTCACCTGGTGATGATATCCTGCTCGTCAGCCTTGCTGGTTACTTAACCACTTAAGCCCTGGACCATTTGGCTGGCCAAAGACCAGAGCATTTTTTGTGATTCGGCACTGCGTCGCTTTAACTGACAATTGCGGGGTCGTGCGACGTTTCTCCCAAACAAAATTGACGTCCTTTTTTCCCCACAAATAGAGCTTTCTTTTGGTGGTATTTGATCACCTCTGCGTTTTTTATGCTTTGCGCTATAAACAAAAAAATAGCGACAATTTTGAAAAAAAAAACATTATTTTTTACTTTTTGCTGTAATAAATATCCCCAAAAAATATATAAAAAAACATTTTTTTTCCTCAGTTTAGGCCGATATGTATTCTTCTACATATTTTTGGTAAAAAAAAAATTGTAATAAGCGTTTTTTGATTGGTTTGCACAAAAGTTATAACGTCTACAAAATAGGGGATAGTTTTATGGCATTTTTATTGATAATTTGTTTTAGTAATGGCGGCGATCAGCGATTTTTATCATGTCTGCGACATTATAGCGGACACATCGGACACTTTTGGCGCGATTTTGGGACCATTCACATTTATACAGCGATCAGTGCAATTAAAAATGCATTGATTACTGTGTAAATGAGACTGGCAGTGAAGGGGTTAACCACTAGGTGGCGCTATAGGGGTTAAGTGTATCCTAGGGAGTGATTCTAACCTTGGGGAGAGGGGCTATGTGTGACACGACACTGATCACCGCTCCCGATTACAGTGTCACTAGGCAGAATAGGGAGATGCTTGTTTACATTAGCATCTCCCCGTTCTTCCTCACCGTGATCACGGTCACGGAGCTCCCGGCGGGCAAGCCGCCTCTTAAATGGCCATGTACAGGTACGTTAATCTGCCTGTATGTGCCCTTCTGCCGCAGTATATCTGCGTGAGGCGGTCGGGAAGCGGTTAAGCTGTTCAGTCCAGATCCCCTCTGCCTTTGCTTGGTCAACACATCCAGAGACTCTCTCCTGTGTACCTGTTGAAGACTTGCTTGGCTGACGTCCCTTCTTGTTCCTGATCCTGCTTGCTGTTACAGTATGCTGACTCTCCAGTTTCCTGGCCTGTCCTGAAGTATGCTGATCTCTGGCTCCCTGACGTCCTGGCTTGTCTGACTATCCGTTCCGGTTACCGAACTCTAGCTATGATTTGACTACGTTGCTCTGTTTACCTTTTACTATTATTATTATTATTAATAAACAAGTGTGATTTTAAATGCACTTCTGTCTCTGTCTGATTCGTGGTTCCTGACAAGAGGTTATGGTAGGATGAAGGAATCAAGGAAAACTTTCAAAGGGAATCAAAGGGAAGAGGGCAGGGTAGGATGAGGGGATCAAGGAAGGCTTTCAAATACAATCAAAGGGAAGAAGTCATGCTAGAATGAGGGGATCATAGAAGGCTTTCAAAGGGAATCAAAGGGAAGAGGTCATAGTAGGATGAGGGGATCATAGAAGGCTTTCAAAGAGAATCAAAGGGAAGAGGTAAGGGTAGGATGAGGGGATCATAGAAGGCTTTTAAAGGGAGTCAAAGGGAAGAGGTCATGGTAGGATGAGGGGATCATAGAAGGATTTCAAAGGGAATCAAAAGGAAGAGGTCAGGGTAGGATGAGGGAGTCAAGTTAGCCCATCAAATGGAATCAAAGGGAATAGGTCATGGTAGGATGAGGGGATCATAGAAGGCTTTCAAAGGGAATCAAAGGGAAGAGGTCAGGGTAGGATGAGGGGATCATAGAAGGCTTTCAAAGGGAATCAAAGGAAAGAGGTCAGGGTAGGATGAGTTGATCACAGAAGACATTCAAAGGGAATCAAAGGGAAAAGGTAAGGGTAGGATGAGGGGATCACAGAAGGTTTTCAAAGGGAATCAAAGGGAAGATGTTATGGTGGGATGAGGGAATCACAGAAGGCTTTCAAAGGAAATCAACGGGAAGAGGTCAGGGTAAGATGAGGGGATCATCGAAGGCTTTCAAAGGAAATCAAAGGGAAGAGGTCAGGGCAGGATGAGGGAGTCATAGAATAGCTTTCAAAGGGAATCAAAGGGAAGAGGTCAGGGCAGGATGAGGGAGTCATAGAATAGCTTTCAAAGGGAATCAAAGGGAAGAGGTCAGGGCAGGATGAGGGAGTCATAGAATAGCTTTCAAAGGGAATCAAAGGGAAGAGGTCAGGGTAGGATGAGGGGATCATAGAAGGCTTTCAAAAGGAATCAAAGGGAAGAGGTCAGGGTAGGATGAGGGGATCATAGAAGGCTTTCAAAGGAAATCAAAGGGAAGAGGTCAGGGTAGGATGACGGAGTCAAGCAAGGCTATTAAATGGAAGAGGTCAGGGTAGGGCAGCAGAGACAACACAGAGGGAAGGGTAATTGGGGAGGGATACATCATTATTCCCTCATCCTCCCCCTAGGCGAAGTCACTGGCTAGGATGGTGGAGCTCTTCTGTTGCTGTGCTTTGCGACAAGTCAAACTACTAACAGGATCCTTTAGAAGACCGAAGGATATTTGTGGTATGGAAGCCCCAGAGGAGCGGGATTTTTACTTGTAAGGAAACTGTGGAAACTCAGCTCACCTGATCATCTCGGCCACTTTATTAAATAAAAGGGGCCACATTTACAAAAACATTAATCAATAAATCAATGCATAACACGACACGCGGCGTATATATATAAAAATCAAACCCCGCACTTAGCATCCATGACAGCTCCGTCGATGCACTTAGTGAATAATCGTTAAACGTCCCCATTTGTAAACAATTCCATTAGGCTCATCCGATACCTCGGAAAGCGCTCGGGAATCCGCCGCCGTTTATTTGCGAGCGTGAAATTTGGAACGTTTCCACAAACACCCCCCCCCCCCCCCCATCAATTTTCTGTATTGTTTTTTTTTCATTAAGCTCCTGTAAATATTAACAAAGCGAAGGGGGGGGGGGGGAATCGCATGAAAAATATTCTTTAAATATTTTGTGTTCGATAAAAACAGAGGAAAAAAAAAAAAAAAAAGAAAGGTGGCGGCGTTGGCGTATTCCAGACGGGAAGCGGTTAATCCATCTTTAACTAAAGCTTACTTTTGTAATCTATCCATTGCTTAGAATTCTGTCATTGATCTATGATTTATGTGAATCTTAAACCACCTCCTGGCTGAAACGCGCCGTTCTATCTGAGCGAATGACTTGAATACTAATTAGCAGATCAAATTTATGCTGTAGGCTAAAGAAGCCGAGGGAGAGCTTTTCCAAGCGAGACTCCCAGCTTAAGCCCCGACCATTGTTCATTTGCCGCGGAATATTTGCAGAGACAATCTCAGAACGGGGGTAAAAAAAAAATAAAAAAATCGCAGGTTTATTTATTTATTTATTTATTTATTTCTCCTTGGCATTCCGAACACGCGTCCAAAAATTCGCAGAAGGACGGATAAATCAATTTTTATTTATCTTTTCTTAGAGTGCAAACGGTTAAACGGGCCCCCCCCCTTTTTTTTTTTTCTGCGGCGCGCGCACACGCCGCCGGGCACGACGTTGGCGAATCTTTTTTTTTTTTTTTTCTTTGCGTAAAAAAAAAAAAAAAAAAAATTCTGGTGGCCTTCCAAACAAAACAGTTTGATTGAGACGTATTGTAATAAACCTGCTGTAACGGATCCAGCGAAGGTCCCCGCAGCCTCCTTACACGGGGGCGCCGAGTTATATTATAAATTCTGACACGCCGCCTCCCAGGACGCACACCCTACCCCCACCCCCACCCCCACCCCCCTAAACTGCCTTCTCCTTCCCTCCCTTACCCGCCGCAGTACAAAACAGGCGCAGGGGTCTGACAATGAAAGGTTCTGGTCGATTCACGCCCAGGCTGTAGGGGTAGCATGGCGCTTCAGAGATAAAATTTAAACCAACGTGTAATATCGCGCACAAAAAAAAAAAACCGACTTAATCCCACCAAATCTTTTTAGTCATGTTAATTACGCGGGCCGCAGATGGGTTTTTTGGAGCTGGATGCGATGAAAAACTAGCCATGGACCTTGGGGAATAGCGCGGGGGGGGGGGGAAAGATGTGACAAATCTCAGGCGCGGATAGCCCCCCCCCACCCCCACCCAGTAACTTCCAAGGATTGCGTGGCTGTAAGATGAAAAATAAAGATAAAAATGAAAAATATATTAAAAAAATAAAGATAGAAAAATGCATAAAAAAAGATAAAAAATATATAAAAAAATAAAGATAAAAAAGAAAAAATACATAAAAAATAAAGATAAAAAAGAAAAAAAAAGAAAAAAAATAAAGATAAAAAAGAAAAAATAAACAAAAAAATAAAAATATATAAAAAAATTAAGATAAAAAAGAAAAATATATATAAAAATAAAGTTAAAAAGAAAAAATAAATAAATAAATAAAAATATATAGAAAAAATGAAGATAAAAAAGAAAATATATTAAACAAAATGATAAAAAAAGAAAAAAACATGTAAAAAAAAAAAAATTAAAATAAATTGGCATGGTTCCACGTTAAGCACCAACATTTAGGAGGCGGTATCACCAGTAGCGTTGCCCAACGCAGTCCCAACGCAATGACCATATGTCCTATGGCTTGAGTTCATGCCAATGGGTGGGGCAAAAAACGGACGTTGCTTCTATGTGCAACACATTGCGCCCTCCCCAATGCGCTTTAAGGGTTCATTCACGCTTTAGGTTGGGGGACGCGCTTTTACCTCTCCCCTAACCAGCTGCAGAGGCAGCAGCCAGCGATAAAAAGAAAAAATATATTAAGATAAAAAAATGCTAAAAAAATAAAGATGAAAAAGAAAAAATATTTAAAAATATATAAAAAAAATAAAGATAAAAAAGAAAAAAATATATAAAAAATAAAGACAAAAAAGAAAAATTAAATAAAATAAAATAAATAAATATATATACAGGGCTTTTTTTTCCAACGGGAATGCGGGGGAACGCGGGGGAACGCAGTTCCGGCACCTCCAGCACTGAATGTATGTAATAGCATGGGGTGTGGGGTGTGCTGGGGGGGTCTATTGATATTGGCTGCTGGGGGATCTATTGTCACCCGGTGGGGATCTGATTTTGTGTGAGGGTCTATTGTTGCTGATGGGGAATCTATTGTTGCTGGGGGGGGTCTTATGTTGCTGGACGGGATCTACTGTTGAGGGAGAGGTCTATTTGTACTGGCTGCTGCAGGATCTATTGATGCTGGCTGCTGGGAGATCTGTTGTTGCTGCTGGGGGTCTAATGTTGCTTGGGTGGATATTTTGTTACTGGGTGTGATATTTTGTTGTGGGTGGTTCACTGTTGCTGCAGGGAATCTATTGTTGCTGGGGGACTCTATTGTTGTGTGGGTATCTATTGCTGGGATTCTATTGGTGCTGGCTGCAGGGGATCTATTTTACTGCTTTTCTTTTTATCATCAACATGTTCCATACAAATTATTTAGCACCACAAAATGATAGATGGTTCTGTATTCTCTAAACGGGGCAGTACTGGTAGGTGGGTAGGGGGTGGAATCAAGGGACGGTGGTCAGAGGTGGGTAGGGGGCAGAGAGAAGGGAGACTCAGACAGGGGGAGTTCCTGCACCTATTCTCCGAGAAAAAAGCCCTGTATATATATATATATACATATATATATTTTTAATAAAATATATATTTTTACCAATCATACTTACCTAGGTGGATGCAGCATCTGTCCCCCGGCGCTTCTAACACTGAGATCCGAGCGATCAAACACTGCCAATCGCTCGGTATTCTTCACAGCTCCCTGAGCAGAGAGCCGGTGTGGCTGTCAGTCACCGCTCTCTGCTCTACCTCCCGCACTCACTGAGTGGCTGGGGTGGGGAGGGGGAGGGGGCGGGAGAGGCTGAGCCGGGTGTCGGTCCAGGCATGTAGGCTGATCCCGATTCCATTGTCTTGCCTGAGCCTGTGACTGGCTCTGTGACGTCAGCTGACAGCCCGCTGTCAGCTGAAAATGGAGTGCAGAACGCACTCCATTGCTGTGATACATAGGCGGAGTGCAGCCAAACAAGCTTTCACCTGTACTTCTCCTTTAAAGGACTCTGACAGGTGGGAGGTGGACTTCCCAAATCCTATGATCATTGTGGGGGTAAGTGCTCCGAACTCAACCAACCAACCCGGGGGGGTGGTGGTGCCACTGTTTGCTGCCCCCCCCCCCCCAAAAAACAAAAACAAATTACCACCGGCCGCCACTGTGCATAGGTCAGGAAGCAGTGTGGGGGAGAGGAGTGGGAAGCCCAGCTACAAAAAGCACACCAAAATGCACTGGGACAAGATAACAGGCAGCTATGGAACCCGGGGTAACAGTACATCCCCCCCCCCCCCCTATGGGAATGCAGCTGGTCAGCTGTGACTGTGTCAGGGAGACAGAGCAATGGAGGAGAGAGCAGGAGAAAAAATAAACAGGCTGGGACAAGGAGGACAGGAAGAACAGCAGGGAGTTACAGAGATGACAAACTCACCTTGCAGAGCTAACATTAGAGCCAGTGCTGGGGGGGCCACACAGGGAGGGGGATTAGACAGACAACGATTGTGTCACTCTTCTTCCAGCAGCTGAAAGCTGGCAGAAGGGAAAGGGGGAGAGACCGGCTTTCATCTGCTGGAGGAAGAGAGACACAATTGTCGTCCTATACTAATCCCCCTCCCTGTGTGGGCCCCCCCTGTGTCCTCTGGCCCCCTACAAGAGGACAGGTGGTCCCCCAACCTATCAGCGGCCCTGCATCCATGTCTTTATGGACCTTGCTTTGTGCACTGGTGGGCAGTCATGTTGGAACAGGAAGGGGCCGTCCCCAAACTGTTCCCACAAAGTTGGGAGCATGAAATCGTCCAAAATGTCTTGGTATCCCGACGCCTTAAGAGTTCCCTTCACTGGAACTAAGGGGCCAAACCCAACCCCGGAAAAACAACCCCACACCATAATCCCCCCCTCCCCCCACACCATAATCCCACCTCCACCAAATGATTTGGACCAGTACACAAAGCAAGGTCCATAAAGACATGGAGGAGCGAGGTCGGGGTGGAGGAACTTGACTGACCAGCCTGGGGTTGGGCTTGGCCCCTTAGTTCCAGTGAAGGGAACTCTTAAGGTGTCAGCATACCAAGACATTTTTGACAATTTCGTGCTTCCGTTTGGGGACGGCCCCTTCCTGTTCTAACATGACTGCCCACCAGTGTAAGGTAAGGTCCATAAAGACATGGAGGAGCGAGTTTGGGGTGGAGGAACTTGACTGGCCTGCACAGAGTCCTGACCTCAACCCCCAATAGAACACCTTTGAGATGAATTAGAGAGGAGACTGGGAGACGGGCCTTCTCGTCCAACATCAGTGCCTGACCTCACAAATGCTCTTCTGGAAGAATGGTCAAACATTCCCTTAGACACCCTCCTAAACCTTGTGGACGGCCTTCCCAGAAGAGATGAAGCTGTTATAGCTGCAAAGGGCGGAGCCAACTCAATATTGAACCCTCCGGACTAAGAATGGGATGCCATTAAAGTTCATGTGTGTGTGTAAAGGCAGGCGTCCCAATACTTTTGGTAATATAGTGTATATGTGAGCGGCTTGCACTGTAGCAGTCGGCAAGCTGTTAAGAAACAGAAAATTATGTATAAAGTAAAAAAACAACAACTTATACATCCATCAGAAAAAAAAAAAAAGAATATGTACTGTATAAATATAATAACAATATATAGATAGTGTAAAATATTTCTTTGTTTGCTCACAAATAAAAGAACATAAGAACATTTACAACCTGAATTGTTGAAGTTGTTGAATGACGATCCGGAGAAGTGAACCCGATGGAGCTCCGCCATCACAGGAGATAAACGGCGCCTCCCCCTCTATGCGACTAATAATATATTATCATTAAGACAATGTTTCTGGCAGATATTGTACAGAATCTGTCATCTCACTGAAAACGAATGTGTGAGCGTGCCAAAACATCACTTAAAGATCTGCGTGTTTTACATAACATTGTGCGTTCGATGAGACGAGCGAAACGCAGCACGTTCCCAACTATGGAAGAAAAAATAAAATACTCAGACTGGCCACTAGTGGGCGCTGTTCTCATATCCGGCTGACCTCTTGCCTCCAGTCGCAGAGGCTCCTCCCCCCCCCCGTATTGAAATTGCTTGCTGTGCATTGGAAGCCGCAGCTAATCAGGCAAAGCTGGAGGACGTCCGGCAAATCATCGAGGACAGGGGTCTCCAAACTTTATTAAACAAAGGGACAGTTTATTGTCCTTCAGACTTTAGGGGGGGACCGGACTGATCCGGTGGGGGCGGAAATTTTTCTTGGCATCAGTGGGAGTAAACATCACCACATTTTGTATTGGGGAGAAATAGTGCCCCATTGTTGGTGTCAGTTGGAGAAATAGTGCCCCATTGTTGGTGTCAGTGGGAGGAATAGTGCCCCATCATTGGGAGCAGTGCTGGGACAAGGTCACCTAGAGCCCAGGGGCGAAAATGCCAAACTGTGCCCCCCCCCCCAAGTTGTATGAGCGTTATGTGTCAGCAAAAATCCACCCCCCCCAAAAAAAATTGGGCACTAATCTGCACGATTACCCCCTAAGCATAAACTCCCACTCCTCCCAGGACAAATCGCCCCCCCTGCTAAAAATCCCCCCCATGCACAAGTCTCTGCCCCCCTCCATTCCTCAAATCCCCCCAGCACAAATGCCCCCCCCCCCAAAAAAAAATTGGGCCCTAATCTGTACGATTACCCCCTAAGCATAAACTCCCCCTCCTCCCAGGACAAATCGCCCCCCCCTGCTAAAAATCCCCCCCCCATGCACAAGTCTCTGCCCCCTCCATCCCCCAAATCCTCTCAGCACAAATGCCCCCCCAAAACAAAAAAAAATAAATCACCCCTCCTAGCACAAATCCTCCACCCCTCAAATTTCCCCTCCAAGAACACACTTTCTCCCCCCTACTTTAAATCCCCCTCCTAGTACAAATACTCCCCCAATCCACCTTACTAGTACAAATCCCCCCCCCCCCCCCAAAAAAAATCTCCTCCTAGCACAAATCCCCTCCTCCCTCTACAATATCGCCTATTCTAACACAACCCCACCCCCACAAAAATCGACCCTCCTAGCACAAATCCTCTTCTCCTATCCCCCCTCCCAACACAAATACCCCTGAATCACCCCCTGCTGCCCCCCAAATTTCTCCGCCCAACACAAATCCCCTTCCCCTCTCAATCTCTTCACAGTGCCCCCCCCAACCTCACGTGATACCACAGTGCCCAGGGAAGCTGCCCCTCCTGCCCACCCCCTTGTCTCGGCCCTGAGTGGGAGAAATGGGGTTCCATCGTTGGATGAATAGTGTCTTGTATCAGTGGCAGGAATAGAGCCCCTAGGCCAGTGATGGGGAAACTTGGCACCCCAGATGTTCTGGAACTACCTTTCCCATGATGCTCAACTACACTGCAGAGTGCAAGAGCATCATGGGAAATGTAGTTCCAAAACACCTGGGGTGCCAAGGTTCGCCATCACTGGCCTAGGGCCAGATAAAGGCAAGCAAAGGGCCACATCCGGCCCCCAGGCCACAGTTTGGAGGCCACTGATCTAGGCCTTTCCTCCCCAGCTTGATTGTCCATGGCCCCGCCCCCTTTTTTTATTGGTTTTCAGTTCTTGTCATCGCGGAGGCTCAGCATCACGCATGGGCGGTCTGCATGCAAATACAGCCTGCGTAGGAACGCCCACTCCTCCAGACTGACACCCAACCATCAGGGCATTTCGATATTTGCATAACTCCTCCCACTTCTTGCATCAATACTGAGGGCTCCAGAGAGCCGTGGCAGGGTGTTTTCAGGAATCCTCATGATCCTCCCAATGATTAAGCTCCGAGGGGCGGAGTGAAACGCGTTGGAGGCGTGGCCTGGTTGGTGCCCATGTGAGGTTGCCACACATTACAGATTGATGGGATTGATTCGATGTGCGGCCACGGGAAGATCTTCTTTTATACATAGTGATGGTAGAAGACAGGACGAGCCCCCCCCAAGCCAGCACTCACAGAAGTGGATACCGAGGACTAGCACCCCTTCCAAAGCCTCAGCGGCTCACAAACCGGGTCTTTTTGGGTAACAGTGTGTTTCCGGGAAGCTATGTACAGCCACCTACCATCCCATCCCATCCCAACAGCCACGATCTGCCTTGCATAGAGAAGCACAGAGACCCCGTGATGACATTACCGGGACTAAAATAAGGTCTTCACCCCCAGCGAAATATCTACTACAACGTCCCAGGACCAGTTCAGGTGGTGAAAAAAAGTCAAGGGACCAATGGGTGGGGTCCTCACAGGACCTGAAGATGCCAGGGGCAGTGTGATAAGGTCACACAATGAAGGGTGGGGGGACAGTGGGGGACAAGCCTAAACTGTAGCAGCAGATTACTGGTCTTCATTCCTGGGATTAGAGCGATGAAAGGGGAGAGCGGACTGAGGTGGGTTAAAAAGGACTGCAGAAGGTGTTTTTTTTTTTAACGGTGATTGGGTGGGTCAGGGCTGTCTATAGAGGGTGCAGGCAGTACTCCTATAATAGGCCCGGGCCCATCGGACCAACAAGGGAGCCCAACAGGCTCCATGCTGGAGCGGCTGCTTGGGTCGTTTTGTGCTGCAGGGGGCGCCATCACCCTGGGACAGCTGCTGGATGGCACCTCTTGGATAAAGCAGGAGGGGAGATTCTCGTTTTGGGGTGCAGTGCGAGACATGAGCACCACCAGGTAGGTGAGATGGGGGTCAGAAAGTAGGGCTGTGCATACAGGATGCACTTGGCTTGGATAGCGAATTACGGGTGGAAGACTCTGGAGGAGCACTGAGGTTTGGGAGAGACGAACGATTGGGTTTAGCACGGTGTAAAAAAGGGTGGGGTCAGCTCTGGCAAAGGATTGTGAGAGTGGAAACATTGTTAGGTGGGTTGGTTGCCCTCTCAGGTAGGTTGGTGGGGCCCCATGATTGCTAAAGGCGGCCCTGGGGTCGGGACTGTGGGAGGGATGCCAGGAGCTTTATTGCACCAAATTTTGTAGCGATCTAAAATGTTACCAATTGGCATGCTATAAATCAGTCGTTGGCTGGATACCTGTTGAAGCTATTGGCACATTTTCGGCTACCAATTGTTTCAGTGTGTAAAGCGATTGGAGCCGTATTCGAATCCTCGTTCCCCAGACGACGTCTTTCTAAGACGAAACGTACGTCGGAAGGTTGACGCGCTGACGTCATCGCTGGGTATCTCGTCTTGAACGGATGTTCGCTGGCCGGCCGGCTGCTGTATTTTTATCCTTGCTTTTAACTCTGCTGTTTACGTAAGTGCAATAATCTATTTCGTAAATTGTTTATACCTACTGATTTGCGCTATGGAGAGCCGTTTCTTTATTCTTTTTGGGTCCTCCCTGCTGCTTGTATATTGATCCTTTGGACGGAGCCACCCTGGTCTGCCTGGTCTGCCTGGCTATCCTGGTCATCCTCCCCCCTACATTGTCGATCATATCAGGACGTTAATATTGTGCGCCTGGTTTGTTGGTAAGCGTTTATTTTACCTGGTGGTGGATTCTTTCACGTGGTGTCACCGGAAGGATTTATTAGCTTCATTGCACCTTATTGGACATTATTTGAATTTTTGGACTTTATTATTTCACTGGTGTGATTTTTCATATCATTTTTTTTTCGCATGTTTTTTTCTTTTTGATATTTATGTGGATCCCTCAGAGATCTATTTATATTATAATACACTTGTTCTTATCTAACCATTAGCCGTTTTCGAGTATTTGTAGCACCACATCGGAGACCAAAGAAGGAAGAGGCTGTAGGGGACCCCATGATTTCTAATGGCAGCCCTGGGATCGAGATTGTGGGAAACGCTACCACTTGGCGGGCTTTAAATCAGTCATTGGCTGGATACTCGTTGAAGATTTTTGCACGTTTTTTTGGCTGCCAATTGTTACAATGTGTAAAGTGATTGGAGCCGTATTGGAACATTTGTAGCACCACATTGGGGACCAAAGAAGGGAGCAGATCTTCCAAAAAGAAACAAATGATCATATACCGAATACAACTGTGTTATTAAATCACAACTTCGAAACGTCCTCGAAGTGCTCCGGCCGGATCTCCGGAAACCGGCAATCTTGGCTTCTAATTGGAACATTGGATTGGATTGGAAGGGTGAGATACGTTCCCAAGGTGGAGAGTGGATCTCCGGGAGGGTCAGAAGACACATCTACAGGGATGGGCTTTAACTAATGCACCAAACGTAGACAATCTGATACATTACCAATCAGCGTGTTCTAAATCAGTCGTTGTGACTGGATACTCGCCGGAGAGAAGTGCGCGTTTTCGGCTGCCAATTGTTACAATGTGTGAAGTGATTGGAGCCGTATTACAACATTTGTAGCAACATATTAGGGAGTGGATCTTATGAAAACAAAAAAAAAACGTAAAAATGGTTCAAATAAAAAAAAAAAAAGATCAGATAAAGAGTTATGACGCCGCACCCCCTCGCAGTGCTCCGGCCGTACCTTCGGAATCGGCAATCTTGGCTTCAAATTGGAACATTGGATTGGATTGGAAGGGTGAGATACGTTCCCAGGATGGAGGGCGGATCCCCAGGTGGGTCAGAGGTCACATCTGCAGGGATACCAGGTGATGGGCTTTAACTATTGCACCAAATGTTGTAGAAATCTGAATCGGTACCGCTGCTGGATGTCACCTCTCAGATCAGGGGTCTCCAAACTTTGTCAACAAAGGGTCAGTTTACTGTCCTTCAGACTTTTAGGGGGGAGGGGGGGGGATTATGGCCGTTGGAAGTAGAAAAGGTCCTGATGTCGGTGGGAAAAAACAATTCGCCATCTTTGGTGTCATTTGGAGGATTAGTGCCCCATCGTTGGTGTCATTGGGAGGATTAGTGCCCCATCGTTGGTATCATTGGGAGGATTAGTGCCCCATCGTTGGTGTCATTGGGAGGATTAGTGCCCCATCGTTGGTGTCATTGGGAGGATTAGTGCCCCATCGTTTTTGTCATTAGGAGGATTAGTGCCCTATCCTTGGTGTCATTGGGAGGATTAGTGCCCCATCGTTGGTGTCATTGGGAGGATTAGTGCCCCATCTTTGCTGTCATTGGGAGGATTAGTGCCGTATCATCGGAAGGATTAGTGCCCCATCGTTGGTGTCATTGGGAGGATTAGTGCCCTATCTTTGGTGTCATTAGGAGGGTTAGTGCCCTATCCTTGGTGTCATTGGGAGGATTAGTGCCCCATCGTTGGTGTCATTGGGAGGATTAGTGCCCTATCTTTGGTATCATTGGGAGGATTAGTACCCTATCTTTGGTGTCATTGGGAGGATTAGTACCCTATCTTTGGTATCATTGGGAGGATTAGTGCCCCCTCGTTGGTGTCATTGGGAGGATTAGTGCCCTATCTTTGGTGTCATTGGGAGGATTAGTGCCCTATCTTTGGTGTCATTGGGAGGATTAGTACCCTATCTTTGGTATCATTGGGAGGATTAGTGCCCCCTCGTTGGTGTCATTGGGAGGATTAGTGCCCCATCGTTGGTGTCATTGGGAGGATTAGTGCCCCATCGCTGGTGTCATTGGGAGGATTAGTGCCCTATCTTTGGTGTCATTAGGAGGGTTAGTGCCCTATCCTTGGTGTCATTGGGAGGATTAGTGCCCCATCGTTGGTATCATTGGGAGGATTAGTGCCTCATCTTTGGTGTCATTGGGAGGATTAGTGCCCTATCTTTGGTATCATTGGGAGGATTAGTACCCTATCTTTGGTGTCATTGGGAGGATTAGTGCCCCATCGTTGGTGTCATTGGGAGGATTAGTGCCCCATCGTTGCTGTCATTGGGAGGATTAGTGCCCTATCATTGGTGTCATTGGGAGGATTAGTGTCCTATCGTTGGTGTCATTGGGAGGATTAGTGCCCCATAGTTGGTGTCATTGGGAGGATTAGTGCCCTATCTTTGGTGTCATTGGGAGGATTAGTACCCTATCTTTGGTATCATTGGGAGGATTAGTACCCTATCTTTGGTGTCATTGGGAGGATTAGTGCCCCATCGTTGGTGTCATTGGGAGGATTAGTGCCCCATCGTTGCTGTCATTGGGAGGATTAGTGCCCTATCATTGGTGTCATTGGGAGGATTAGTGTCCTATCGTTGGTGTCATTGGGAGGATTAGTGCCCCATAGTTGGTGTCATTGGCAGGATTAGTGCCCCTAGTTGGTGTCATTGGGAGGATTAGTGCCCCATCGTTGGTGTCATTGGGAGGATTACTGCCCTATCGAGTCTCCACCTTAAAATTAGGGTCCCCAGAGAGCCCCCCCCCCCCACTTACATCAGGGTCCCCAGAGAGCCCCCCCCCACTTACATCAGGGTCCCCAGAGAGCCCCCCCCCACTTACATCAGGGTCCCCAGAGAGCCCCCCCCACTTACATCAGGGTCCCCAGTGAGCCTCCCCTCCCCTTGGGGACCCCTGCAGAGACTCGAGGCTATAGGCCCCAGATTCAGGGCTATTGCCCCAAAAGCCACCCCCTAGGAACGCCACTATTGGAGGCCAAAAGAAGGAAGTGGATCTTCCAAAAAGAAACAATGGAAAAAAAATAATACTGCAATCAAAAAAAATGATCAGCTACAGAACCCAACCGAGTTATTACATCCCAACTCCGAAACCCCCATCAGAGCGCTCCGGCCATATCGCCAGGATCGGATCAAACTGGAACCTTGGATTGGATCGGAAAAAAGGCTGAGATACGTCCCCGGGATGGAGAGAGCGAGGATCTCCGGGAGAGTCAGAGGACACACTGCATCCAGAACAGCCCGGACCCGGGAGAAGGTTCTGCTCATTGTTATCACAGCTCAGGAAGGAGATCACAGAGCCGCCGTCAGCTACGCTGCCATGAAATGGGTGAAGACACCGGAGGATTCCCATTCCGCCTGGAGGGAAAGTCAGAGAATTGTTCATATCACCCCTGAGGAAGGAGACGTGTGCAGACTGTGCCCGTCACTACAGAAGAAGACTTCTCTTCTCTGATGAGATTTACAGCTGGAGGGAAGAACGAGGCTAATAGACGATTATCTGAGATGAAATAGCACAATCTTGGAAGGAGTATATAGTATACAGTATATATATATATATATATATGAATATGTTTTTAAATTGCCATTTAAAGCACAACTCTGGACGTGAGTTCTCAGTGGATGAAGGTGGAATCTTCTAGCTTTCGATTACGTCAAAGAATTAAAGGTCACTTCCACTTAATAGTAACTTCTTGGTTTTGTGTGGTTGCTGGCAAGTTGATTTACATGCTGGCCTCTCAAATCTCTATAAGACAGGGGGGTCTTAAACTGGTGGACCTCCAGCTGTAGCGAAACTACAAGTCCCATGAGGCATTGCAAGGATGACAGTTACAAGCATGACTCCCACAGGCAGAGGCATGATGGGGCTTGTGGGAGGAGCAGAGACACAAACTACTGCAGGAAAATCTCCCCATTGTGGGAGGGGCAGAGACACAAACTACTGCGAGGAAATCACACCATTGTGGGAGGGGCAGAGACACAAACTACTGCAGGAAATCTCCCCATAGTGGGAGGGGCAGAGACACAAACTACTGCAGGAAATCTCACCATTGTGGGAGGGGCAGAGACACAAACTACTGCAGGGAAATCTCACCATTGTGGGAGGGGCAGAGACACAAACTACTGCAGGGAAATCTCACCATTGTGGGAGGGGCAGAGACACAAACTACTGCGAGGAAATCTCACCATTATGGGAGGGGCAGAGACACAAACTACTGCAGGGAAATCTCACCATTGTGGGAGGGGCAGAGACACAAACTACTGCAGGGAAATCTCACCATTGTGGGAGGGGCAGACACACAAACTACTGCAGGGAAATCTCACCATTGTGGGAGGGGCAGACACACAAACTACTGCAGGGAAATCTCACCATTGTGGGAGGGGCAGAGACACAAACTACTGCAGGGAAATCTCACCATTGTGGGAGGGGCAGAGACACAAACTACTGCGAGGAAATCTCACCATTGTGGGAGGGGCAGAGACACAAACTACTGCGAGGAAATCTCACCATTGTGGGAGGGGCAGAGACCCAAACTACTGCAGGAAATCTCGCCATTGTGGGAGGGGCAGAGACACAAACTACTGCAGGGAAATCTCACCATTGTGGGAGGGGCAGAGACACAAACTACTGCAGGAAATCTCCCCATTGTGGGAGGGGCAGAGACACAAACTACTGCGAGGAAATCTCACCATTGTGGGAGGGGCAGAGACACAAACTACTGCAGGGAAATCTCACCATTGTGGGAGGGGCAGAGACACAAACTACTGCAGGGAAATCTCACCATTGTGGGAGGGGCAGAGACACAAACTACTGCGAGGAAATCTCACCATTGTGGGAGGGGCAGAGACACAAACCACTGCGAGGAAATCTCACCATTGTGGGAGGGGCAGAGACACAAACTTCTGCAGGGAAATCTCCCCATTGTGGGAGGGGCAGAGACACAAACTACTGCAGGAAATCTCCCCATTGTGGGAGGGGCAGAGACACAAACTTCTGCAGGGAAATATCATCATTGTAGGAGGGGCAGAGACACAAACTACTGGGGGGAACATCACCCAGGGATTACATTTTGCATTCCCAATAATCCAGAATTATTTCCTAGTCTGGTGATCTCGTATTTGCTTTAAGTAGCGCAATCTGGCCACCGTCTAAACGGTTAAGGCAGTGTTGTTATTCGGTCAGAGGACGATGAAAGCGATCCACGCTTTATTAAGAGCAGATTGATTGCTATTACAAAATTGAGTAGTATAAATATTAGCTCTCCTGCGGTTCCTATTTTTCCCTAATCTGCCAGAATTGCAGGAATTTTGGCCCCGGCTACACAAGCCGTTTGTTTTCTTTTACTTCTCCCGTCCAAATTATGACATTAACTGTTATGATTTTTCCATTCATTGCGTCGGCTTGGTTGTTCCTACCAGCGCGGTGGGAACCCGATCGTAGGACCTTTGCGAGTCATTTGCGTCCTCGCCGTTCTCATACGGATAGATGACTTCTAATGGACGTTCCAAAACAATCGGCAAAACTCAGCTGTGAAGGGCGGCAATATTTCAGGCAGGATTAAATCATTTGCTAATCAGGCATCAGTTCCACGACTTTCGGCGCCGAGGGGCGGAACGTCTTTTTTTTCTCCCTGCGGTTGTGTTACGGAGAGAAACGCTTTTCATGACACGGAGTTTATTCCCAGAATCTGTAGCAATATCTGGACGCGAGATCAGCTTTTTATTCCCAGGGCGGTCGTTGGGAAAATTTGTTGGCACATAAAATATTAGCCCGGCAATTCATCACCGAGATGTCACAACAAATTATCAGGCGCTTCCGCCCCGCAGACGACACTCGCGCGTCTCGTGTTGGATTGTATTTGCAAGAGGAGAGAACACAAATATCTCCGTCTCTTCGAATTGTCCGACAACCTATACATGCCCCTTCAGGGATATCACTGCGAAAACACAAACCTGATATGTAGACTGCCATGGACCAGTGCCGGGGGTAAGGCCAATCCGGTGCACAGGGCAAAGCTGCCAAAAATGCCTCTCTCCTCCAGGATTGGTGTCAACAGAGGCAGTAATAACCCCC
This sequence comes from Lithobates septentrionalis, assembly GCA_037952835.1. Taxonomy (NCBI): domain Eukaryota; kingdom Metazoa; phylum Chordata; class Amphibia; order Anura; family Ranidae; genus Lithobates; species Lithobates septentrionalis. Next base: position 73,601 of record JBBDGP010003846.1, read on the forward strand.
TGAATTGGTGTCAGTGACCACAATAATAACCACCAGCCTGTGTCAGTTATCACAATAATAGCCCTCAGCATTGGTGCCAGTGGTCACAATGATAACCCCCAACATTGCTGTCAGTGGCCACAATAATAACCCCCAACATTGATGTCAGTGGCCACAATAATAACCCCCAACATTGGTGTCAGTGGTCACAATGATAACCCCCAACATTGATGTCAGTGGTCACAATGATAACCCCCAACATTGAAGTCAGTGGTCACAATGATAACCCCCAACATTGATGTCAGTGGCCACAATAATAACCCCCAACATTGATGTCAGTGGCCACAATAATAACCCCCAACATTGCTGTCAGTGGTCACAATAATAACCCCCAACATTGGTGTCTGTGGTCACAATAATAACCCCCAACATTGGTGTCAGTGGTCACAATAATAACCCCCAACATTGCTGTCAGTGGTCACAATAATAACCCCCAACATTGGTGTCAGTGGTCACAATAATAACCCCCAACATTGGTGTCAGTGGTCACAATAATAACCCCCAACATTGGTGTCAGTGGTCACAGTAATAACCCCCAACATTGATGTCAGTGGTCACAATGATAACCCCCAACATTGAAGTCAGTGGCCACAATGATAGCCCCCAACATTGGTGTCAGTGGTCACAATAATAACCCCCAACATTAAAATCAGTGGCCACAATGATAGCCCCCAACATTGATGTCAGTGGTCACAATGATAACCCCCAACATTGGTGTCTGTGGTCACAATAATAACCCCCAACATTAAAATCAGTGGCCACAATGATAGCCCCCAACATTGATGTCAGTGGTCACAATAATAACCCCCAACATTGGTGTCAGTGGTCACAATAATAACCCCCAACATTAAAATCAGTGGACACAATGATAGCCCCCAACATTGATGTCAGTGGTCACAATGATAACCCCCAACATTGGTGTCTGTGGTCACAATAATAACCCCCAACATTGGTGTCAGTGGTCACAATAATAACCCCCAACATTGCTGTCGGTGGTCACAATGATAACCCCCAACATTGGTGTCAGTGGTCACAATAATAACACCCAACATTGAAGTCAGTGGCCACAATAGTAACCCCCAACATTGGTGTCAGTGGTCACTATAATAAACCCCAACATTGGTGTCAGTGGTCACAATGATAAAATCCAACATTGGTGTCAGTGGTCACAATAATAACCACCTGAATTAGTGTCTTTGACCACCAAAAAAACACCAGCCTGTGCCAAGTGTCACAATCATAGCCCTCAGCAATTGTGCCAGTGACTGCAGTAATAACCCCCAGCATTGGTGCCAGTGACCTCAATAATAACCCCCATATTGGTGGTCGGTGACAGTGCTATTTAAATCCCCCTCATTGGTAGTCAGGGGCAATGCTGCTAACTCCCTTTAACTGGTGTATTTAAAATTCCCTTCTTTGCCCATTGGTGACCAGTGGCAGTGTTAATTACATGAGATCTGTATTTTATTCCCTGACCCAACAGGTAAGACTCCAGAGGTAAGACCTCGCCATGTAAGGTCCCACCAAGTAAGATTTCAAAGGTAAGACCTCACAGGTTAAACCCCACCAGGTAAGACTCAACAAGACTCCAAAGTTCACAACTTACATGACCAGTGTTGTTTACAATCTCAAGTTTGGTGACATACTGTACCTGGTGAGGTATTACCTGTGTGTTCTCACCTGGTGAGGTCATGCAAGTGGTGAACCTCTTTGGAGTCTTGTCGAGTCTTACCTGGTGGGGTTTAACCTGTGAGGTATTACCTTTGGGATCTTACTTGGTTGGACCTTACCTGGCGAGGTCTTACCTGTGGAGTCTTACCTGTTGGGTCAGGGAATAAAATACAGATCTCATGTCCAGATATTGCTGCTAATTCTGGGAATATGTAGGAGAGGTTCACCACTTGCATGACCTCACCAGGTGAGAACCCACAGGTAATCCCCCACCATGTAATACCTCACCAGGTAAGTCACCAAACTTGAGATTGTAAACAACACTGGTCATGTAGGTTGTGAACCCCTCCTATGTACTGTATACCCAGAATCAGTTGTAATATCTGGACATGAGCCCTGCATTTTATTTCCCACCCCAACAACTAAGACTCTACAGGTAAGACCCCACCAGGTTAGACCTCACCAGGTAAGACCCTACAGGTAAGACCTCACCGGGTAAGGCCCCACCAAGTAAGACCCCAAAGGTAAGACCTCACAGGTAAACCCAATCAGGTAAGACCCGACAAGTCTCCAAAGATAAGACCCCACAAGGTAAGATCTCACATGGTAAGTTCTCAAACTTGACATTGTAAGCAACACTGGTCATGTAAGTTGTGAACCTCTCCTATGTGTTCCCAGAATTAGTAGCAATATCTGGACAAGAGACCTGTATTTTATTTCCCAACATAACAGGTAAAACTCCACAGGTAGGACCTCACCAGGTAAGACCCACACCAGGTAAGACCTTACCAAATAAGACACAACAAGTAAGACCTAACTAGGTAAGACCCCACCAACTATGAGCCCGAAGGTAAGACCTCACAGGTTAAACCCCACCAGGTAAAACCCGACAAAACTCCAAAGGTAAGACCCCACCAGGTAAGAACCAACAGTTAACCCCCCCACCAGGTAAGATCTCACATGGTAAGTTCTCAAACTTGAGATTGTAAGAAACACTGGTCATGTAAGTTGTGAACCTCTCCTATGTGTTCCCAGAATTAGTAGCAATATCTGGACATCAGACAGACTGTTTTTTTTCTCAACCCAACAGGTAAGACTGTACAGGTAAGACCTCACCAGATAAGACACCACAGGTAATAACTAACCAGACAAGGCACCACAGGTAATAAGTAACCAGGTAAGAACTCACCAGATGTGACACCACAGGTAAGAACTAACCAGGTAAGACCACAAAGGTAAGACCCACACCAGGAAAGACCTTACCAGATAAGATACCAAAAGTAAGACCTAACCAGGTAAGACCGAACTAAGTAAGACCCCACAGGTAAGACTCCACCAGGTAAGACCCCACCAACTAAGATCCCAAAGTTAAGACCTTACAGGTTAAACCTCATCAGGTAAGACCCGACAAGACTCCAAAGGTAAGACCCCACCAGGTAAGAACCCATAGATAATTTCCCATTAAGTAAGACCTCACCAGGTAATGTCTTACTTGACATTGTTGTAAGAAACACTGGTCATGTAAGTTGTGTTCCCAGAATCAGTAGCAATATCTGGACATCAGACAGACTGTTTTTTTTTTCTCAACCCAACAGGTAAAACTCCACAGGTAAGACCTCACCAGATAAGACACCACAGGTAATAACTAACCAGGTAAGACTCCACAGGTAAGTACTCACCAGATGTGACATCACAGGGAAGATCTAACCAGGTAAGACCACAAAGGTAAGACCCACACCAGGAAAGACCTCACCAGATAATACACCACAGGTAAGATCTAACCAGGTAAGACCACAAAGGTAAGACCTCACCAGATAAGACACCACAGGTAAGACCTAAATCTCACCAGGTAATGTCTTACTTGACATTGTTGTAAGAAACACTGGTCATGTAAATTGTGTTCCCAGAATCAGTAGCAATATCTGGACATCAGACCTGTATTTTATTTCTCAACCCAACAGGTAAAACTCCACAGGTAAGACCTCACCAGATAATACACCACAGGTAAGATCTAACCAGGTAAGACCACAAAGGTAAGACCCACACCAGGTAAGACCTCACCAGATAATACACCACAGGTAAGATCTAACCAGGTAAGACCACAAAGGTAAGACCCACACCAGGTAAGACCTCACCAGATAAGACACCACAGGTAAGATCTAACCAGGTAAGACCACAAAGGTAAGACCTACACCAGGTAAGACCTCACCAGATAAGACACCACAGGTAAGACCTAAATCTCACCAGGTAAGACCTCAACAGGGAAGATCTCACCAGGTAAGTCCCCAAGCCTGAGATTGTTACCAGCACTGTTCATGCACGTGGTGAACATCTCCTACGTATTCCCAGAATCAGTAGCAATATCTGGACACGCGATCTGTGTTTTATTCCCCGAGCGATCGTTTGGATTATTTGTTGGCTCAGACGTGCAAGATATCAGCCCAGCAATATATCAGTGAAATGTCACAACAAATTCCGCCCAGTAGACGACTCTCTCGAGTCTCGCGTTGGTTTGTGTTTCTGAGAACACAAATGTCGTCATCTCTTGGAATTGTCCAACAACGTATACGGTCTGTTTATAGATGAGGGAATCTTAGAATCAGGAATCTCTTCATTCTCCGGGAAACACACATCTGTCCAACCTGCAGACCATCATACAATTCATGGATTGGGATTTTATGGACTTCTCAATGGTGTGATTCCCTGAAGATCCATCACCATGGAAATATTCAGGCAAATCAAAAATTGATGAATCAGTGATTCTCCCGGTAATGATCCCTATTGAGGATGATTGGCAACACTTCTCCGCAATATGGAGAACCCCTTCCCGCCAGCGGTGGGCCTTATTATAGAGTCGCCTGTGTTGTGATGAGAGCGCGCTCATTTACGCACCCCCCTCCCCCCCGCACTCTAACCACACTGTCCCCAACAACTCCCGAAAATATAAAGCTACAATCGGATTTGCACTGGCTACTGATCACACCACTCCCCTGACAATGCCTTTATCTTCTTTTCTATCCAGAAGGACGGCACCATATTTGTCCAGGCATCATCCAGGGTCACCATCTACTTCCTGGACTGAGATGGCAGCTGAGAGATGACACAATCATGTAAATCCTGGTGTCTGTGCAGGTCTAGAGTGTGTTCACAAATGTCAGACACAGATCAGCCCCTGCTACAGCCTCTCATCTTGTGACTTGCAACAAAGTTACAATGTACAGTCTGATCACTGGGGGAGGGTAGACTGAGGAAATGACTACTCCAACTTCTACAAAGTTACAATGTACAGTCTGATCACTGGTGGAGGGTAGACTGAGGAAATGACTCCTCCTCCTTCTACAAAGTTACAATGTACAGTCTGATCACTGGGGGAGGAGACTGAGGAAATGACTCCTCCTCCTTCTACAAAGTTATAATGTACAGTCTGATCACTGGGGGAGGGGAGACTGAGGAAATGACTCCTCCTCCTTCTACAAAGTTACAATGTACAGTCTGATCACCGGGGCGAGGGGAGACTGAGGAAATGACTCCTCCTCCTTCTATAAAGTTACAATGTCATGACATCACGGACTGGAGGTCAAGCTTCTGCATATTGATGTCGGTAATGTATTTTTGCAGACTTGGAAGGTTACTGACGGGTCCCATTTAAAGGTCAATCCCTGTTATTCCTGGGGAGCCAAGCGCCGATGTTCTATCGGACAGTGCCCGCGCATGTGCAGTATGGAATTGCACTCCAGCTGATTTGCCGATCAGCTGTCCTGACGTAACCATGGCGCATGCGCACTTTGTAGGAGGTATCTCTTGATGGGCACAATTGAAACCTATACAAACAGCAGGGGAGACCATAGTTGTCAGATTGTGCCTCGCTGCTGCTGTGGCGGCTTTACAGTGTGCTGATGGTCCGGTTTTGTCTGTGTTGTGGGGCGGGTTTGGTGTGTTGCGGGGCGGGGTTGATGTGTTGCGGGGCGGGGCTGGTGTGTTGCGGGCGGGCTTGGTGTGTTGTGGGGCGGGACTGGTGTGTTGGGGGCGGGTTTGGTGTGTTGCGGGGTGGGGCTGGTGTGTTGTGGGGCGAGGTTGGTGTGCTGCGGGGTGTGTTTGGTGTGTTGAGGGGCGGGTTTGGTGTGTTGCAGGGCGGCTGGTGTGTTGCGGGCGGGTTTGGTGTGTTGCGGGGTGGGGTTGGTGTGTTGAGGGGCGGGGTTGGTGTGTTGCGGGGCGGGTTTGGTGTGTTGAGGGGCGGGGTTGGTGTGTTGAGGGGCGGGGTTGGTGTGTTGAGGGGCGGGGTTGGTGTGTTGAGGGGCGGGGTTGGTGTGTTGCGGGGCGGGTTTGGTGTGGTGCGGGGCGGGTTTGGTGTGTTGTGGGGCGGGGCTGGTGTGTTGGGGGCGGGTTTGGTGTGTTGCGGGGTGGGGCTGGTGTGTTGTGGGGCGAGATTGGTGTGCTGCGGGGCGTGTTTGGTGTGTTGAGGGGCGGGTTTGGTGTGTTGCAGGGCGGGCTGGTGTGTTGCGGGGCGGGTTTGGTGTGTTGAGGGGCGGGGTTGGTGTGTTGAGGGGCGGGGTTGGTGTGTTGCGGGGCGGGTTTGGTGTGTTGAGGGGTGGGGTTGGTGTGTTGAGGGGCGGGGTTGGTGTGTTGCGGGGCGGGTTTGGTGTGTTGCGGGGCGGGTTTGGTGTGTTGAGGGGCGGGGTTGGTGTGTTGAGGGGCGGGGTTGGTGTGTTGCGGGGCGGGTTTGGTGTGTTGAGGGGCGGGGTTGGTGTGTTGAGGGGCGGGGTTGGTGTGTTGCGGGGCGGGGTTGGTGTGTTGCGGGGCGGGTTTGGTGTGTTAAGGGTCAGGGTTGGTGTGTTGAGGGGCGGGGTTGGTGTGTTGAGGGGCGGGGTTGGTCTATTGAACGGCCGGTATCGCCTGTGTGAAAGGGCGGGTTGCAACACAGCCACAAGCCGCCCTCCACTACGGTCTCCCTCCACTGTTTGTATAGGTTTAAATTGTGCCTGTGAAATGGTATCACCCATCCAGAGATACCTCCTACGACGTGCGCATGCGCCCTGGTTACGTCAGGCCAGCTGATCGGCAAATCAGCTGGAGTGCAATTCCATAGTGCGCATGCGTGGGCACTATCCGATAGAACGCCGACCTCCCAAAGATGAGACTAAGCTCCTCCCTCTGTCATTCTGCTACAGAGTCTCTACTGCCCACTGAGAGCAGCTTGGTGGGGGTGTGGCTTAGCACCTGATGGGGTGTGGCTTAATCTATTCATAAAGGGCAGTCAAATCCTTACGTGCGGCCTGATTTTATGTTCCAAGGGGCCCCTCGGGGACACAGGAATCCATCGGAAGATTAAGGAAGGTTCACTTTAAATGCTTACATCACACTTAAATAAAAAAGAAATATTAAATATATTTATATATATATATATACACATACAGTGAAGAATAAAAAGTAATAAATATACAGTGTATAATATATATATATATATATATATACACATACACACAGTGTACATTCAGTAACATATAGACAGTATAAATTTAAAAAACTATATCTATCTATATATATACACAATATATGAAAAATACAAAAATAAAAAGTAATAAATATACAGTGTATAATATATATATACAGCATATATAAATAAAAATGTATATATATATATATATATATATATATATATATATATATATATATATATATATATATATACTGTATTTGTAGAAAGAATGTTTAAAAAATACAGTTTTTAAATTCAAAAGCAAAAAATAATGTCGCTCTTTCCTATCACTGCTCCTATTTTCCTTTCCTCTTAGGCCTCTATATGGTTATTTTAGCTCCATGTGACCTCCAGGCACTTTGAGCGATTTTCGGAATTAGCCCTTTTTCTGCCGCCAGGCACATTTCCCGCCAAACAGCGAACCGCATTAACCTCCACCCGGGAGAAGCAACTGACAATTTTTACAACACCCCCCCCCCCTCCCCCACTTCAGTTTCTGCACTCCGCAGCCTCAGATTCAATTCTACATTCATAAAGACAAAGCAGAATTGGAAGTGTCCTCACATACAGGTTTACTTCAGGCCAGATTTAAAGGAGGATAACACCCCCCAGACTCCATTCCCAATATTCTGACTTTTTGTTTTGCCAAGAGGATGCAGCTGTAACCGCCGAGAATGTGGATCGCGGCCGGTAGCGGAGGGAAAATGTTTTTGGTCTTTATCACATTTACACATCTCCGGGCGATTATTCACAGAGCCAAACCAGCTGTCAGCAGGTGATACAAAGTGCGCCGAATACAAACTGCTCTCTTTTCCCCGACAAGCCGCCGCGGCAATCACACGCTCTGCAGTAACTCGGCCCCAGATCGCCCCGCCGTGGGAAATGTTCAGTTCCTGGTTGTGCGGTGTGGAGCGCGGAGGAAAAACATTTGTCTGACGTGGTGATTTGTTTCAAATATTTAGTGATTGGGAACTTTCGATTCGGCCGATGCGCTTTCAGGGGAAAAGACCCCCCCTTTCCTCCGGAATCATTTATAAAATATAAAATATGGAAATTCATATCATTTCATTGATAATAAATTCATATTTTCCGGGGACCCCCCCCATGTTGATGAGGACAAGGGCCTCTTCCCCACAACCCTGGACGGGTGGCTGTAGGGGGGGGGGGGTCTGTGGGAAGGGGGTTTTATTAATAAGGAGGCCAACAACTACATGAATGTGTATGGGGTACAGAGCACCCTTATTTATTCCCCAAAAAAAAGAATTGTAACCTAGAAATAAAGACACCCAAAACAGTTGACAATCTCAAAAAAAAGTCACTTATTGTAAATCCATTGCTAATCCTGATGCCTGCCACTCGCCAACTTGCCAACATTAAAAAAAAAAATAACGGCAACCCAACACACCCGATCCCGATGGTGCTCATAGCCAAATGAGCCATATAAGGGAAGGGGTGGGGATAGAGGTGATATTTCTCTTTACTTTACTTTACTTTTATTTTATTTCACTTTACTTTACTTTATTTCATTTTTATCCTTTTTTACTTTACTTTACCTTACTTTTATTTTATTTCACTTTACTTTACTTTATTTTATTTTATTTTATCTTATTTTACTTTACTTTACCATACTTTATTTTTATTTCACTTTACTTTTATTTTATTTCACTTTACTTTACTTTATTTTATTTTATTTTATTTTACTTTACTTTACCTTACTTTAAATTTATTTCACTTTACTTTACTTTATTTTATTTTTATCCTTTTTTACCTTACTTTACCTTACTTTTATTTTATTTCACTTTACTTTACGTTTATTTTATTTCACTTTACTTTACTTTATTTTATTTTATCCTATTTTACTTTACTTTACTTTACCTTACTTTATTTTTATTTCACTTTACTTTTATTTTATTTCACTTTACTTTACTTTTATTTTATTTCACTTTACTTTACTTTATTTTATTTTATCTTATTTTACTTTACTTTACTTTACTTTTATTTAATTTCACTTTACTTTACTTTTATTTTATTTCACTTTACTTTACTTTATTTTATTTGTATCCTTTTTTACTTTACTTTACCTTACTTTTATTTTATTTCACTTTATTTTACTTTTATTTTATTTCACTTTACTTTACTTTATTTCACTTTACTTTACTTTATTTTATTTTATTTTATCGTATTTTACTTTACTTTACCTTACTTTATTTTTATTTCACTTTACTTTTATTTTATTTCACTTTACTTTACTTTTATTTTATTTCACTTTACTTTACTTTTATTTTATTTCACTTTACTTTACTAGGAATACAAATAGTTCTTGTGTACTTAGAGAATGAAGTTCCGCTTTAGGAATATCAGATACAGCCAACGCATTTCAGGGAGAAGAGCCTCCCCCTTCTTCAGGGCTAACATGTAAATTTAAAAATACATATAAATATGGTAGTTCATATCGTTTTAATAACATTTATAATGCAATAAAAATAAAGTAAAGAAAAAAAAAATAAAGTTAATTATTTAAAATTTACTTTACTTTACTTTTATTTTATTTAATTTTACTTTACTTTACTTTATCTTATTTTACTTTACTTCTAAATTAAAATAAAATAAAATAAAAGTAAAGTGAAATAAATAATAATAATAATAATAATAATAATATAACCTCCCTTCCTATCTATTTACTAACACTAGCAGCATAAGGAATACAAATAGTTCATGTGTACTGAGAGAGTGAAGTTCCGATTTAAGAACATCAGATACAGCCGACACGTAAATTCAAATATTCATAAATTCGAAAATTCAGGAATTCGGAAATTCGAAAACTTGAAAGTTCGGAAATTACTTTACTTTATTTTATTTGATCTTATTTTACTTTAGTTTACTTTACTTTTATTTTATTTCACTTTACTTTACTTTTATTTTATTTCACTTTACTTTATTTTATTTTATTTTATCTTATTTTACTTTACTTTACCTTACTTTATTTTTATTTCACTTTACTTTTATTTTATTTCACTTTACTTTACTTTTATTTTATTTCACTTTACTTTACCTTACTTTAATTTTATTTCACTTTACTTTAATTTATTTTATTTTACTTTACTTTACCTTACTTTACCTTACTTTAATTTTATTTCACTTTACTTTACTTTTATTTTATTTCACTTTACTTTACTTTACTTTTAAATTAAAATAAAATAAAAGTAAAGTAAATATAATCTCCCTTCCTATCTATTTACTAACGCTTTCAGCATAAGGAATACAAATAGTTCTTGTGTACTTAGAGAATGAAGTTCCGCTTTAGGAATATCAGATACAGCCAACGCATTTCAGGGAGAAGAGCCTCCCCCTTCTTCAGGGCTAACATGTAAATTTAAAAATACATATAAATATGGTAGTTCATATCGTTTTAATAACATTTATAATGCAATAAAAATAAAGTAAAGAAAAAAAAAAATAAAGTTAATTATTTAAAATTTACTTTACTTTACTTTTATTTTATTTAATTTTACTTTACTTTACTTTATCTTATTTTACTTTACTTCTAAATTGAAAATAAAATAAAATAAAAGTAAAGTGAAATAAATAATAATAATAATAATAATAATAATATAACCTCCCTTCCTATCTATTTACTAACACTAGCAGCATAAGGAATACAAATAGTTCATGTGTACTGAGAGAGTGAAGTTCCGATTTAAGAACATCAGATACAGCCGACACGTAAATTCAAATATTCATAAATTCGAAAATTCAGGAATTCGGAAATTCGAAAACTTGAAAGTTCGGAAATTACTTTACTTTATTTTATTTGATCTTATTTTACTTTAGTTTACTTTACTTTTATTTTATTTCACTTTACTTTACTTTTATTTTATTTCACTTTACTTTACTTTATTTTATTTTATTTTATTTTACGTTACCTTACTTTAATTTTATTTCACTTTACTTTACTTTTATTTTATTTTGCGTTACTTTACTTTATTTTATTTTATCTTATTTTACTTTACTTTACCTTATTTTCATTTTATTTCACTTTACTTTACTTTTAAATTAAAATAAAAGTAAAGTAAATATAATCTCCCTTTCTATCTATTTACTAACGCTTTCAGCATAAGGAATACAAATAGTTCATGTGTACTGAGAGAATGAAGTTCTGCTTTAAGAACATCAGATACAGCCAACGCGTTTCAAGGAGAACAGCCTCCCCCCTTCTTCAGGGCTAACATGTAAATTTAAAAAATACATACAAAATATGGTAGTTCATATCGTTTTAATAAAATGTATTATGCAATAAAAATAAAGTAAAGAGAAATAAAATAAAGTTAATTATTTAAAATTTACTTTACTTTTATTTTATTTCAGTTTACTTTACTTTACTTTATCTTATTTTACTTTACTTTTAAATTAAAATATAATAAAATAAAAGTAAAGTAAATATAACCTCCCTTCCTATCTATTTACTAACACTAGCAGCATAAGGAATACAAATAGTTCATGTGTACTGAGAGAGTGAAGTTCCGATTTAAGAACATCAGATACAGCCGACACGTAAATTCAAATATTCATAAATTCGAAAATTCAGGAATTCGGAAATTCGAAAACTTGAAAGTTCGGAAATTGGAAAATCCGAAAATAAGAAAGAGAATCCGAAAATTCAAAATAATAACTAATTAACTAATAATAACTACCTATTAAATTATAGGTATTGGAATTTCCTTTCAAATTTGGCTGTTAGTGAACGTAACGAATTTATCCGAAGTTACAAATTATCCGAAATAACGAATGCCGCATCTAAACAAATGTAACCAAACAAATTAATAATAATGAAAATATAAAATAATAAAAAGTTATTTGTTACGTTCCATTCGTTTTGATACGGCATTTGTTATTTCGGATGATTCGTAACTTCAGATAAATTCGTATTCATTTAGTTCACTAACAGCCAAATTTGAAAGGAGATTCCAATATCTATAATTGAATAGTTTAGCAATAGTTAAGTTATCATTAGTTAGTTATTATTTCTGATTTTCGAATTTTTGAATTTTCGTTCTTATTTTCGGATTTTCGTTCTTTTGAATTTTCAGATTTTCACCCTTATTTTCGGATTTTCGAATTTCCTGAATTTCTGAATTTCTGAACTTTCGTATTGTTAGATTTCTGAATTTCTGAAATTTCGGATTTCCGAATTTCCGAATTTTCAAATTTCCGAATTTTCGAATTTCCGAATATTTGGAAAAGTTTGTAAAACGGGTTTTCGTTACTTCGGATATTTCTGAATGAACAGATTTGTTGAAACTCATTAACCTCCCTGGCGGTATTCCCGAGTCTGGCTCGGGGTGGAATTTCAGAACCAAAAGTGGTAAACCCCCCGAGCCAGACTCGGGATCGCATCGCAGGATCCAGGATGAGGTTACTTATACCTTTGTCCCCTGGATTCTGCCATGTCTCCCAGCAGTGTGTGCGGCTCGTCCTCCGCTCGATCTATCCGAGCTCCGTTCCCTGCGAGCGCTGCGACGCACGGGGAAGGAGAACGGCGCCAAATTCAAAAAGTAAAACACAAACAATGTGGGGAGATCCATCATCAAACACTGAAAAGTAATGACAGCGACAATTCTGCAACTCAGCACGTTTTAGTGTTTTTGATTTGATTACATTATTGAATCATTTATTATTATTATTATTATTATATTATTATTTGGTATAATTATTTATAGTTATTTATTATTTTATCATTTATGATTTCTTGTTTCAAACATTATCCTACCCGGGATGCCTACTAGACTCTGGTTTGGACAGATTTAAGTGAGTTATTCCTAAGAATTACAATAAAAAAAAGGCCAAATTTCCACGCAAAATAATTGTACCTCTTTCAGCACCAAAAATCTGAAATAATCATCCCGCCGGGGAGGTTAATAAACTAATTCGGAACTCAATGAATTGCACATGTCTACAATGTTATACAAATGTTTTTGACTTTTAAAATGATCATTGAAACCATAAGAACTACCACATTCTCCAGCTTATATATTGTTTTTCTGACGAGGGATTCGCCTATCAATGAGGGAGGAGTCTGCAAGCAAAGGGTCCGCCTACACCATCCTTCCACCCCCCCCCCCCCCCGGGAACCTCGCCAGAAGGAGAACCAACCTTTCCACATATACATTATAAAGCTTTTTCATTGGCCCAGAGTGAACGCACATTTCCCAGACTCGTAGCGTGTTTGATTGAACCTCTCTGGGTGCGTTCTCCGGGATTTACCCCAAATTCTGGCATCCAACGGGCTTGGTGGAGGCAGGGGAAAGGAAGAGCGGAGTGATTTACATGGGACATAGGGAGGGACTTTGAATTGTGAGCTCCTCGGGGGCAGGGACTGAGCTGGATGTGCTGTATGTAAAGCTCCGCCTAGTTTGTCGGCACTGTATGAAGTAATAAGTAAATAAAATAAATAGATTTTGATGGATCACACTTGGAGACACAGAGGTATAACGGGGTGCACTTGGAGACATGGAGTGCATTGGGACGTATTTGGAGACATGGGGAGCGCAGGCTGACACTTGAGGGGGGCTCGGCTTAGGTGTAGCAACGCGTTGCTCAAACACTAAGCTGTGCATCATCTGGCCCTTTAAGTGAGCACCAATCAGAAGGGCTGTCTCCCGAAGGGCCATGGGGACAACACTCTGGATGCAACCTGGGAATGCCAAAGACCCAACGCTGGATCCTAGGAGGTCCATCAAGGTCCATCTCACGCCCAGCACCATCTACCGCCATCAGCTCATCCAGTTGTTGGTCTAATAGTTGGCCGCCCTCTTCCCCCTAACCTGTTGGGTGGTGCATAGTGCCAAAAAAAGAGGGGGGCAGCAGGACTACACCTGATTTAGAAGTCCAGGTCCCGTAAAGCAGGATTGTCAAACGAGCGGCCCTCCTGCTCTTGCAGGACTACAAGTCCCATGATACATTCCAAGGCTGACAGTTACAAGCAGGACTACCACCGGTGGGATCTGGACTTCTAAATCAGGTGTAGTCCTGCTGCCCCCCCCCTCTTTTTTGGGGGGGCTATGACCCTGATTCTTTTAGAAGCGTCCTGAGGAAGCCATTGACTGGCGAAAGATGTTGAGCCGAAGTCACTCTACTATAAAGCCAAAGCCGCATGGAATTTCTGTGATGGTTTTTACCAAATTGTTGTTTTTAACAATTATGTATCTAAATAAAATTTGATATTTTTATAGAATTTGGTGACTTTACTTTGTAGCGTCCTGAGGAAGCCATTGACTGGCGAAACATGTTGAGCCCAAGTCACTCTACTATAAAGCCAAAGCCGCATGGAATTTCTGTGATGTTTTTACCAAATTGTTGTTTTTAAGAATTATGTATCTAAATAAAATTTGATATTTTTATAGAATTTGGTGACTTTACTTTGTAGCGCCTTAAAAAAATCCCCTTATGTTCCATATATGTTCTTTAGTTATACGTGTTACTGTTAACCAGAAGATCCGGCTCTATTGTTTTTTTTTTTTATGTATTTGGTGGTATTTTATTATTTTGTCTATAATAAAAGTGTATTTTTTTTTTTTTTTACCTGACACTGATTTATAATAATCATTGAATAATTGTGAGGGAGAATATTTAAAGTCCTACTTCCTCTCCAGGTCAGACAGAACAGGAGGTGGTGGGAAATCTCCCAACGGGGGGGGGGGGGGGGGGGGACACAGACAGCAAAAACAAATCTACACCACCCAAACAAAAAAAACAATTTGGGACTTGCGCTTTAACCACTTAAGGACCAAGCCTATTTTTCAAACTTGTTGTTTACAAGTTAAAATATTTTTTTTTGCTAGAAAATTACTTAGAACCCCCAAACATAATATATTTCTTTTTCAGACACCCTAGAGAATAAAATGGCGGTCGTTGCAATACTTTATGTCACACCGTATTTGCGCAGCGGTCTTACGAACGCAATTTTTTTGGGGAAAAATTACACTTTTTGAATTAAAAAATATGAAAACAGTAAATTAAGCCCAATTTTCTTTATATTGCAAAAGATAATATTATGGCGAGTAAATAGATACCCAACACGTCACGCTTCAAAATTGCGCCCGCTCGTGGAATGGCGACAGACTTTGAACCTTAAAAATCTCCATTGGCGACGTTTAAAAATTTCTACAGGTTACTAGTTTTGAGGTACAGAGAAGGTCTAGGGCTAGAATGATTGCTCTCGGTCTAACGATCACGGCGATACCTCACATGTGTGGTTTGAACACCGTTTACATACGCGGGCGCGATTTACGTATACGTTCGCTTCTGCACGTGATCGCGGTGGGGACGGGGCGCTTAAAATTTTTTTTTTTTTTTTGTTATTTATTTTACTTTTTTTCTTTTTACAATGTTCATTTAAAAGAAAAAAAATTGGGTCACTTTTTTTCCTATTACAAGGAATGTAAACATCTCCTGTCTGATCAATGTTTATAAACAATTCTATATATCTATGTCTACATATCTATCTCCTGTCTGATCAATGTTTATAAACAATGTTACTTTGTATCTCTCTATCTCCTGTCTGATCAATGTTTATAAACAATGTTACTTTGTATCTCCCTATCTCCTGTCTGATCAATGTTTATAAACAATGTTACTTTGTATCTCTCTATCTCCTGTCTGATCAATGTTTATAAACAATGTTACTTTGTATCTCTCTATGTCAGATCTTGGGGTAAAAAAGACTTCAGATCTCACATTTACACTTAAATGCAAAAAAAAATATTTTTTTAAATCTTTTAGTCCTTTTTTGTCATCCAATGGTATGGAGTGGGAGGGGCCATCATTCCCTCACTCGTCTCCAGGCCTGTCAGGGGAAAGGATTGGATCATCTCCGCCGCTAATGGCCGGCTCCGGTAAGCTGCGGAGATGACCAGAGCGAATTTGGGGGGGGGGGGGGCCCACCCACCCCTCTCCCCCCTCCCGCCCCCGATAAAAGTGATTTTGCGGCGAATGCGCTGCAGAGACCACTTTAATCTGAAAGAGGACCTCCCGCCGTCATAGAAAATACCGGTATTCTACGTCAAAGTACCGATGTATAACGCCAGCGGCTTCAGAACTTTTCCACAGCTGATTACTCGGCGGCATAGGCTCATAGTCAGCCCTTTTGCTTCACATGCGACGCATTTCGCTCCTTGTTCTTGTTTTGCAGACCAGAGCAACAGGGAAAACCGCAGATGTGACGATTCTCCCCGCGTACTTCCTATAGGATGAGACAATGTCAAGTCTGTATCACATATAATGAGCCAGAAGGCTTTTTTTTTTTTTTTAAGTGGCTTTTTCTTGCTGTTTATTTTTCTAACTTCTCGGTGTCACCTTCAACTTCTCTGACGGCACAAAGTGGTGTCAGATGTTTCAGACTAATAGATGTGATTTCTGCGCGGAAGGTCGCCAGTAAATTACGGATATAATACAGGATTTTCTGACAGTTTTACGTCCGACGCGTTTGATATATGCTTTCCTCTATTTTTTTACTTTCTCTGCCAAAACATCGTCCGCCGGCTCTAACCTCATTTACTTAAATATGTTCTTCCCCCGAATGGAGAGAAAATCGCATTTATGGCAGACGGCGGCGCGCAGGGACGTGTTCTCCTGTATGGAGGGGGGAGGGGAGGGGGGGCGCACACCTGCTACATAGGGATTGGGTGCTGATCCGATATTCCTACAAAAAAAAAACACCAGTACATGCGTGTGCCCGCAGAAAAACCCTAAAAGACGTTTTTTAACCACTTCAGCTCTGGAAGATTTACCCCCCCTTCCCCTTTCACGACCAGGCCATGTTTTTTTCCTATGTGGCACAGCGTTACTTTAACTGGCAATCGCGAGGTCGTGCGACGCAGTACCCAAATTCAATTTATTTATTTTTTTTGGCACACAATTAGGGCTTTTTTTTTATGGTATTTGATCACCTCGGGGATGTTTATGTTTTGAGATATAAAACTAAAATAGACAGAAAGTTTTGAAAAATAAATATTTTTTACGTTCTGCTATAAAACATCTCCAATAAAAAAACATTAAAAAAAAAATCACATTTCTTCATATATTTAGGCCAAAGTGTATTCTGCTACGTCTTTGATAAAAAAAATCCCAATAAGCTTATAGTGATGGGTATGGCTAATTATATATTTTATTACATTATATATTGATTGGTATGGTTAATTATTTATATTATTATATTATATATTGATCAGTATGGCTAATTATATATTTTATTTTATTATATATTGATAGGAATGGTTAATTATTTATTTTATTATATTATATATTGATAGGAATGGTTAATTATATATATTATTATATTATATATTGGTTGCTATGGTTAAATATATATATTATTATATTATATATTGATTGCTATGGTTAAATATATATATTATTATATTATATATTGATTGCTATGGTTAAATATATATATTATTATATTTTATATTGATTGGTATGGTTAATTATATATTTTATTATATTATATATTGATTGGTATGGTTAATTATTTATATTATTATATTATATATTGATCAGTATGGCTAATTATATATTTTATTTTATTATATATTGATAGGAATGGTTAATTATTTATTTTATTATATTATATATTGATAGGAATGGTTAATTATATATATTATTATATTATATATTGGTTGCTATGGTTAAATATATATATTATTATATTATATATTGATTGCTATGGTTAAATATATATATTATTATATTATATATTGATTGCTATGGTTAAATATATATATTATTATATTTTATATTGATTGGTATGGTTAATTATATATTTTATTATATTATATATTGATCGGTATGGTTAATTATATATTTATTATTATATTATATATTGATCGGTATGGTTAATTATATATTTATTATTATATTATATATTGATCGGTATGGTTAATTATATATTTATTAGTATATTATATAGTGATTGGTTTGCGTCAAAGTTATAGAGTCTACAAACTATAGAATATACAGTATACTGGAATTTCTCATTTTGAAAAAAATTTCCTTATACTAATAATGGTGGCGATGAGTGACTTATAATGGGACTTCGATAGCGCGGCGGACAATATGACACTACCTAACGCTGGGGGGAACTGACTAACTGCCACGGACATCACCAGTGACACTAATACAGTGATCAGTGATCAGTGGCAGCTGGAGTTTTTTTTTTTGGGAGGGCAGCAAAACCCCCCCTCCTCCCCACCAGGGGGTCTAGCAGTCGGTCAGTCGGTTATCCAGTCCCACACTTACCCCATCTAGGATGCGGGCGGGCAGTGCTCCCACAGGTGGGGGCATCTATCGCGTCTCCTCCTCCTCTGCATCAAAGTGGCTTCCGCTGTGCGTCTCCTCCCTCCTTCTTCTTGGCGTCCAATAGGATTGCCTGTCCTTTCAGCCAATCAGGTGACGGGTCTCAGGACCCGCTTCCTGATTGGCCTGGGGGGGAGGATCAGCATGGTAATATACATTTGCTATTGTCACAAAACTGGGTAGGCTCAGAGCGCAGTACAAAGTAACATTGTTTATAAACATTGATCAGATGGAAGAAAGAGAGATACAAAGTAACATTGTTTATAAACATTGATCAGACGGGAGATAGAGAGATACAAAGTAACATTGTTTATAAACATTGATCAGACAGGAGATAGAGAGATACAAAGTAATATTATTTATAAATATTGATCAGACGGGAGATAGAAAGATACAAAGTAACATTGTTTATAAACATTGATCAGACTGTAGATGGAGAGATACAAAGTAACATTGTTTATAAACATTGATCAGACAGGAGATCGAGATACAAAGTAACATTGTTTATAAACATTGATCAGATGGGAGATAGAGAGATACAAAGTAACAATGTTTATAAACATTGATCAGTATGTTTTTTTCTATATAAAATAATAATGTTTGTTACAATAACTTCAGTGAGCTGATACTGATCCAAGTAGAGAAAAAAAGCATTTTTTTTCTTTTTAGTTTTTGTCTCTGGACATACAAAAGGTTTAGGAGGATAAACCAAAGTTTAAAAGTAAGTTTAAAAAAAAAAATTGCTCTTCTCCATGGGGAGCGATATATATTGGGAGGGGGGCGGTATATATTGGGAGGGGGGCGGTATATATTGGGAGGGGGGCGGTATATATTGGGAGGGGGGTGGTATATATTGGGAGGGGGGCGGTATACATGGGGGGGGGTTGTCCGGGGGGGAGAACTGAAAGGGTTAATACAGTTTTAGAATGATAGCATTTTATTTTATAAAGTTTAATGCAATATTATTATTATTAATATTATTATTACAGGTACTTATATAACGCCGTCAATGTTACGCAGCGCTTGCAATAAATAAATTACTGATGAAACTTCTCCAGCAATTAAAGGTCCCCACAGATGTCTCCACCTTCAGCTCTGCTTTGGATTTGTAATAAATATCGCTCATCGCTGCATTGCACTTTGTTGTGGCGCGTTTTCCACTGACGCGTTTTTCTTTCCTCTCGTATTACCGGCAACTGATTTGGAATTTTTTTTCACCCGCGGAGGCGATGGCAGAGCGTCCTCAGCACAGAGCTTCCATTACACCGGAGAAATTGTTTGCGGCTAATCTCACTTACAGCTCCGACGTTCACCTGAATCAATAAAGAAAGCAAAGCGACGCGCTGCAGAAACAGCTTTTCATTTTTATTTTTTTTTACCTGTCACTGCTGAGTAATCAGCTGTGGAAAATGTCAAGTTCTATCAAATGTCTGCAGAGAGCAAACGATCGTCTGCGTAGAAGCTGAATTGCTTGGAGTTGGAGTCAGGCTGCTCATTATCAGATAATGAATCCATAGGACGGCCCAAATTATTGTTACATTGTATAGAAATCTGGTAGTGATGTGTCATTATGTTACATTGATGATGTTTGTTTATTTTTGAACAAGAAAGTTTTTTTTTGTTGTAGGGAACAGATTCTCTTCATTAAAGTTTACACTTCACAAAGGACACACCCACATTATCAAAGCATATTCATTCTATACATAAAGGTAAAAACCTCCTCTGTGCAGCCCCTCCCCCCCCCCCCAAATACTTACCTGAGCCCCAAAGATGTGCACAAGAGCATTCTGACACTTTTTGTTCACATGTGAAAATCCTTTTTTTTTTTTTTTGCTAGAACATTCATTACTTAGAACCCCCAAACATTGTATATATTTTTTTTTAAAGCAGAGGCCCTAGAGAATAAAATGGTGGGTTTTGCAATTTTTTATGTATTTGCGCTGCGTTTTTTTAAAAGCAATTTTTGGGGAAAAAATACACTTTTTAAAATTTTCATGGAAAAAAAAAACCACACACAATACACAACCCAATTTTTTTTGTTGTAAAATATAAAAGATGATGTTACGCCGCGTAAATAGATAGAAAATGTGTCACGCTTTAAAAGCGCGCACGCTCCCACGCAGCGGCGACAAACAACGTAAATTGTACTATCCATAGGGAACGCTTTAAAAGCCTTTACAGGTCACCACTTTATAGCTACGGAGGAGGTCTGTAGCTATAATAATATTGTATATATATAATATATAATATACAATATATAATATACAATATATAATACAGCATATAATATACAATATATAATACAGTATATAATATAAAATAGATAATATACCATATACAATATATAATATATAATATAAAATATACAATATAAAATATACAATATATAATATTGAATATACAATATACAATATATAATATATAATATAAAATATAATAATAATAATAATATATAATATACAATATATAATATACAATAGATAATAGATAATATACAATATACAGTAGATAATATACAATATATAATATAAAATATAATAATAATAATATATAATATACAATAGATAATATATAATATACAATAGATAATATATAATATACAATATATAATATACAATAGATAATATATAATATACAAAATACAATATATAATATACAATAATATACAATATATAATATACAATAGATAATATATAATATACAATATACAATATATAATATACAATAATATACAATATATAATATACAATAGATAATATATAATATACAAAATACAATATATAATATACAATAATATACAATATATAATATACAATAGATAATATATAATATACAATATACAATAGATAATATATAATATATATAATATGTATCTCTGTGATTTCACTTTGTGTCATGGAAGGAGAGGCTGAAAAAGTGGCGAGAGGAGAGGAATCCAAAGAAAAAATACATTTATAGACAGGAAAGACTTCCGTGGTGAACCCCTCCCCCCGCCCTCTTATAATCACAGGGCCCCTCCTCCCCCAGGGCCCCTGAGATCCTGCTGACCTTTTTTTCTGGGCACTTCCTGGTTTTCGGGAGGCACTGGTGACGTAGTCCTGACCTCATAGGTGCACCTTGGGAAGTCTACCTCACCAGTGCTTTCCCGACTCATCCAGCACATGCCTAGTATGAGATCGGGGGGGGGGGGGGTTATCTGACAATATGGCACCCCAAACCACCTACAGCACATGCTCTTCATCATTTATGGTTAAGATTTGGGGGAGGGGCATGTTTTAGATCTCATACGGTGCGTCAGGCACCAGATCTGGCAGGACGTCATCAATGATATCATAAAAATGGTGATGTGGAATGCTAACCCTGGGAGGGGGGGGAGGGGGGGATGCTTGTTAGAAAAGAAGCAAGTGAAGAAAAAAAAGACCTGATTGATGAGCTTATTGGTTTCCCAGAATACATTTCACTAGCAGTTTAGTAAAAAGGGGATAAATCCCCTTCCTTGTGTCCCCTTTGTCTTCTCTCTTTGTGTGTTTTTATTGTGTTTAAATATATTGTTTCTCATGTGATATATACAAGAGTTATATCCCACCAATAGATTGTTGTTTTGCATTGTGAAAATGCATTGACTTTGATATACACTATATGGTCAAAAGTATTGGGACGCCTGCCTTTACACACACATGAACTTTAATGGCATCCCAGTCTTAGTCCGTAGAATTCAGTATTGAGTAGGCTCCGCCCTTTGCAGCTATAACAGCTTAAACTGGGAAGGCCGTCCACAAGGTTTAGGAGGGTGTCTATGGGGATGTTTGATCGTTCTTCCAGAAGAGCATTTGTGAGGTCAGGCACAACTAGAGATACTGTTGTACGAGGAGGATTTGGATTTTGTAGGAATTTCAGAGACAGCTCTCATGATTGGCTGGCAAACATTCAAGGGTATTCACTTTATCGCAAGGATAGAGAGGGTAAAAAAGGGGGAGGGGTATGCCTATATATGAAGAATAATGTACAAGTGAATGTGAGAGATGACATCACTGAGGGGGCTAGGGAGGAGGTGGAATCCTTATGGGTAGAGCTCCAAAGGGATGAAGCTAAGGGGAAAATAATACTGGGAGTATGCTATAGGCCCCCTAACCTTGGGGAGGAGGGGGAGGAGGACCACCTATCACAATCTGGATTAGCCGCAAGGATGGGAATTCTTCGAAGGCTCTCCAGTTCCTAAATGTCTTGCAGGACAATTTTATGGGTCAGATGGTAGACGCACCAACTAGAAATAAAACATTACTAGATCTACTGATTACCAACAATACAGACCTGATCACAGATGTGGAAATACGGGGCAATTTAGGGAACAGCGATCACAGGTCAATTGGCTTCAATATAAATCACACAAATAGGAAACATAAGGGGAATACAAAAACACTGAAATTCAAAAGAGCCAACTTCCCTAAACTACAAACCTTGCTAGAAGGCATAAATTGGGATAAAATCTTAGGAACAAAGAACACGGAGGAGAGATGGGTTTGCTTTAAGAGCATATTAAATAAGGGCATTAGCCAATGTATCCCATTGGGTAAAAAATTTAAAAGAGCCAACAAAAATCCTGGATGGCTTAACTCTAATGTAAAAATGCATATAAAAAGCAAAGGAGAAGGCCTTCAAAAAATACAAGGCTGAGGGATCATCATCAGCATTCAGACTTTACAAAGAATGCAAAAGGGTTTGGGAAATTATTGCGCTAAACCAATCGTATGCAAAGCTGCTAACACTTAAACAAAGTCAAAGAGATATGTGAAAAATACAGTGTAGCGCTAAAAAATATCAAAGAAACAGCATAATACAGTGCATAAAAATGTATAAACAAAAAATAATAATGTATACTGAAAAAATGATATTAATAAAGTCCAGTGACTGAAAAAACAGTGAAAACGTGAATTTACCACAATAGTGAGCTCATTAAAGCAAACGTCCATAAATGTGAAGCACTTAGGATCCACTCTTGAAGAGACGCTTAGGAAGTGGAAAAAAGCGGCTGGCCGTTAGGACGCCGGAGATCGTGCGTCTTCCACCAAGGAAATAAGATATATACTCTTACCGGACGGAGTGGACTCACATGCCAGCGGCAGTGAGTCAATCGAGATTGTATTGGCCAGAGCCTGGGAGTCCAACGTTGCAAGGGACATGGATGGAACTGGAACCCAGTTGAAGATCGATCCGGATGTGGTTAGTAGGTAAAAAGATGCTCTCAATCGGACCAGCGTAAAGATGATGAAAAACAAAAAGGCTCCATATGGTGCAGGTCAAATGGGGATTTTTGTAAAAAAAAAGTACAAACATCGATTCACAGATGTGTACAAAACAGTGTGATCACAAGGTTAAAAAGCAATGTGGGGAGCGATGAATGCAAGTCCGACGCGTTTCGTCCCAATGGACTACAACTGGGGCAAGGCTTTTTAACCTTGTGATCACACTTTTTTGTACACATCTGTGAATGGCCGAAGGGCCTGGTATGGACTGGGTGGGGGAGGGGGGAACCCACGCTGATTTTTTATGTATAATGCTGGGATCTGGCAATTCATTAGAGCCGTGAGCAATTTTGAATGACATTTTTTCCTTTAGAAATGTCATTTTGCTGCAGTACCTTTCTAAACACGGGGAAAATGCGCCACTTTACAGGCAGACTAAGGGGATCCCCCAGGCCCAATATTTAATGGAATATTTCATTTTTATTGTTTCATTATTAAAATCACTGCTCCCGAAAAAACGGCCATTTTGAAAACTTTTTTTTTGCATTGATCCATGTCCCCTGGGGCAGGACCTGGGTCCCCAAACCCTTTTTATGACAATAACTTGCATATAAGCCTTTAAAATGAGCACTTTTGATTTTTCATGTTCGTATCCCATAGACTTCAACGGGGTTCAAACAAATTTTTTGCCTGTTCGCAACTTCTGGTGTGAACCGAACTGGGGGTGGTGGGTTGGGGGTGGGGGGGTTTTGGCTCATCCCTAGATGCCAGGAACATAGGAGGTGGAGGGTGCCGGAGGTAAAATGAACCTGACCTATTTAGTAGACATTCAATGGTGAAAAGTAGAAAACACAGAAGACTGCAAATAACAATATTGGGCTATCCCGGGTATTTGTTAAAAAAAAAAAAAAAAAAGTCTGCATGTTGTGTTGTACAATATGTGTCAATGTGGCAACACTGAGCCGTATAATTATTGTATAAATAAAAATTGGTATTTCCTACAATATTAGTAATAATAATAATAATAAAAAAATAACATATCAATGACATCCTTTTTGATAAATCAGCGGTTGCCCAACTGAGGCTTTACGTCTTCCAGATACTTCTATTGGTAGCTATGTAATAGTGCTGGACCAATGAGAATTGGAAATTGGCTCCAAATATAGTTACATAGTTACATAGAAGGTGAGGTTGAAAAAAGACACAAGTCCATCAAGTCCAACCTATGTGTGTGATTATGTTGATTATGAATATTGTCACTGGATTATTTTCCGCTCTGTCTAAATGTTGCAAAGATGAGCTGTGTTTGTGTAATTGCTGTATAAATAAAAGTTGATATATTTACCCCCCCAAAAAAACCAAAAAAAAACCACATATCAATTTGCGACTTTTGATAAATCAGCCGGTGAATTCTATGCGCAGCTGAGGTTGCACTTCTTCTAAATACTTTTCTAGTAGATACTTAATAGAGCCGGACCAATGAGAATGGAAATTGGTTTTAATAGATAGAGAATTCTTAAGGGAGGTGAACCCGGGATGGAAGCATGTGGTGTGAGCGGACCCGGTTCTGGTCCGAGGCTGATACCGCTCCAATCGCGATAGAAAAGTCGCTCATCAGACAATAAGCTCCTAGATGTATGGGTCGGGGCGTCTACTATAAACCTTTATCTCCATCATCAAATATTCCAATGCATTGCGGAGGACAGGCCTCCCTTCTTCAGGGCTAACATGTCGAGGACAATTAAAATAGAATATAAATTGATACAATAGAAAATGTAATAACCTGGATCAATTTCATGATAGCAATTAAAGTTCGATGTCATTGTGTGAAATTTAGTATGGTGGAATCAATTAATCACTGTTCATATATTCATATATTTTATATTTTCATACGTGAATTTTATCATGGTTCTTAAATCAGTGCAAAATGGTCAAAAGTAAAAAACGCAGAAGTCTGCAAACAGAGATAATGCATTATCCTGGGTATTCCTGATAGTTTGGGCAAAAAAAAAAAAGGTTTTTTTATACATTTGTACAATATCTAAATTATATATTATATATATATATATATATATATATATATATATATATATATATATATATATATATATATATATATATATATATATATATATATATATATATATATATATATATATATATATATAATATATATATATAAATATATAAATAAATAAATATATTAAAAAAAATATATATATATATATATATATATATATATATATATATAGATTACTGAAGAGTTTGTTTCAAAATGTTTGAATCCTGAAAAGTTTTTAGAGGAAGACAAAAAAGGAGGAAGGAATGGGACTTTGTATGAGGCGTATCACTGAATTTCACTTTTCTGGGCGTCAGTTCGATGTGTGCTCGACGCACGTTTCATGGCTCACGCCAATCATCAGGAGTAAATTACTCTGAAATTACATCAATAACATATCTATAAATATAGGGTCTAAAGGTCTATAACTTACAATGCAGCCCAATGGTGACGCCCAACCTGTGTCCCCAAGGGAGGACGGGGGACAGGGATGAGGATCTTTACTAAAAATTGACACTTTCTAACCTGATTTGTAATCAATAAATAATTCAATGATCAATATGAACAAGGTTCTAATTCAGTGACACACCTTATACAAAGTCCCATCCCTTCCTCCCTTTTTTGTCTGACATATTTTAGGGATGGGGGTTTGCCACTGCTATGATCAGGTCCCATCACTATATATTTAGAGGAAGCTGTGCGCAGAATTCAAACAGCCGATGTATGCCACATGCCACAAATGTTACTTTGTTTTTTATTTTAATTATTTATCAAAAATAAATCTAAATTATTTATCAAAAATGTTATTATTTATAAAAAAAATAGTAATATATATATATATATATATATATATATATATATATATTGTAAAATTATTATCTAATTGTTTTATTTAGATCATTTCTTTTTTATTTATTTATAAAAAATAAAAATAATATTTTTTATTGGATTGTCTTCTGATCTGCCCCAAAACAGAGCCGTGCAAACACTGTAAATAATAAAATATAAATAAAAATAAAAAACAAAGTATCCTTTGTGGCCTTTGCCACATGGGCTGTTGAATTCTATGCACAGCTTCCTCTAAATACTTTCCAGGATTCAAACGCTTTGAAACAAACTCCTCAGTGATATATATATACATAATAAATAAAAAAATACTAAATAAATAAAATATATTACTTTGCATGGGATTATTCTCTGATCTGTCCAAAACAGAGCCATGTAATCATTGTATCAGTTGATCATTTTTATAAAAGGATTTATATATTTGTACAATATCTAAATAATAAAGGTTGTTGGATTATTTTCAGCTCTGTCTCAATGTGGCAAAATTGAGCTGTACAATTGCTGTATAAATAAAAGTTGATAATTCCCATAATAATAATAATAATAATAATAATAAATAAAACATATCAGTTGCGGCCTTTGATAACTCAGCTTGTTGAATTCTCTGCACTTTTCTAGTAGCTACTTGACAGCCAATGGGAAATGGTTTCTAATAGATATAGAATAAAGAGCGTTATCCATAAAGGAGGTTAACCCGGGATGGAAGCATGGTGTGAGCGGACCTGGTTCTGGTCCTGGGCTGGTACCTCTCCAATCGTGACAGACAAATCAGACGATCAGCTCCCGGGTGTATGGATAGGTCTACTGGTCTACTGATGGTCTACTATAAATGCTTATCACCTTTGAAAATTAATTTGAAATATTTATTATTTAGGATTATCAAAAACTCTACATTAGATGCGTTTCGGAGGGCAGGTCTCACTTCTTCAGGGCTAACAACAATAATGATACAATATAAAATATGTATACATGATACAATATAAAATATGATGATTTGTATCAACCTATAGATAGTAATTAAAGCATAACTAAATTCATAAACTTTTTTTTTTTTTAGTTTTGAATGGAGTAGAGAGGGTTTGGACCCCCTGTCAGTTTTTATTGCTGTCTGTGTCCCCAATAGGTAGAGTCACCCCCTCTATTTGTCCAAATTTGTCCACATTTTTCCCCAGAAAAGTAATAGAGGAGAAATCTTCCAATGGGGACACTTCCTGTTTGGCTATGGGACAGGAAGTGAAGGGAAATCTCCCTAAAGGGACAAAGATGGCAAAAAAAAAAAAATCTGACAGGGGTTATAACCTTTTATTTTTTGCCTTTAGTTCTACTTTAGGGCTTTGTTCACACCTACAGGTGCAACCAGGTGCAGGCGTGATCCCCCTCCCCCCCCCCCCCGCCCCCGCCCAGCTCCCCGCCCAGCCCCCATGCACCTTTCTAATCCACATGCTTTTGCTCAAAGTTGGGCCAACAAGCAGGTACCATGCATTTCGGTGCCTGACAGGGGTTCTAACCCTCTCTTACTCTATTCTAAATGAAATAAAAAAAAACGTTTTTCCTGTAGTTCTACTTTAAGGTTCAATGAAATCATGTAAAATCTAGCCTGGTGGAATCAATTAATCACGGTTCATAAATTCATATATATTATATCTGTTACCAATAAACACCATCATATGTAAATTAATCCCGGTTCATAAATCAGTGGTGAAAATTTAGATTGTAAGCTCTAAGGATCAGGGCTCTCTGATTCCTCCTGTATTGAATTGTATTATAACCGTACTGTCTGCCCTCATGTTGTAAAGCGCTGCGCAAACTGTTGGTGCCATATAAATCCTATATAATAATAATAATAAAAAGCAGAAAATGCATATAAACTGCAAGCAAAAACAATGTGTCATCCTAGGTATTCCTGACAGTTTAGGCAGAAAACATTTATATACATTTGTACAATATCTAATTATACATATACACAATATATATTAAAAAAAAAATATTTTATTATGTATTTATAATAAATAAAAACTAATACTTTTTATTGGAGTCTTTTCTGATCTGTCCAAAATGAAGCCATGTAATCAGTGTATAAATAAAAGTTGATATTTTTGATAAATAATAAAAAACAAAAAAAAACAAAGTATCATTTGTGGCCTTTGCTTGATCAGCTGTTGAATTCTACGAGCCGACGTTTCATTTCCGCGGAATACTTTCCCGGGATCCAAACATTTGGAAGCAAACTCTTCAGCAAGATGTATATATTATATATATGTATATATTATATCATTGATAATGAATAAATAAAATACAAGATAAATAAATACAAAATAAAACTTTCTGACCTGTCCCTGTCCAAAACAAAGCCATATAATCATTGTATAAATTATTATTTATTTATATATATATATATATATATATATATATATATATATACAAGTATAATTTGCAGCTTTTGCTACATACATGAGGTTTCACTTTAAAAATACTTTCTAAATACTAAAAACTTTAAATACTTTCCTTGGATCTAAACATTATATATATATATCTATATACACCGTATATAGATATATATATAGATATAGATATATATATATATATATATATATATATATATATCTATATATATATATATATATATATATATATATATATACACATATATATATCGTATATTTATAAAAAAATAATACTTTTTATTGGATTATTTTCTGATCTGTCCAAAATGTATCCTGTGCGATCCGCAGCCGGTTCCAGTGTGAACCCGGCCTTAAGCCCCGTACACACGATCGGATTGTTGGCCAACAAAACCTCAGATTTTTGTCCTAAGGGCGTTGGCCCAAACTTGTCTTGCATACAAACGGCAAGGAATTGTCGGCCAACAAACACAAATGTAGTAATGTACTACGTGTTTTTTCAGCTCTTTAGTGCCACCCTTTGGGCTCCTTCTGCTAATTTCGTGTTAGTAGAAGTTCGGTGATTCGCACTTTTCATTTAGTGCTTTTCAGTTCGTTTATGAACGGCCGTTCGTCAACCAGACATGTTGCGGAATCGGAGGAGATAACATGTTTATTTATTATTGGGGCTTGGAGTTATTGCTTTGACATTTTTTTTTGGGTTGAATAATACCCTGTTTCCCCGAAAATAAGACCTAGCGTGATTGTCAGTGATGGCTGCAATATAAGCCCTACCCCTCAAATAAGCCCTAGTTAAAGTCCTTGTAGGTCTTATTTTCAGGGTAGGGCTTATTTTCGGGGAAACAGGGTAGGGCTTATTTGGGGGGGTGGGGCTTATATTGCAGCCATCACCGACAATCATGCTAGGTCTTATTTTCGGGGAAACAGGGTAATGATTTGATTTGGTATATTTTCTATATTTTTGGATGCATAGAATGCACTTTTTGGTTAAGTTCTATTGGCAGATATCATGTCTAATTTTATTTACAGTATTTTTTTTTTTTAATGGATAATAAAAAAATTGTGGAGAATAATACTTGGCTATGTGTTTTACTTCAACTAACAGTTTCGGAGTTGGCAGTTACAATTAAAAAAATACAATGTAAAATTGACAACATAGTTGTATCTTTGATCTTAAAAACCACGGGATAATGGTGTTGTGGTAAAAAAAAAAAAAGCATAATAATATTATTCTTGATATCACTAGAAAAAAAAAGGCCTTTGAAAATTCGTTTACAATAACTCCATCAGTATCACCAGCAAAGCAGCCATCATTTAAAGTGTCTCTGATTAACCCCAAATAAAGTTCAGCTGTTCTAGTAGGTCTTTCCTGACATTTTCTTAGTCGCCTCCTACAGCAAATGCCATGGTCCTCAGAGAGCTTCCAAAGCTTCCATTGTTAGAAGGTATCAGTCAGGAGAAGGGTCCAAATAAATTTCCAAGGCATTAGATATATCATGGAACACAGAAACCCGACATTTTAACAGGGGTGTGTAGACTCTTTATATCCACTGTGTGTGTGTGTGTGTGTGTGTATATATATATATATATATATATATATATATATATATATTATAAATATATAGCTCACTGAAGAGTTTGTTTGCAAATGTTTGGATCCCGGAAAAGTCTTTAGAGGAAGAGAAACCTCAGCTGTGCTCAGAATTCAACAGCTGATGTAGCAAAGTCCACAAATGATACTTTGGTTTTTTTTTTGCTTTTATTATTTATCAAAAATATCACCTTTTATGTATACAGTGTTTACACAGCTCAGTTTTGGACAGGGACAGATTTATAATTTATAATAAATAAAATACAATATAATAATTTTTAGTGGATTAAATTCTGATCTGTCCCTGTCCAAACAAAGCCATGAAATCATTGTATAAATTATTATTTTTATAAAAAAACAAAAAAACAAGTATCACTTGTGGCCTTTGCTACACACATACAACTATAATAAATATATATATATAATAAATAAAATAAATACTAAATAAATAAATACAAAATTCTGTCCAAAACAGAGCCATGTAATCATTATATAAATAAAAGTTGATATTTCAAATAAAAAATAAAAATAGAAACAAAGTATTATTTGGGGCCTTTGCTACATCAGCTGTTGAATTCTACGCACAGCTGAGGATTCACTTCCTCTAAAAATACTTTTCAAACATTTAGGAAAATATATATATATATATATATATATATATATATATATATATATATATATATATTTTTTTTTTTTTATTGTATTGTATTAAATATTTAGAATAAATAAAATATTTAGAATAAATAAAATAAATACTAAATAAATAAATACAAAATAATACTTTTTATTGGATTATTTTTCTGATCTGTCCAAAACAGAGCCATGTAATCATTACATAAATAAAAGTTGATATTTTAAATAAAAAATAAAAATAGAAACAAAGTATTATTTGTGGCCCTTTGCTACATCGGCTGTTGAATTCTACGCACAGCTTCCTCTAAAAACACTTTCCCAGGATCCAAACATTTGGAAACAAACTCTTCATAAAATAAATGCAAATGATATAAATACAAAATAATAATTTTTATTGGATTATTTTCTGATCTGTCCAAAACAGATCCGCGTGATCATTGTATAAGTTGATATTTAAAAAAAAACAAAAAAAAAAAAACCCCGAAGTATTATTTGCGGTCTTTGCTGCGTCGGCTGCTGAATATTCTGCGCACAGCTGAGGTTTCGCCTCTTCAAAATACTTTTTTCCGGGATCCAAACCTTCGGAAACAAACTCTTCGCCGATGGCTTCAGCGACGACAAAGCGTGAAAAGTTTCAGGAATTCTCGGCGCATCCGCGGCTCAGCATTATTCACGGCAAATTTTAATTACGCCAGCGGGGGAGAGCGATGGAAAGAAAAAAAATGACAAGGAACCCAACGGAGAAAGCGTATGAATGTCATATTGGAAAACGTAAGTGAGGATAAAGCAGAATCCCCGCGTAATGCCGAGGCGATGGAGCCGGCTTCTCATTTCTGGCGACTTCTTAGTGCAGCATAAATTCTGCTCCCTGTATTGCAGCGCACAGCGGGGGGTGCGAGGCACAGGATGCCTCTGTGATATATATACACACAGATATGGTTTTAAGACCCGCAGACTGGGGGGGTGACAGGAAGGCCTCGGAATAAAACAATATTCATGACACTGGATGGGGTGGACGGAGATTGGGGCGAGTTTTTAGAGAAAAATAAACTCACAGGAGGAATTTCAGGTTGGTCTCCGCGAGTTAAGGAATGATTTTCTGTTCTAGCGAAGCGTGATGGGCGGCTGATGTGGAGTAGCATATACCTGGCGCCATTCCAGGAAGTGATTAACGCACACATAAAAAAAAAAATTTATTTATTTTTTTATTGGTTATTATTATTATTATTATTATTATTATATTTAGCAAACAAGCAAAGTTTGGGAGGTTTTGGACTTAATAATAATAATAATAATAATAATAATAATAAAAAATATTATTATTATTATTATTATTATTATTATTATTATATTTAGCAAACAAGCAAAGTTTGGGAAGTTCAGGAAGATCAGAGGGACGATCGTTATTTTTTGGGCACCTTAACAGATGACATCGCTTTTTTATCAAGTTTACAAAAAAAGGTTTAATTGGAAATTTGCCAAGGCCAATCAAAGTGAACAGAAAAGGTGACAGATAGTTACATAGTTAGTTAGGTTGAAAAAAGGCACAAGTCCTTCTAGTTCAACCATAAAAAAATAAAATAAAATAAAATAAAAAATATCAATGAAATAAAAAATATCGTGATGAGTGCAGTGATTTTGGAGATGATTGAGGCAGCAAAAATAACCAACTTTACCCCCCCCCCCCCCTGTGAAATTTTGAGAAACAGGAATTCTTCATTGAGCTCATTGAGCTGCTTAGATGAAATTTGCTTAAAAAAAAAAACAAAAAAAAAACAAAAACGTTTTTTTTCTATTTTGAGTATTTGTTTTTAAGTGTATTTTGAGTCGCTTTGTTTATTTCATTTACTTTGTTTTAGTCCTATATTTTCTATTTGATTGTAATTTGTCTTCTGTCACCTTCAATTTATTTTTTTTTAACTTTTTTTTTAAATCGTATTTACAAATTTAATTCAATGTAAATTATTTAAATAATATTGATAAATTAAATAATCATTAATTGTATTTATTTAAAAAATAAATATACGTATATAATCTTAATAAGTACAATTAATTACTATTTCATTTATCATTATAATTTAAATAAATGTAATTCAATTAAATTAAATAAATATTATTTATATACATAGATATATCTATCTAGATAGATAGATAGATAGATAGATAGATAGATAGATAGATAGATAGATAGATAGATAGATAGATAGATAGATAGATAGATAGATAGATAGATATAGATATCTATATCTATATATAAATACTATTTATTTAATTTAATTAAATTACATTTATTTAAATTATATTGATAAATTAAATGGTAATTCATTTTACTTATTAAAATTATATACATATATTTATTATATATAAATATATATAAAGTTTATAGGTCACATTAAAGGTGGGAAAAAAAACTGAAATTATTTATCTTTGTCTCATTTTTTTCATCACAGAAACCTGACATTTTAACATGAGGGGTGTGTAGACTTTTTATATCTACACACTCCAGTTTCTGTGATGTAAAAAAAATGAGACAAAGATAAATAATTTCAGATTTTTTTAAACATTTAATGTGACCCATAAACTGTACAACTCAATTGAACAACAAACTTTTAGGTGGAGGGAAGTAAAAATAAAAAATAAAATAATCTGGTCACATAAGTGTGCACCCCCCTTACAGTAATACTCTTGCTGAAGCCCCTTTTGATGTTATTGCAGCACTCAGTCTTTTTTTTTGGGGGGGGGGGTCTATCAGCATGGCACATCTTGACTTGGCAATATTTGCCCCAAAACACTCCAAATCGGTCAGATGGTGAGGGCATCTCCTGTGCACAATCAGTGGGATTCAGGTCTCGGCTCTGGCTGGGAATCTTCATCTGGTGAAGCCATTCCTTTGTCGATTTGGATGGAGGCTTCGGGTCGTTGAAATGCTGAAAGTCGAAGTTCCTCTTCATGTTCAGCTTTCTAGCAGAAGCTTGAAGGTTTTGTGCCAATACTGACCGGTATTCAGTGGCGTCACTAGGGTTGGTGTCACCCGGTGCTGAAAAAATTGGTGTCACCCCCCTCCCCCCCGCCCTCCACCAAATATAGTCCCCCCTCAGTACAGACCCCTCTCCGCTAAGTACAGATCCTGCAGTATAGATCCCCCTCCCTCAGTATAGATCACCCTCACTAACAACAGACCTCCACCCTCAGTGCAGACCCCCCCCCCATCAGTATAGACCTCCAAACTCAGTGCAGACCCCCCATCAGGGTAGAATCCAACCCCTTAGTGCAGACCCTCCCCCATCAGTATAGAATCCCCCCTTAGTGCAGACCCCCACAGTTTAGACACCCCCCTTTAGTGCAGACCCCCCATCAGTATAGAATCACCCCCTTAGTGCAGACCCCCCATCAGTATATAACCTCCCCTTAGTGCAGACCCCCATCAGTATATAACCTCCCCTTAGTGCAGACCCCCCATCAATATAAGAAGAAGAGAAATATTACAGCGCACACATGCAAAAAAACATTCACCTCCAGCAAGGCTAGTTAAAAACACCTAAACATTCTCAAAAAGACATTTTCAAAAATATGGGGATTTGGTCACACCATATTGCTATATGGTGCTAAGCCCACTTACTGCGACAAAGTACCCCAAGATTAGTGGGTCCTACACTTTCCATAGATTTGTGAGATCCTGCTTCTCTGAACCATGAGAGCTACACTCTTCTAAATGGGAGAATTTAAAGGTCTCCACCTATGACACAAGTGGACACTAATGAGAGGTACTTAATGAGGGAGTAGGGTGCTCCTATCCCCATCAATATAGACACCCCCTCTTAGTGCAGACCCCCCATCAGTATAGAATCACCCCCTTAGTGCAGAACCCCCATCAGTATAGAATCACCCCCTTAGTGCAGACCCCCCATCAGTATATAACCTCCCCTTAATGCAGACCCCCCATCAATAGAGACATCCCCTCTTAGTGCAGACACGCCATCATTATAGAATCTCCCTAGTGCAGACCCCCCATCAATAGAGACACCCCCTCTTAGTGCAGACCCCCATCAGTATATAACCTCCCCTTAATGCAGACCCCCATCAGTATATAACCTCCCCTTAATGCAGACCCCCCATCAATAGAGACACCCCCTCTTAGTGCAGACCTCCCATCTGTATAGAATCCCCCTTAGTGCAGACCCCCATCAATAGAGACACCCCCTCTTAGTGCAGACCCCCATCAGTATAGAATCCCCCTAGTGCAGACCCCATCAGTATAGAATCCCCCTAGTGCAGACCCCATCAGTATAGAATCCCCCTAGTGCAGACCGCCCATCAGTATAAGCACCCCTCTCCCCTCTCTCCCCATAGCGCCCCCCCTGCACATGTCAATCTACTAATCTACTTAGAGTGTACAGTACCTCAGTACAGCGTGGCCGCGGACGTATACACACAGTGGTGTGTGTCACTCGGAGCTCCTCCTCCTCACTGGATGTAAACAGAGGAGGAGGCAGCTTCAGTCCGCTCCACGGGGACACAGAGTGAGCGAGATGAGAGGCACAGGGCAGAGGGCGGTGCCAGCGGCTGTGGTTCTGCTATACATGGGTGTCACCCCTCTGGCGGGTGTCACCCGGGTGCGGCCTGCACCCCCCCGCCCCCACCTTGCAACGCCACTGCCAGTATTTGGAACTGTTCATGATTACCTCTACCTTGACTAAGGCTCCAGCTGAAGAAAAACAGCCCCAAAGCAGGATGCTGCCACCACCATGCTTCACGGTGGGTATGGTGTTCTTTTGGTGATGTGCAGTGTTGGTTTTGCTCCAAACATATCTTTTGGAATTATAGCCAAAAAAGTTCAACCTTGGTTTTCATCACACCAGAACACATTTTCCCTCATGCTTTTGGGAGACTTCAGATTTGTTTTTTCAAGATTTAGCCAGGCTTGGATGTTTTTCTTGGTAAGAAAAGTCTTCCGTCTTGTCCCTCCACCCCATAGCCCAGACATATGAAGAATACGGGAGATTGTTGTCTCCACACAGCCAGGACTTGCCAGATATTCCTGCAGCTCCTTTAATGCTGCTGTAGGCCTCTTGGCCGCCTCCCTGACCAGTTTTCTTCTCGTTTTTCCATCAATTTTGGAGGGACGTCCAGCTCTTGGTGATGTCTCTGTTGTGCCATATTTTCTCCACCTGATGATGACGGTCTTCACTGTGTTCCATGGTACATCTAATGCCTTGGACCCTTCTCCTGACTGATACCTTCTAACGATGAGATCCCTCTGATGCTTTGGAAGCTCTCTGAGGACCATGGATTTTGCTGTAGGAGGCGACTAAGGAAAAATGTCAGGAAAGACCTACTAGAACAGCTGAGCTTTATTTGGGGTTAATCAGAGGCACTTTACATGATGGCCGGTGTGTACTGACTCCTATTTATCACGAGTGTGAATGTGATTGCTTAATTCTGAACACAGCGACATCCCCAGTTATAAGAGGGTGTGTATACTTATGCAACCACATTATTTTATTTTTACTTGCCCCCCCCCCCTTAAAAGATTTCAGTTTGTTTTTAAACTGAGCTGTACAGTTTATGGGTCACATTAAAGGTGGAAAACGTTCTGAAATTATTTATCTTTGTCCAATTTTTTTTACATCACAGAAACCTGACATTTTAAAAGGGGTTTGTAGACCCCAATATATATATTTATATATACAGTATATATATATATATATATATATATATAGATATAGATATATATATATATCTATATCTATAGATAGATATATATATCTATATCTATATATATATATATATATATATATATATATATATATATATATATATATATAGATAGATAGATAGATAGATAGATAGATAGATAGATAGATAGATAGATAGATAGATAGATAGATAGATAGATATAGATATAGATATATATCTATAGATATATATCTATATCTATAGATATATATCTAAAGATATATATCTATATCTATAGATATATATCTATAGATATAGATGTAGATCTATAGATATATATATATATATCTATAGATATATATATATATATATTTTTTTTTTTTTTCTTAAAAGAGAGTGTGTCTGTATCATTCAAATGCCACTTGCACCATTGAAAAGCATTTGGCAAAACATGGTGAAATTTTGCTAAAATTTCGGATCTTTATTAAAATTTTATGGAAATTAAATATACGTTCCTAATTATTAGTGGCAAAGTAAGAGATCTTGTGGGGAAAAAAAAATCTGCCAGCTGAAGGGGACATCACTTTGGGTTTATCCTAGATCGAGGGGTATATAAAGTCTGAAATAGCAATGGGTGGAGTCAGATTTCTTGAATAATTTTACCATTTGTTTGTGGTGAAAATTAGCTGAACATTTTCAAGCTTTAAAAAAATATATGTGAATGATTCATGAATAAAGGAAATAACGGAACTCCCTCCCAAGCAAATTTGATTTAAATCTGTCCTAAATCCTTCCAGCAAAGTTTGCCCAACACCCCTCTATGGTCACCACCGTCCCTCTCCCGTCCCTGTACCAGGTTCCAGGAAATTCAGTAAGACAGACTAAAATAGGTTCTGGGACTTAAAATATTGGTAATAATGAGTCAAGCATAAAGAAACTTCAAAGAAGGTCACCGGCTCCGATGAGGAGACTCAAAAACAGCAAGGCTTGCCTCAATGGGTACCAGAAAGCAACTTGAACCGTGTAAATATAGAAAGAAGTATCACACTTAAACAGATGAAAGAGTCCAAAAGGTACTTCGATGGTCATATTAAATTTCCAATGCATTTCCGTGGCCAAAGCACTCCCCGTTCTTCAAGGCTCCATACAATATGAGGTCTCAAATGAACTTAAGTTCCTTCAGTGGACAACCTCCAACTGTCAACGGTTTATTCAAACCCCTATAATAGGACTTAGTGTAGATCTATGAGATCACTGTTTTCTCAAAGTCCTTTTGGTTTCTTTTCTTGTTGGAAGCCCTCATGAAGTGGAGTGTTTTGGCCCCCATGAGCTGTGATGTCTGTGAAGCCCTGAAAAAGGGGGAGTTTATGGCTCTCGAGACTTAGCTGTGAAGAAAAGTACAGTACAATGGCCAGCCATACCAACTGATGTTCACAGATAGATACATGTAACATTTAATCACAGTATTATCAACAATTGTGGTGGGATATTCATCCCCCGTACTTCTCATCTACTATGAAAAAAAAAATATATATATATATAATGGGCAAGGAATTTCACCACATCTACGTATTTGTAGGTCTGGTTGTACTGCCCAATCCCTGGGTACAAATACCTCATAAAGCCAGAAAAGAGAGAGAGAGAAGAGAAAAAAAAACACAGAAACTAAGAAGAAGGGGACCTAGAGGTTCCAGAGAGACTGGAGAAGGGGGTGAGAAAGAGTCAAGGGGGAAGAGAGGGAAGGGACGGGGGAGGGGGGGGGGATGGCCCGGGTGAGGAGGACATATTATTTTCAGGTCTGTAGTGTTTTATTATTTATGTGGCAAGCATAGCCACTCCTTCATCAGAGCATATAAACAAATTCCAGAGCATCCATGCCTTGGAGTGTTGTTCTTGTTTATTTTGTGCTGTCAGAACTAAGTCCTCCAATCTCCTGATCTCCTCCACTCTGCGTAGCCACAACCCAATAGTGGGTGGTGAGCTTTTCTTCCACATAAGTGGTATGCAAGATTTAGCTGCACTCAATAGATGTCGTATTATCGACTTTTTTGTAGCTCCGTGCCGGGATTGTAGTGGCATGGAGCAGGATGAAAGGCGGGATCATCACTTATCGTGTGATCCGTGAATTTTTGAGTGACCGTCCGGACTGTCCTCCAGAAATGTTGGAGCAGAGGGCAAGACCAGAAGATATGGAGGAGAGTCCCTTTGTCCGTCTGACATCTCCAACATTTGTCTGTGGTGGCAGGGAAATACTTGTGTAGTCTTTGAGGTGTATAGTACCATCTGGTCAGGATCTCGTAGTTAAGTTCCTGTATCTTTGTGCAGATGGATGTTTTTAAGGAGAACCTAATAATCGTTTGGATTTGGGTGTTGGTGAACTTGCGTTGTAGGTCAGTTTCCCATTACTGTATGAACAAGGTAAGTGTTTTGGCCTCTGGGACATGATGGCTTTTTTGACCTTGATAAAGGGGGACTGTTTTGGCCCTCATGATGTGTTGGCTGTGAAGCCCTAAGGAAGAAGGAGTGTTTTGACCCCTGAAACATGTTGGATGTTAAGCCCTGGTGAAGGGGAGTGTTTTGGCCCCTGAAACATGTTGGATGCGAAGCCCTGGTGAAGGGGAGTGTTTTGGCCCCTGAAACATGTTGGATGTGAGGCCCTGGTGAAGGGGAGTGTTTTAGTCCCTGAGTTGTGTTGACTATGAAGCCCTGATTAAAGGGAGTGTGTTAATCCCTGAGTTGTGTTGGCTGTGAAGTCCTGATGAAGGGAAGTGTTTTGGTCCCTGAGACATGAAGGCTGTGTGACCCTGATGAAGGGGGAGTTTTTTGGCCTTGAATTGTGTTGGCTGTGAAACAATAATAAAGGGGTGTGTTTTGCAGTCAAGATGTGTTGGCTTTGAAGCCTTAATGAAGAAGAAGTGCTTTAGCCCCGAAACATGTTGACTGTGAAGTCCTGATGAAGGGGAGTATTTTGGTCCCTGAGTTGTGTTGACTATGAAGCCCTGATTAAAGGGAGTGTGTTGATCCCCGAGTTGTGTTGGCTGTGAAGCCCTGATGAAGGGGAGTGTTTTGGCCCTGAAGACCAAGTTGGCTGTGAAGTCCTGATGAAGGAAAGTGTTTTGGTCCCTGAGACATGAAGGCTTTGTGACCCTGATGAAGAGGGAGTGTTTTGGCCTCGAGTTGTGTTGGCTGTGAAACCATGATGAAGGGGTGTGTTTTGCCCTCAAGATGTGTTGGCTTTGAAGCCTTAATGAAGAAGAAGTGCTTTGGCCCCGAAACATGTTGACTGTGAAGTCCTGATGAAGGGGAGGATTTTGGTCCCTGAGTTGTGATGGCTGTGAAGCCCTAATGAAGGGCAATGTTTTAGGCCTGAGACATGATAGCTGTTTGGCCCTGATGAAGTGGGAGTGTTTTGACCCCTGAGATGTATTGGTCGCAAAGCCCTGATGTTTTGGCTCCCTGAGTCATGTGGGCTGTGAAGACCTGATGAAGGTGGATGTTTTGGCCTCCAAGTCAGGGCGGCTGTGAAGTCCTGATGAAGGGCAATGGTTTTGGCCCTGAGACATGATGGCTGTGTGGTTTTAATGAAGTGGGAGTGTTTTGACGAGTGAGATGTGGTGGCCACAAAGCCCTGATGAAGGCGAGTGTTTCGGCCACCAAGTAATGGTGGCTGTGAAGGCCTGATAAAGGGGAATGTTTCGGCCTCCAAGTCATGGTGGCTGTAAAGGCCCGATAAAGGGGAATGTTTCGGCCTCCAAGTCATGGTAGCTGTGAAGGCCTGATAAAGGGGAATGTTTCGGCCTCCAAGTCATGGTGGCTGTGAAGGCCTGATAAAGGGGAATGTTTTGGCCTCCAAGTCATGGTGACTTTGAAGGCCTGATAAAGTTGAATGTTTTGGCCCCCCCGAGCTTGTGATGGCTGTGAAGCCCTGATAAAGTGGAGTGTTTTGGCCCCCAAAACACGTTGGCTGGTCTATGTGACCAATTCTGGAATAATTAAAGTATCTTTTTCACCGGTTTTGGTTTCTTTCGCTCCTTTCCATCGTCTTCTCGCTTGCACTACTTTCCAGGAAACGTTGCTTTGTAGCCGTACGAACAGCGAGCTCCATTTCTTTCTCCCAGATGAAAAGTGAAGCCGCCTTGCCCTGTTCTATGCACAGATTTTCCTGAATCAGATGGGAAGTAACAATCTCCGAGTGTCGCAGTTATCTGGTGTCTTGCGAGCGGCGGTAATCAAACCATTTGTCTCCATTCTGGCGAGGAGCGGTTGGGGAAGGAAGAGAGATCAGTGCTTGTCACATATCATGTCGTCTTGTCATTTTTCTTCTTTTTACTCTAAATCAAAAATCCGCGCAGGTTTCAGGGGGATCGCGCAGTACAGGAAACCTTGTTAACGATCTATTATACTTCATACAGACAGGAGAGGAGAGCTGCCTCTTCTTCGGAAGTCTAGTCAAATAGACTGCGCGGAAAATTAATGTGGAGACTCCATCAAGCACTGCGGCTTTTAAAGGGATACTATTATCCAAATACTTTGTGAGTGTAACAACTGAAGAGTTATCATCGAGATCTGAGCATCTTATGGCATGCAATACCCTCCTAGCTCTCCAACTCAGCTGTGGGCTTTTAAGTCCCTGGAGGATAAAATTACTTCGAGGTCGCTGTTGTACACCACCATGCTTTTTTATGTAACTAAATTAGGAAATTAGGTTTGATTGGACAGAAACAACAGGAGATGGCTGACTCGTGGATTAAAGATTATATATATATATAGTATATAGTGACAGTAGAAACATACAACATAGAAGAGTGACGGCTCCAAGTAGTCCTTAGGTCCTCTAAGGACTACTTGGAGCCGTCACTCTTCTAGAGGTCCTTAGAGTTTTCCCATTTTTTTGGGGGGGGGCTTTTGTGTCACCCAGAGTTCTCACCCAGACAGGTTGACGGGCTCTGGGGTGCTTATGTCATACAGAGGGAACTGGATTTTCAGTTGAGTCCTGGAGCACAGAGGATTTGTGGAGACTCGGGAAGTCTCAAATTCTTTGTGTCAGTAACAGGATATGAACCCACAACCTCTGCTGCAGATCCATCAGAAAGCTCTTCTTGCTGTGCCACCGGGGATTTTGGGACAGCTCCCCGCCTGACTCCTTTAGACAACCTTGCGTCTTGGTTTCCTTTTCGAACCTTGAACCCTTTGCTCCTCCCACGAACTTCCTATTTTAGCCATGCCTTTGCACTTCCTGTTTGCCAGGTTCTTGTAACAATATAAACGAAGGAATTGGGACTTTTAAGGTGCAAGGCACGCAAAAAGCTCCTTGAGGGTAGGGATTGATGTGAATGTACAATGTATATGTAAAGCGCTGCGTAAATTGACGGCGCTATATAAGTACCTGAAATAAATAAATAAATAAAAATATATAAAAAATAATTGTATTTTATAAAAGTTAAAATCAACAGAATATAATTTATCAAGATAATAAGAGACAGTTTCAGAATGTGCAAAAAAATGACAAAATTCTCTACATGTTTCACCACTGATTAGTGGCTTCCTCAGGAGATTTACATTTGTCAAGCACTGTCTACTATATGAGGATGAATTGGTAGCAAAATGTAAAATATATGCAGAGATGGGGCCGAGAGGTCAGGAGGAAACCCAGAAGAAAGGATCATATGGTGTCCCATAGAGGGTGGTGTGTAAGTCAGAACATGCTCAAACACTGAAGGGTAATAGGGAATCCAAACCTGTAATCAGCTGAGTGGTTAGTTTAGTTGGCAACATGACCATCCACAACTTCTTTTAAAGGAACGATTGACTCTCCAAAAGCCCCCCTTGTGAACTAAAGGGACCTGGAGCAGCAAATTCCCAGCGTGGTCCTCCCTCTCTCGTGGTGGCCCTAAACTAACCACTCAGCTGATTACAGGTTTGGATTCCCTATTATCCTTCAGTGCTTGAGCAAGCAAGGTCCATAAAGACATGGATGAGCGAGTTTGGGGTGGAGGAACTTGACTGGCCTACGCAGAGTCCTGACCTCAACCTGATAGAACACCTTTGGGATGACTTAGAGCAGAGACTGTGAGCCGGGCCTTCTCATCCAACATCAGTGCCTGACCTCACAAATGCGCTTCTGGAAGAATGGTCAAACATTCCCATAGACACCCTCCTAAACCTTGTGGACGGCCTTCCCAGAAGAGTTGAAGCTGTTATAGCTGCAAAGGGCGAGCCAACTCAATATTGAACCCTACGGACTAAGACTGGGATGTTATTAAAGTTCATGTGTGTGTAAAGGCAGGTGTCCCAATACTTTTGGTAATATAGTGTATGTATTTATAGTATCTGACAAAAGTAAGTACACTCCTCACATGTGTGTAAATCTTTTCTTCTATCTTTTCATGTGACAACACTGAAGAAATGACACTTGTCTACAATGTAAAGTAGTGAGTGTACAGCTTGTATAACAGTGTAAATTTGCTGTCCCCTCAAAATAACTCAACACACAGCCATTAATGTCTAAACTGCTGGCAACAAAAAAAAAAATCTCCAAATTGGGCCCAAAGTGTTAATATTTTGTGTGGCCACCATTATTTTCCAGCACTGCCTTAACCCTCTTGGGCATGGAGGTCATCAGAGCTTCACAGGTTGTCACTGGAGTCCTCTTCCCCTCCTCCATGATGACATCACAGAGCTGGTGGATGTTAGAGACCTTGCGCTCCTCCACCTTCCGTTTGAGGATGTCCCACAGATGATCAATAGGGTTTAGGTCTGGAGACATGCTTGGCCAGTCCATCACCTTTACCCTCAGCTTCTTTAGCAAGGCAGTGGTGGTCTTGGAGGTGTGTTTGGGGTGGTTATCATGTTGGAATACTGCCCTGCGGTCCAGTCTCTGAAGGGAGGGGATCATGCTCTGCTTCAGTATGTCACAGTACATGTTGGCATTCATGGTTCCCTCAATGATCTGTAGCCCCCCAGTGCCGGCAGCACTCATGCAGCCCCAGACCATGACACCCCCACCACCATGCTTGACTGTAGACAAGACACACTTGTCTTTGTCCTCCTCACCTGGTTGCCCCCACACACGCTTGTCACCATCTGAACCAAATACGTTTATCTTGTTCTCATCAGACCACAGGACATGGTTCCAGTAATCCATCTCCTTAGTCTGCTTGTCTTCAGCAAACTGTTTGCGGGCTTTCTTGTGCATCGTCTTTAGAAGAGGCTTCCTTCTGGGATGACAGCCATGCAGACCAATTTGATGCAGTGTGCGGCGTATGGTCTGAGCACTGACAGGCTGACCCCCCACCCCTACAACCTCTGCAGCAATGCTGGCAGCACTCATACGTCTATTTCCCAAAGACAACCTCTGGATATGA
The DNA here is from genome assembly GCA_037952835.1 of Lithobates septentrionalis. Taxonomy (NCBI): domain Eukaryota; kingdom Metazoa; phylum Chordata; class Amphibia; order Anura; family Ranidae; genus Lithobates; species Lithobates septentrionalis. The sequence continues at coordinate 117,950 of JBBDGP010003846.1, forward strand.
CGCTGATCACGTGACCTCAACTTCTTTGGTGGACCATGGCGAGGCCTGTTCTGAGGGTAACCTGTCCTGTTATACCGCTGTATGGTCTTGGCCACCGTGCTGCAGATCAGTTTCAGGGTCTTGGCAATCTTCTTATAGCCTAGAAAAAAGGGAGAGACACTAGGGAGAGGAATAGGCTGCGCACCCCAAATTACATATGCAAAAAGGGAATGTGTCCCCCAGGAACAACAAGGGTTTTAAAGCAGCACAAAACTTGTACCAAGATATAAAAGTATATAATTGTTTATTAAGTATATGACAAATGGAGTAAAAACCATGAACTGTGTATGGCACATTTAAAAGCGCAAATACATGTACAGGGCTACATATGAAAATTTTACATAACAAGTGCTTGAATAGGTCTGACGCGTTTCGACCCCATCGGGTCTTCTTCAGAGGAAATGCATGCACTGTTGAAAAATTACATATATAAAAAAGATGGCGGTACAGAAATGAACAACTGTATATGGAGATTATCATCAAAATTGTAGACATAATTACCCAGTATGTTCGTGTAGCCGGGTCTCATAAATCTAAGGCTTTACAGAAGGGGGGGCCTCTATTGATTCGGTCCCCACCTGGGATCCCCCGGACAGCCACCACCCCGATAGGGGGAATCAAGCAGCAGTGGTGTAACTTGCGGTGAACTACACAATGGAGGTACCCCACAGCCAGCACGTGGCACGTGTGGGGCAGCGGCACCTATGATCCAAACATCATGCAATAGCATCAATCAGGGTTTGAAAAGGATATAAGAAATATTCCTATTTTGTATAGATGTTGTATGAGTCATCAATTAATGATGCTCCTAATTTTATCGCATTTGCTAAGTATGGGGTGCTAAGCCCAAGTATAGGAATAGTTAGAATGGATGTCCATTAAATTGATGAAGCATATGAATGAGTGTTAAAAGGTAGCCAGAGGGACATAAGGGGGAAAGGAGGAAGGGGATATGTGTGGGGGGGGGGTCAGGGGAGGGGGGGGGGGAGGGGGGGGAAGGGAATGGTCAAGGGAAAGGAAGGTGAGGAAGGGGATGTGCAGGATGACGGGAGGGATAGGGGAGGAAAGATAGTGAGGACTGCTGGAAGGGGACAAGGGAGGCAGGTTGGAGAGTAGGGGCGGAATGAAGGAAATGGCTGCCAGGTGAAAGGATAGTGTGACAGAGTGTGGGAATGGTGAGAGATAATGAAAAATTAACGTGAGCAAAAACAATAAAGAGAACAGTAGAAGTGTTCTCTATCACTTCTTACTGTTCTCTTTATTGTTTTTTTGCTCACGTTAATTTTTCATTATCTCTCACCATTCCCACACTCTGTCACACTATCCTTTCACCTGGCAGCCATTTCCTTCATTTCCGCCCCTACTTCTCCAACCTGCCTCCCTTGTCCCCTTCCAGCAGTCCTCACTATCTTTCCTCCCCCTATCCCTCCCGTCATCCTGCACATCCCCTTCCTCACCTTCCTTTCCCTTGACCATCCCCCCCCCTCCCCCCCCCCCCCCCCCTCCCCCCCCTCCCCTGACCCCCCCCCCCCCCCCACACATATCCCCTTCCTCCTTTCCCCCTTATGTCCCTCTGGCTACCTTTTAACACTCATTCATATGCTTCATCAATTTAATGGACATCCATTCTAACTATTCCTATACTTGGGCTTAGCACCCCATACTTAACAAATGCGATAAAATTAGGAGCATCATTAATTGATGACTCATACAACGTCTATACAAAATAGGAATATTTCTTATATCCTTTTCAAACCCTGATTGATGCTATTGCATGATGTTTGGATCATAGGTGCCGCTGCCCCACACGTGCCACGTGCTGGCTGTGGGGTACCTCCATTGTGTAGTTCACCGCAAGTTACACCACTGCTGCTTGATTCCCCCCTATCGGGGTGGTGGCTGTCCGGGGGATCCCAGGTGGGGACCGAATCAATAGAGGCCCCCCCCTTCTGTAAAGCCTTAGATTTATGAGACCCGGCTACACGAACATATTGGGTAATTATGTCTACAATTTTGATGATAATCTCCATATACAGTTGTTCATTTCTGTACCGCCATCTTTTTTATATATGTAATTTTTCAACAGTGCATGCATTTCCTCTGAAGAAGACCCGATGGGGTCGAAACGCGTCAGACCTATTCAAGCACTTGTTATGTAAAATTTTCATATGTAGCCCTGTACATGTATTTGCGCTTTTAAATGTGCCATACACAGTTCATGGTTTTTACTCCTTTTGTCATATATTTAATAAACAATTATATACTTTTATATCTTGGTACAAGTTTTGTGCTGCTTTAAAACCCTTGTTGTTCCTGGGGGACACATTCCCTTTTTGCATATGTAATTTGGGGTGCGCAGCCTATTCCTCTCCCTAGTGTCTCTCCCTTTTTTCTAAACTATATTGGGTGGTTAAACACCCCGTCCCCCACTTTTGACACTGGAGTTAGGACATGAACTGTGATTTTTTAACTGGCTTACTCATGGAGTTTTTGGTTCTGCAGTGTGTTTAACCTTTTATGAAAATTCTTTTCTAAATTTATTATATCTACAATGAGTCAATTTGTGGGTGACGAATGGGATGCCCTTATGCAGGGTTATGAGTCCACCTTTGCACAAGGGGAACAGAGAGACTTATCCGTTTGCTCTTTGTTTCAGAAGCTTACTAAGGTCCTAGAAAAGAAATCTGCCCTTTTTTGGCATATCAAAACCTTTAAAAAATACATTGATGCACAGATAAGCCCTTCGGGACTACGAATTCAAATATTCCCTAATACAGACCTGGTAAGCAGTGAATGCAAAGCTGAATGGGAAGCCAATCTAAAGCTGTGCTCCATGGAGATGATGGCTATCCTCTCTTGGGAGTACAGCAAACAAATAGTGCATTTGGATGAAAAAATCGCAGAACTGGAACTGGCATTATTGCCATATACCAAACATGTGAAGTTTGCCCAACTGCAAAACGATTTAAAAAATACGGCTTCCCTGCTACACAAACCCAAACCACGGGACCTCCCAAATACCACCCGCCTAATTATGCGCTTTTCGCGCCAACATACCACCATTAAAAATATCTTGCAGAAACATTGGAGCATCTTAACCGATGACCCCACATTAAAAGCTCTCCTTCCAAAACAACCCTCAATAACTTTTACGAGGGCCACTTCCCTCAAAGACATGCTTGTCCAAAGTGAATTTAAAGATCACCAAAAAGACTCAAACATCTCCACATCACTGGATCATTTCCATGTGGCCATTGTACTTTTTGTCCACTCATAAAGAAAGCTAAATCCTTCCGTCTTCCCAACGGAGAACTTTTTAAGCCCACGCATATTGCTAATTGCGAAACCCGTGGGGTGGTATACCTGATGGAGTGCGACTGTGGTGCCTTTTACATTGGCAAAACCAAGCAAGAACTGGGGCAACGAATATCTAAACACATGTATAGCATGGATATCGGAAACAGACATCTTCCTATTGGACGACATGCTGTTTTCGAACATAATTATGAAATACCTAAGGTAACCTTCACAGTACTTTACAAGGCCAAAATACCATCTAGAGGCGGTGACTGGAACAAGGTCCTGCTCCAAAATGAGCAAAAATGGATCTTCCATTTACAGGCTACATCGCCCCCGGGACTCAATGAGTCAATTTCCTTTGCCCCTTTCTTCGTGGTTTTGTCTCTGGAAAAACGCAGTAAATGAAATGCCAGCAGACATACCCCAGAGTCGTTTCTTTTCAGGTATATGTACCATGTTTCACGTGTTGTGCTGCTTTTCCCCTATATGCACCACCGTATGTGAAATATGCCTCCCCATTTATGGATATGATCCCACATGCAACTTCCTATTGCAGACTTTGATGATGCATGTACAAATTAGATTCTGTTGTATATTGGGAAGGATTGGTGTGGTGGTACCACATTAACCCCATGAGTGAATTCCATTTAATTCCAGTTCTTTGTATACTTTTATTACATACATTAGCTCTTTATTTTGATATGTTTGTTTATCTTTTTTTATGATTAAAATGTGATAATTCTTGATATTGTTCTGCTCACTGTTTGATGTCATATATAAAGTCAATCTAATACCACTGTTAGGCTTTTTTCTCCTCATGCAGATTGAATCCTGGGCTCCTGGTCCGGCCATCTTCCCCCTCCGGGGGGTTTGTCAGCACCATGGTGTCTCTTCCTGGCAGGGTGAGACAGGGGCAGCGTAGCGCCTATACACACGCCTATCAGGGGAGTGGCTCCCCCTGTGACGTGTTCTCTCCCTGCCAGTGGCGTCCCGAATCCTTCCGGGCGTAACGTCCGTGTCTGCGCGCGCACCCCGAGGCGCGCACACACACGTGACGTCATGACGCCACGTTTTACGGCGGAACAGGACGGCGGTGCCAGGACTAGTCCCTCGGAACGCCGGGGGAACTACACAGGAGTGCTGACTACGTCAGCCAGGTCCCTGCGCTTGTGGGCGGGCCCGGGGGGGCGGCGTGCACCTGTGGTTCTCCATCAGCAATCAATCAACAGTACATGCTGGATACTTAAAGGTGAGCGGACTCATTTGGAATCCTCTCTCTGATTCTCATTACTTCCATAGGAGATACAGCCATATCTGTGCTTCCTCAATTCAGGTAACTCTGCACCTTTCATTGTATCACTCTCACTTCATACACCATTGATTGCTTTTACACCCTTCATTCCTCTATTACAGCTTTACCTGCACATATCCCCTATACAAGCTTCCATGGATCACTTGTATAAGGCCTCATCCATGCTGGACATATAAGGTACACCATCATGATTTCTTTTCACCACCTGTCTCCACAGTCCTCACATCTCTCATCTCCTCTTTTTCATTCAGTTCTCATCTATCACTTCTTACTGTTCTCTTTATTGTTTTTTGCTCACGTTAATTTTTCATTATCTCTCACCATTCCCACACTCTGTCACACTATCCTTTCACCTGGCAGCCATTTCCTTCATTTCTGCCCCTACTCTCCAACCTGCCTCCCTTGTCCCCTTCCAGCAGTCCTCACTATCTTTCCTCCCCCTATCCCTCCCGTCATCCTGCACATCCCCTTCCTCACCTTCCTTTCCCTTGACCATTCCCTTCCCCCCCTCCCCCCCCCTCCCCTGACCCCCCCCCCCCCCCACACATATCCCCTTCCTCCTTTCCCCCTTATGTCCCTCTGGCTACCTTTTAACACTCATTCATATGCTTCATCAATTTAATGGACATCCATTCTAACTATTCCTATACTTGGGCTTAGCACCCCATACTTAACAAATGCGATAAAATTAGGAGCATCATTAATTGATGACTCATACAACGTCTATACAAAATAGGAATATTTCTTATATCCTTTTCAAACCCTGATTGATGCTATTGCATGATGTTTGGATCATAGAAGCCGCTGCCCCACACGTGCCACGTGCTGGCTGTGGGGTACCTCCATTGTGTAGTTCACCGCAAGTTACACCACTGCTGCTTGATTCCCCCCTATCGGGGTGGTGGCTGTCCGGGGGATCCCAGGTGGGGACCGAATCAATAGAGGCCCCCCCTTCTGTAAAGCCTTAGATTTATGAGACCCGGCTACACGAACATATTGGGTAATTATGTCTACAATTTTGATGATAATCTCCATATACAGTTGTTCATTTCTGTACCGCCATCTTTTTTATATATGTAATTTTTCAACAGTGCATGCATTTCCTCTGAAGAAGACCCGATGGGGTCGAAACGCGTCAGGACTATCCAAGCACTTGTTATGTAAAATATTCATATGTAGCCCTGTACATGTATTTGCACTTTTAAATGTGCCATACACAGTTCATGGTTTTTACTCCATTTGTCATATATTTAATAAACAATTATATACTTTTATATCTTGGTACAAGTTTTGTGCTGCTTTAAAACCCTTGTTGTTCCTGGGGGACACATTCCCTTTTTGCATCTTCTTATAGCCTAGGCCATCTTTATGTAGAGAAAGTATTCATTTTTTCAGATCCTCAGAGAGTTCTTTGCCAGTGAGAGTGAGAGCGATAACACCAAATTTAACACACCTGCTCCCCATTCACACCTGAGACCTTGTAACACTAACGAGTCACATGACACCGGGGAGGGAAAATGGCTAATGGGGCCCAATTTGGAGATTTTCACTTAGGGGTGTACTGACTTTTGTTGCCAGCGGTTTAGACATTAATGGCTGTGTGTTGAGTTATTTTGAGGGGACAGCAAATTTACACTGTTATACAAGCTGTACACTCACTACTTTACATTGTAGCCAAGTGTCATTTCTTCAGTGTTGTCACATGAAAAGATAGAAGAAAATATTTACACAAATGTCACTGAGGGGTGTACTTACTTTTGTCAGTTACTGTATATGGGATAGTATATCACTTCAATAAGTTACTATGTTTGAGCTGTAAGCATTCCTCTGGTTCATAAATAACTATTTTCCTGAAGTAGATAAATATAGTTACATTTTATTATTTATTGTATATATATCTATAATAGTGAAGGTCGTATAAAGAACGATTTTCGGGACATTGATCGGTGGAACGAATCCGCCGTCTCTCTATATTTCGGACTCTCTGGAAGTCAGGAGGAGATCAGATCAGAGCTGACAATATAAAGTTACATTTGGAGCCGAATCTACGACTTCTAATGCTGCCAAAATCTTCAGCGTCAAATATTACAGAGGTTCCAAATTTCCCGTAAAATAAAAAGGTCGGATCTCATTTCAATGGGGGGAGGGGGAGGGGCGGCACGTTCCAATTTCATTTCAGAATTAGTTCTGTGTCCTGAAAACGGATGATTAATGACGCTGTCACTCCGCATCATCGATGGACGCCGCCTTCAATGCTTTCATGTGGAAATCACAAGTTTGAGGAGCGTCTGATCTGATTAGGAGGAGATTCAGAGCTCAGAGTTATATCAGGACATTGAGGGACACGGGGACACTGGGGGACATGGGGACACTTAGGGACACTGAGACACTGGGGGACACGGGATCATTGAGGGACATAGGGACACTTAGGGACATGGGATCATTGAGGGACATGGGATCATTGAGGGACAAGGGACACTTAGGGACATGGGATCATTGAGGGACATGGGGACACTTAGGGACATGAGATCATTGAGGGACATGGGATCATTGAGGGACAAGGGGACATTGAGGGACATGGGGACACATAGGGACATGGGATCATTGAGGGACAAGGGGACATTGAGGGACATGGGATCACTGAGGGACATGGGGACACTTAGGGACATGGGATCATTGAGGGACATGGGATCATTGAGGGACAAGGGGACATTGAGGGACATGGGATCATTGAGGGACATGGGGACACATAGGGACATGGGATCATTGAGGGACAAGGGGGACATTGAGGGATGCTGAAGAACATGGGATCATTAAGGGACATAGGGACACTGAGGGACATTGGATAATTAAGGGAAAAGGGGACATTGAGGGACATGGGATCATTGAGGGACAAGGGGACTTTGAGGGACACTGAAGAACACGGGATCTTTGAGGAACAAGGGGACATTGAGGGACACTGAAGGACATGGGATCATCGAGTGACAAGGGGACACTAAGGGACATGGGATCATTGAGGGACAAGAGGACATTGAGGGACACTGAGGGACATGGGATCATTGAGGGACAAGGGGACATTGAGGGACATTGGTACATTGAGGGACACTGAAGGACATGGGATCATTTAGGGACAAGGGGACATTGAGGGACACTGAAGGACATGGGATCATTGAGTGACAAGGGGACACTGAGGGACATGGGATCATTGAGGGACAAGGGGACATTGAGGGACAAGGGGACACTGAGGGACATGGGATCATTGAAGGACAAGAGGACATTGAGGGACACTGAAGGACAAGGGAACATTGAGGGACACAAAGAAAATGAGGAACATGGGGACACTGGGACTTTGAGGGGCATGGAGACACTAAGGGACATGGGATCATTGAGGGACAAGGGGACATTGAGGGACACAGAGATATTGACGGACACAGGGACTTTGAGGAACACAAGGACACTGAGGAACATGGGGACAATGAGAGACACCAAGACATTGAGGGACAAAGAGAATTTGAGGGACATAGGGACATTGAGAGACATGGAGACACTGAGGGATACAGAGACATTGAGAGACACAGGGACACTGAGGGACATGGGGACATTGAGGGACACGGAGACATTGAAGGACACTGAGACATTGGGGTTAATTTATTAAAGTACAGTTGCCCTCTGAAAGTGCAGTTACTCCAGAGCTTAGCAAATGAGGTAAAGCTTCTGTTTGCAGAGATACCCATTTATAATAATAATAATAATAATAATACAAGGAAAATAAAATAAAATAACAGCATTTTTACTTGCACATGATTGGATGATGGAAGTCAGCAGAGCTTCCCCTCATTTACTAAGCTCTGGAGCAACTGCACTTTGCAAAGTGCTCAGTCTATTTGCCTTTACTAAATCATCCCAATTGAGGGACACAGAGACATTGAGGGACACAGGGACATTTGGAGACACAGGGACATGGAGACATTGAGGGACACAGGGACATTTGGAGACACAGGGACATGGAGACATTGGGGGACACAGGGACATTTGGAGACACAGGGACATGGAGACATTGAGGGACACAGGGACATTTGGAGACACAGGGACATGGAGACATTGAGGGACACAGGGACATTTGGAGACAGAGGGACATGGAGACATTGAGGGACACAGGGACATTTGGAGACAGAGGGACATGGAGACATTGAGGGACACAGGGATGCTGAGGGATATGGGGACACTGAGGGACACTGAGATATTGAGGGATATGAGGACATTATGAGACATGGGGACATGGAAGGACACTGAGACATTGAGGGACACAGGGACACTGAGGGGCATGTAGACATTAAGGAACATGGGGACATTAAGGGACACAGAGTTATTGAGGGTCGCAGGGACACTGAGGGACACTGAGATATTGAGGGACACGAGGACATTATGAAACATGAGGACATGGAGGGACACTGAGACATTGAGGGACATGGAGACATTGAGGGACACAGGGACACTGAGGGACATGGAGACATTGAGGGACACAGAGACGCTGAGGGATATGGGGACATAGAAACATTGGGGGGCATGAGGACACTGAGCAACACAGGGACAATGAGGGACATGGAAACACTGAGGAACATAGGGACACAGAGACATTGAGGGGTACTGAGACATTGAGGGGACACAAGGACACTGAGGGACATGGAGACATTGAGGAACACAGGGACACTGAGGGACATGGAGACATTAAGGAACATGGGGAAATTGAGGGACACAGAGTTATTGAGGGTCGTAGGGACACTGAGGGACAGAGTGATGATGACATTATGAGACATGGGGGCATGGAGGGACAATGAGACATTGGTGGACATGGGGACATTGAGGGACACTGAGATACTGAGGGACATGAGAACATTATGAGACATGGAGGGACAATGAGACATTGAGGGACAATGAGACATTGGTGGACATGGGGACATTGGTGGACAGTGGTCTTTCCTAGGCAGGCTGTATTGGCGTGCACACTGCCCTGGGTAACGCCCACATGTGATGAGGAACCTCCATGATTGAAAGAACTGAAAGCCAATGAATAATCACAGTGGCCTATTGGTTGGCATTTCTGTCCCGCAGCATTGGAGTCCTCGGGTTAAATCCCATCCAGGATGCCATCTGCATGGAGTTTGCATGTTGTGTGTGGCACGATTTTAAAAAATGTTGTTGGCATCTTTTTTTTCCCATGCCTAGGGGAGCCTATTGAAGTGAATGGGCTGCCTGGGAATGCGTGCGCACGCCTGAACCCCGCCCCCCGCTGTGAATGAGCCCCTCGGTGTCCGCTCTCGGGATTCTCTGGAAATTTGTGTCTCTGACTCCCGAAGCTGAACCTCCGTTATATAAACAGGTTCACTTTCTGAAAACATACAAATCCCACACAGCGAGGTCATTATTGAGCGCGGAGCGGGCGCGGCTCTGCGCCAGGCGGGAGTATTTATGACAGACTGACAGCTTGGGACGCCATGGCGGGATCAGTGTTTCCGAGGCGGGCAGAGCCGGGACTTGGCGACCCAGTAAGACCTTATATTAATAACAAGAACTCTCTTTATAGAAGTCGGGTCCGATGTTACGTTTCGTTATTTTTTGTTGCACTTTGTACTTCACTATGAAGGTCTGTTGGGGGCGCATTCTCCCCGCAATCTCACCCCATGCGCCGGCGTGCGTTTATAAACATGTTGCATTTGTTTCATGTGTTGATAGGAATTGTTTGCAAACATTTTTTGTTACTTTTACTGTATTTTCTATTTTTTTTTTCAGAGCCGTGTTTTCTTATGCCCCGTACACACGGTCGGACTTTGTTCGGACATTCCGACAACAAAATCCTAGGATTTTTTCCGACGGATGTTGGCTCAAACTTGTCTTGCATACACACGGTCACACAAAGTTGTCGGAAAATCCGATCGTTCTAAACGCGGTGATGTAAAACACGTACGTCGGGACTATAAACGGGGCAGTGGCCAATAGCTTTCATCTCTTTATTTATTCTGAGCATGCGTGGCACTTTGTCCGTCGGATTTGTGTACACACGATCGGAATTTCCGACAACGGATTTTGTTGTCGGAAAATTTTATATCCTGCTCTCAAACTTTGTGTGTCGGAAAATCCGATGGAAAATGTCCGATGGAGCCCACACACGATCGGAATTTCCGACAACACGCTCCAATCGGACATTTTCCATCGGAAAATCCGACCGTGTGTACGGGGCATTACAGTGCGTAAAAATGCAGCCAGCAGCACTTTTTTACGTTACAATGGTGTGAATTCTTTATTTTACGTGACGCAGAGAAATTCTGGGAACACCCCAATGTTAGGGGAAGAAAGCCGGGAACTAGAGGGGGGTGATGGTACTGCTGACTGTGGGGGACCTGGGGGGCTCTAGAACAGAGCTCAATGCTTGCAATCCTTATTACCACCATTAGGTGGCAGCCATGTTGCTCTCGCAGGCTCCTCCCCAGCTCTGACCGGTCACATAACACAAAGCAGAGGGAAGCTCTCCCAGGCTCCTCCCAGCTCTGACAGGTCACATGACACAAAGCAGAGGGAAGCTCTCCCAGGCTCCTCCCCAGCTCTGACAGGTCACATGACACAAAGTAGAGGGAAGTGCTCCCAGGCTCCTCCCCAGCTCTGACAGGTCACATGACACAATGAAAGAAGGTCTTATAGGCTCCTCCCCAGCTCTGACCGGTCACATGACGCAAAGTAGAGGGAAGCTCTCCCAGGCTCCTCCCCAGCTCTGACAGGTCACATGACGCAAAGCAGAGGGAAGCTCTCCCAGGCTCCTCCCCAGCTCTGACAGGTCACATGACGCACAGCAGAGGGAAGCTCTCCCAGGCTCCTCCCCAGCTCTAACAGGTCACATGACGCAAAGCAGAGGGAAGCTCTCCCAGGCTCCTCCCCAGCTCTAACAGGTCACATGACACAAAGCAGAGGTAAGCTCTCCCAGGCTCCTCCCCAGCTCTGACCGATCACATGACACAAAGTAGAGGGAAGCTCTCCCATACTCCTACCCAGCTCTGACCGATCACATGACACAAAGCAGAGGAAAGCTCTCCCAGGCTCCTCCCCAGCTCTGACCGATCACATGACACAAAGTAGAGGGAAGCTCTCCCATACTCCTACCCAGCTCTGACCGATCACATGACACAAAGTAGAGGGAAGCTCTCCCAGGCTCCTCCCCAGCTCTGACCGATCACATGACACAAAGTAGAGGGAAGCTCTCCCAGGCTCCTCCCCAGCTCTGACCGATCACATGACAAAAAGCAGAGGGAAGCTCTCCCAGGCTCCTCCCAGCTCTGACCGGTCACATGACACAAAGCAGAGGAAAGCTCTCCCAGGCTCCTCCCCAGCTCTGACCGATCACATGACACAAAGTAGAGGGAAGCTCTCCCATACTCCTACCCAGCTCTGACCGATCACATGACACAAAGTAGAGGGAAGCTCTCCCAGGCTCCTCCCCAGCTCTGACCGATCACATGACACAAAGTAGAGGGAAGCTCTCCCAGGCTCCTCCCCAGCTCTGACCGATCACATGACAAAAAGCAGAGGGAAGCTATCCCAGGCTCCTCCCAGCTCTGACCGGTCACATGACACAAAGCAGAGGGAAGCTCTCCCAGGCTCCTCCCCAGCTCTGACCGATCACATGACACAAAGTAGAGGGAAGCTCTCCCAGGCTCCTCCCCAGCTCTGACCGATCACATGACACAAAGTAGAGGGAAGCTCTCCCAGGCTCCTCCCAGCTCTGACCGGTCACATGACACAAAGTAGAGGGAAGCTCTCCCATACTCCTACCCAGCTCTGACCGATCACATGACACAAAATAGAGGGAAGCTCTCCCAGGCTCCTCCCCAGCTCTGACCGATCACATGACACAAAGTAGAGGGAAGCTCTCCCAGGCTCCTCCCCAGCTCTGACCGATCACATGACACAAAGTAGAGGGAAGCTCTCCCAGGCTCCTCCCCAGCTCTGACCGATCACATGACACAAAGCAGAGGGAAGCTCTCCCAGGCTCCTCCCCAGCTCTGACCGATCACATGACACAAAGCAGAGGGAAGCTCTCCCAGGCTCTTCCCCAGCTCTGACAGGTCACATGACACAAAGTAGAGGGAAGTGCTCCCAGGCTCCTCCCCAGCTCTGACAGGTCACATGACACAATGAAAGAAGGTCTTATAGGCTCCTCCCCAGCTCTGATCAGTCACATGACACAAAGTAGAGGGAAGCTCTCCCAAAGAAGGTGGGAGATTTTTTTTTGAGAAGGAGAGAAGGGGGATATTTTTATTGAGAGGGGGAAGATTTTTATTGAGAAGAGGGTACATTTTTTTCAGAAGGAGAGAAGGTGGGAGATTTGTATTGAGAAGAAGAGAAGGCAGAGAGATTTTTTGAGAGGGAGAGAAGGTTTGAGATTTTTACTGAGAAGGAGAAAAGGTGGGAGATATTTATTGAGAAGAAGAGAAGGCGGGAAGATTTTTTGAGAGGGAGAGAAGGGGGGGGGGGATTTTTATAGATTTTTATTGAGAAGAAGAGAAGAGGGGATATTTTAACTGAAGAAGAAAAGGGGGGGGGGGGTTATTGAGAAGAAGAGAAGGGGGGAGATTTTTATTGAGAAGAAGAGAAAGCGGAGAGATTTTTTGAGAGGGAGAGAAGGGGGAGATTTTTATTGAGAAGGAAAGAAGGCAGAGAGATTTTTATTGAGGAGAAGAGAAGGCGGAGAGATTTTTAGAGAGGGGGAGAAGGGGGGAAATTTTTATTGAGAACAACAGAAAGAGATATTTATTGAGAAGGGGGGATTTTAATTGATAAGAAGAGAAGGGGGAGACTTTTATTGAGAAGAAGAGAAGGGGGAGATATTTTTTGAGAGGGAGAGAAGGGGGGAGATTTTTATTGAGAGGGTAATATTTACAAGGGGGGAGGGAGGGGTAGATTTTTGCTGGAAGGAGGAAGGGGTACGATTTTTATTGAGAAGGAGAGAAAGGGGAGATTTTTATTGAGAAGAAGAGAAGGGGGAGATTTTAATTGAGAAGAAGAGAAGGGGGAGATTTTTACTGAGGAGGAGAGAAGGGGGATATTTTTATTGAGAAGAAGAGAGGGGGGGATTTTTTTTGAGAAGAAGAGAAGGGGGAGATTTTTACTGAGGAGGAGAGAAGGGGGATATTTTTATTGAGAAGAAGAGAGGGGGGGATTTTTATTGAGAAGAAGAGAGGGGGGGGGGGGATTTTTATTGAGAAGAAGAGAAGGGGGAGATTTTTATTGACAAGAAGAAAAGGGGGGAGAATTTTATTGAGAAGGAGAGAAGGGGAGATTTTTATTGAGAAGGAGAGAAGGGGGGAAATTTTTATTGAGAAGGAGAGAAGGGGGAAATTTTTATTGAGAAGGAGAGAAGGGGGGAGATTTTTATTGACAAGGAGAGAAGGGGGGAAATTTTTATTGAAAAGGAGAGAAGGGGGGAAATTTTTATTGAGAAGGAGAGAAGGGGGGAGATTTTTAATGAGAAGCAGAGAAGGGGGAGATTTTTACTGAGGAGGAAAGGGGGAGATTTTTTGAGAAGGAGAGAAGGGGGAGGTTTTTTATTGTCATCCTAAAGCAAACTCCGGGGGCACGGAAACATGAACTCTCTTCTCTGAAAAAAGATTTCTGTGTCTTGTGATCCAGACAACACAACCAGACTATTGGCCTCTCTATTCTCCACTATAGGGACCCGATGAAGTTATCCAATAAAGGTAATTATATATATGATTATAAATAATAATACTAATTATTAATGAATTAAATATTAATAAAAAGTTAATAATAATAATAGAATACTATTACTACTAATACTACTAGTACTAAAGTAATAATAATAATAACAACAAATAATATAATACAGACTAATAATAATAATAATTAAAAAAAATACTACTGCTGCTGCTACAACTACTACTACTAATAATATTAAAGGCTAATAATAGTAATAGCAGCAATAATAAAATACTACTACTAGTAGTAATAATAAAATAATAACAATAAAATACTACTACTGCAACTACTACTAGTAATAATAATAGAAATAATATGATAAAAATTATAATTATTGTTAACAAAAATAATAACAACAAATAAAGGCTAATCATAGTAATAACAGCAATAAAAATAATAACAATAAAATACTACTACTGCAACTACTACTAGTAATAATAATAGTAATAATATGATAAAAATTATAATTATTGTTAACAAAAATAATAACAACAAATAAAGGCTAATCATAGTAATAACAAAAATGATAAAATATTACTAGTAGTAGTAATAGTAAAATAATAACAATAAAATACTACTGCTACTACTAGTAATAATAATAGTAATAATACGCAAGGCTAATAATACTACTACTATTTATATTAAAATGCTAAATATGATAATTATTGGTATTATCATTGTTGTTGTTAATGATAATAATAACAAAAGATATAATAAAGGCTAATAAAAATAACAACAATGATAATAAAATAATACTTCTATGAATAATAATAATAATAATAATAACAACAACAATATTGATATTACAAATACTTACAGCTAATAATAATAATACTATTAATATTAAGATGATAAAGATGATGATGATGATAATAATAATAAGAAGAAGAAGAAATAACAACAACAGATTTAATAAAGGCTAATACTATTAACAACAATAATATTCTACTCATACTTCTGATACTACTACTACCACAACTAATAATAGCAATAATAATAAAAACAATATTCAAGGCTAATACTACTACTGAAAATAATACTACAACCACTAATATTTATAATACCATTAAGATATAGATTCTTCTTATTAATAATAATAATAATAATAATATTATTATTATTATTAATAATAATAATAATAATATAAATGCTATAAGATAAAACTCCAACCTCTGTACAATACTACTGCGTCAAAACGCTGTTGGGGGATGGGTTATGATTGAAGGGATGTTTTTTGGGGTGCGGGGAGCCCAGCGTTACACATAATACAATAATACAAACCGATGAATGGAAATAACTCTGTAATCCAAGGAGATGATCTCCTATAATCGGTGGTGTTGATGTTCGGTGATGATGATAATTGCAGCTCGCGGTATTAATTTGTTGAGTGTTTTGGCAATCAGCGGCTGAGCTGAACAGAGGACAATATTTACTACGAGGCGCAGAGGAGCCAGACCTCAAAAATATACAAATGACGTGTAAAGAGGCACTCCGGCTCTGTCATTCACCGGCAACCGTATTTGCGCAGCGGTCTTACGAAGGCATTTTTTTTTTTTGGAAAGTATACAGGTTTTTGTTTTAAAAAAATAAGAAAAAAGTAGTTAGCCCAATTTTTTTTATATATTAAGAAAGATAATGTTACACCGAGTAACTTGATACCCAACATGTCACGCTTAAAAATTTGCGCCCGCTCGTGGAATGGCGACACACTTTGACCTTTAAAAATCTCCATAGTCGACGTTTAAAAATTTCTACAGGTTACCAGTTTTGAGTTACGGAGGAGGTCTTTTGCTAGAACTATTGTTCTCACTCTAACGATCGCGGCGATACCTCAGATGTGTGTGTGTGGTTCGAACCCCGTGTATATATGCGGGCGCGACTTACGTACGGGTTCGCTTCTGCGCGCGATTATTTATTTATTATTAAAAATAAAAAGTGAAATAAATAAAAACATTTTTTTTTTAACGCGCCCCTTTTCCTCTGTGCTCGCGTGCAGAAGCGAACCCATATGTAAGTTGCGCCCGCATATATACACGGTGTTCAAACCACACACGTGAGGTATCGCTGCGATCGTCAGAGCGAGAGAATTTTTTTTTTTTATTGCATTTAAGTGTAAATATGAGATCTGAGGTCTTTTTGACCCCCGGATCTCACATTAAAGAGGTCCTGTCATGCAAGGCATGTTTCCATTCCCTGTAATAGGCATAAAAGTGACCCAATTATTATTATTTTTTTAAGGGACAGTGTAAAAATAAAAAATAAAAATAAAATATCTAAAAACATTTTTTTTTAAAATTTTTACACTGTCCGTTAAAAAAAAAAAAATTGGGTCACTTTTATTCCTATTACAAGGAATGTAAACATCCCTTGCATGACAGGACCTCTTTAATGTGAGATCTGGGGGGGGGGGGGGGGGTCAAAAACACCTCAGATCTCACATTTACACTTAAATGCAATAAAAAAATGTAAAAAATGTATTTTTTTTTTAATAAAAAAAATATTTCCCCTTTAAGGGCGTTGGGCGGAAGTGACGTTTGACGAGCCGAGGGGGGGGGAGCCCATCATTCCCTCACTCGGCTCCAGGCCTGTCAGGGGAAAGGATCCGATCGTCTCCGCCGCTACCGGCGGCTCCGGTAAGCAGCGGAGACGACCAGAACGCGGCGGGAGGGGGGTGGTCACCTCACCTCTCTGGATAAAAGTGATCTTGCTGTGAATCCGTCGCAGAGACCACTTTTATCTGGAAGAGGACGGTCCCTCGTTGAAGAGGATACCCGGGGGGGGGGGGGGTTGTGGTAGCTTTTCAACATGAGGGCGGGCGGTCCTTAAGTGGTCAGTTAAGCTTTGATGATAAAACCTGGAAGCTGATTGGTTACTGACGTAGGAATTTATAGATAGGCAACTCCTATCCTCATATTGATTGGTGGTTTCAAATTAATAATAACTACTGCAGTAGGGAAGAGACACAAAAAGATACACTCCGCATCTTTCAAAAATAACTGTTCTGTTATTATGACGCAATTGAAGGATTTTTATTCACATGATTACGTAGGTATCACATTAATATTACAATTGTACTTTTATGGTAACAAGGGGCGTAACATAGGCAGGCTAATTCTAATCAGGACTCGAAAGAATGCAAAACATGTACTGAAAACATTATTAGTGCCGTGTGCAATACATACAAAATAGAATACAATTCCATACAGAACTTACACATTTCCTTTACTGTTACTCTGAAGAGCTGCACCGGATTCCGCACTCTCCAGTTTTAGTAAATCTCCCTCCGAGTCTTATTGCCAATATTTAAAATAATTGATCTCTCTTGATCTTCACAACTCGTCATTTTGAAACCTCCACAAGGCTGTTACTAATAAAGTTACATTAACCATAAAACAAATTCTACCTCACTTATATAATTGTATTTTCACGTTGTTTCCTCTCATTCACATATCGGGCATGACGCGTTTCGTGGGCTAACCAGCTCGCTTCTTCGGGCTTTGTGAACGTCAATATGAAAAAAAAAAAAAAAGAGGACAATTACATTCTGTCACTATTATATGTATTATTGCACTCAAAACAGCTCAATATTTACTGACCTCGCCATGTTTTTGAACCTTTTTTTTTAGGGCCATTGGTCATTATTGGACACAGTCTTGGTGATCAGACACAATCGCTTAAAAGAGAAGTTCAGGGTTTTGTTTTTTTGTTTTTTTTCAAAATCAGACTTACCTAGGTGGATGCTGCCTCTGTACCCCTGCCGGCTCTAAAAACTGAGAACCGAGCGATCGAACACCGCCGATCGGTCAGTTCTCACAGCTCCCTGAGCAGAGAGTGGTGACTGTCAGTCAGCGCTCTCTGTTCTACCCTTTCCCCCCCCCATGCTCACTGGAGGGCTGGGCTGTGGAGGGGGTGGGAGCGGCTCATTGAGAGGCTGAACCGGGTCCTGGTCCAGGGTTGTGGGGGGGATCCCGACTTTATTGTCGTGATCTTGCCCCAGCCTGGACCGGTTCTGTGATGTCAGCAGACAGCGGACTTCAGCCCGCTGTCTGCTGAAAACAGATCACAGAAGTGCAGAACATACTTCACCCCCGTGATCCCCAGAAGGAGTCCAGCTAAACCTGCTTTCCCTGCACTTCTCCTTTAACACCTTCCTGCCCGGCCTGTAGCAAAATGACGGCCAGGCGGTGGCTTTCCTATCCTGACTGGACATCATATGACGTCCTTTAGAATGCGCCGTTTATGAGCGCCCCCCGGGGGCGCAATCGGTGGTGCATGGTGTCGCTGGTACAGCGCATCACTGATCATGGCAAAGAGCCTATGACATTTATAATGTGATCAGCTATGTCCAATCACAGCTGAGCACAGTGTAAACAGATAATACGGTTATCAGCATTCCTCTCCTCACGCTGACAATGCATGATGAGAGGAGAGTTGGTAAGCGACATTCCTCAGTGATAATCAGTGCAGCCCCATCAGTGCTGCCTTTCAGTGCCCATCAGTGATGCCTGTCAGCGCCCACCAGGGCTGCATATTTATGCCTCCTCATCAGTGCCACCTCATCAGCGAAGCCTGTCAGTGCCCATCAGTGGCTCCTCATCAGTACCACCCATCAGTACCTCCTCAAGGGTGCCACCTCATCAGTGCTGCCTCATCAGTGAAGCCTGTCAGTGCCCATCAGTGCCGCCTCATCAGTGCCTCCACATCAGTGCCGCCTCATCAGTGCCTCCACATCAGTGCCGCCTAACAGCGTCCATCAGTGCCTCCTCATCTGCCACCTCATCAGTGCGGCCTATCAGTGCCCATCAGTGCCAACTCACTAGTGCCACCCCATTAGTGCCACCTATCAGAGCCCATCAGTGCCTCATCAGTGCCTCCTCATGGGTGCCACCTCATCTGCCGCCTTATCAGTCCCGCCTATCAGTGCCCATCAGTGCCGTTCACAGTCATGCCCAGTCCCTATGATGGACATAACAGAGGTCCAATGGCGGGACTGGGCGTGACTGTGAACGGCGCCGAGAAGAGCCGAGAACCCTCGGCTATGTGTATCTCGGCTCCGCCCAGTCACTGTGTCCTCGGCGGCGCTCGTTCAGCTGAACGAGCGCCGCCGAGTCCCTCCGAACTGCGCAGCGCCATATTTAAAAATACACGCTATGTGAATGTCGGCGGCGATCGCTCCGACAGATCACAAAATAGCGGGGATCGGCGTATAACACGCACCCACGATTTCCCCTTGATTTTAAGGGGAAAAAAGTGCGTGTTATACGCCGATAAATACGGTATTTTTTGGAAATAAAATGGTGTGGGGTGGATTTCTGCCAGTCACAGGATGTGTCACGCCCCCTTCAGCCTGTGTCTTAGAATAAGAGGGAGGTGAAGCCTCCATCAATCTACATGCAATATCCCCTCCCCCACCCCCATTGTGTTTAGCTGGTTAGTGGACATTAGGCATGTGCAATTTGTTTAGTTACAAATTCATTTTTTTAACGAATTTCGACAAATTTGTTAATCAGGAAACATCCGAATGAATGAAAACCTGTTTAACGAATTTTTCCAAATATTCGTAAATTCGAATAATCGAAAATTCGTAAATACGAAAGAAGAAAAATCTGAACATTCTAAAGAATTAATTAACTAACTAATAATAACTAACTATTAAATTATAGGTATTGGAATTTTCTTTCAAATTTGCGAAACGAATACGAATTTATCCGAAGTTACGGCTTATCGAAAATAATGAATGCCCTTTCTAAACGAATGGGACGTAATGAATTAATAATAATAAATAACAATAATAATAATAAAAACTTTTTATTATTTATTATTAATTAATCCCGTTAAATTCTTTTAGATGCGGCATTCATTATTTCAAACTTTGACAAATTCGTTAATCTGGAAACACCCGAATTAACGAAAACCCGTTTAACGAATTTTTCCGAATAATCGTGAATTCTAATATTCGAAAATTCGTAAAATCGTAAATTCGAAAATTCGAAAATTTGAAAATTCGTAAATACGAAAATACGAAAGATGTAAAATCCGAAAATTCTAAAGAATTAATTAACTAACTAATAATAACTAACTATTAAATTTTAGGTATTGGAATTTCCTTTCAAATTTGGCTGTTAGTGAACGTAACAAATTTATCCGAAGTTACGAATTATCCGAAATAACGAATGCCGTGTCTAAACGAATGGAACGTAACAAATTAATAATAATAAATAACAATATTAATAATAATAATAAAAACTTTTTATTACTATTATTTATTAATAATTCATCCCGTTCCATTTGTTTAGATGCGGCATTCATTATTTCGGATAAATTCGTATTCGTTACTTTCACTAACAGCCAAATTTGAAAAGGAAATTCCAATACCTATAATTTAATAGTTAGTTATTATTAGTTAGTAACTAGTTAGGATTTTTGTTCTTTCTTATTTTTGGATATTCAAATTTACAAATATATGAAATTACGAATTTTTTGAATTTATGAATTGACAAATTTACGAATTTTCTAATATACGAATTTCGATCATAACGAATGACGCAAAAAAAAAAAAAAAGAAAGAGAGAAAAAAAACATCCGAATGAAACTAAAACGAACACATTTTTCGGCAGCGCACATGTCTAGTGGACATGGAGGAGGTGGGGGGGGGGAGTGGCCTGTCATTGTGTATACGCCCACATGTGTGACTCTATAGTCACATGGGCTGCTCAGATGTGATAGGGAGAAAATCCTCTGTATAGAAACTCACTGAAAACAACAACACTGCGGTATATGTCAGCGCTATATAAATGTATAATAATAATAATAGTGTGTGACTGTGGGGGGAGGGACGGAAATTAGAGTGTAAGCTCCTCTTTTACAGAGACGGATGTGACTGTGGGGGAGGGGACATTAGAGTGTAAGCTCCGCTTTTACAGAGATGGATGTGACTGTGGGGGGAGGGGACATTAGAGTGTAAGCTCCTCTGTACAGAGACTGATGTGACTGTGGGGGGGAGGGGACATTAGAGTGTAAGCTCCTCTGTACAGAGACGGATGTGACTGTGGGGGGAGGGGACATTAGAGTGTAAGCTCCTCTGTACAGAGACTAATGTGAACTGTGGGGGAAGGGACATTAGAGTGTAAGCTCCTGTGTACAGAGACTGATGTAACTGTGGGGGGGAGGGGACATTAGAGTGTAAGCTCCTCTGTATAGAGACTGATGTGACTGTGGGGGAGGGGACATTAGAGTGTAAGCTCCTCTGTACAGAGACTGATGTAACTGTGGGGGAGGGGACATTAGAGTGTAAGCTCTTCTGTACAGAGACTGATGTGACTGTGGGGGGAGGGGACCATTAGAGTGTAAGCTCCTCTGTACAGAGACGGATGTGACTGTGGGGGGAGGGGACATTAGAGTGTAAGCTCCTCTGTACAGAGACTGATGTGACTGTGGGGGAGGGAACATTAGAGTGTAAGCTCCTCTGTATAGAGACTGATGTGACTGTGGGGGGAGGGGACATTAGAGTGTAAGCTCCTCTGTACAGAGACAGATGTGACTGTGGGGGGAGGGGACATTAGAGTGTAAGCTCCTCTGTACAGAGACTGATGTGACTGTGAGGGGAGGGACATTAGAGTGTAAGCTCCTCTGTACAGAGACTGATGTGACTGTGGGGGAGGGGACATTAGAGTGTAAGCTCCTGTGTAGAGAGACTGATGTGACTGTGGGGGAGGGGACATTAGAGTGTAAGCTCCTCTGTACAGAGACTGATATGACTGTGGGGGGAGGGGACATTAGAGTGTAAGCTCTCTGGTACAGAGACTGATGTGACTGTGGGGGGGGGGGGGGGGGACATTAGAGTGTAAGCTCCTCTGTACAGAGACTAATGTGACTGTGGGGGAGGGGACATTAGAGTGTAAGCTCCTCTGTACAGAGACTGATGTTACTGTGGGGGGAGGGGACATAGAGTGTAAGCTCCTCTGGTAAAGAGACTGATGTGACTGTGGGGGGAGGGAACATTAGAGTGTAAGCTCCTCTGTACAGAGACTAATGTGACTGTGGGGAGGGGACATTAGAGTGTAAGCTCCTCTGTACAGAGACTGATGTGACTGTGGGGGAGGGGACATTAGAGTGTAAGCTCCTCTGTACAGAGACTGATGTGACTGTGGGGGGAGGGGACATTAGAGTGTAAGCTCCTCTGTACAGAGATTGATGTGACTGTGGGGGGAGGGGACATTAGAGTGTAAGCTCCTCTGTACAGAGACTGATGTGACTGTGGGGGGGAGGGGACATTAGAGTGTAAGCTCCTCTGTACAGAGATTGATGTGACTGTGGGGGGAGGGGACATTAGAGTGTAAGCTCCTCTGTACAGAGACTAATATGACTGTGGGGGAGGGGACATTAGAGTGTAAGCTCCTCTGGTACCTAGACTGTTGTTACTGTGGGGGAGGGGACATTAGAGTGTAAGCTCCTCTGGTTCTTTGGTACAGAGACACATTAGATATGATATTTGATCCCGCGCTGCGCCTATTCTGCTATGTTCGATATTCTGTCTCAGATTTGTATCAGTTGAAGGACGTCAGTGAAATTCTTTATTATAACAAAGACAGAAGACAATTGGCGGCGCCCGGCGTTGTGGCGGTTAACTTGCAGCACATTGTGGTACAGCGGAGGACCCCCCCCCCCCCCGCACTCCCCTCCCCCCACATCGCAGGGTGACACCGAACTTGTCAGCAGAGACAGCTGTTGAAGTGAATTACTGTTGACACGCAGAGCGAGGCGCGTGCGGCAGATGCAGCGGACATCTGTGAGGAGGCGCTCACGTTCTGCGGGGGAGGGGGGGTCTGCGCCATGTTTTATACAGCAGTGGCAACACGCACGCACGCCCGGGCGCCATCCCTTCCATGCAAAGTGCCTGAAATGACAAAAAAATAATTCACCAAAAAGCGCTTTACTCCTCCGTGCGACTTGTGAGCAATTCTCTCATCTACAGATTCAGAACCGCAATTTGTTTGGCACCACGTAGGGAAGTGGAGCTGTCATCCGAGAGGAGTATGAGGAGCAGCATGCCGAGTCACGTGTCCGTGTGACCCTTCCGGGTATTTATTACCTCTCACACAGGACTCCCTCCTGACAATAGCTTCACGGACCAGAAGGACAGCACCATCTTTGTTCGGGCATCATCCAGGATAACCATCTACTTTCTGGACTGAGATGCCGGCTCAGAAAATGTCTGACACAGATCAGCCCCGTGCTGCCGCCTCTCAAATGCCGGTCATCCCCTGCTGGCTTAGGCCCGCCATTCACCGAGTGAATTTCTTTGCTGCAACCACAGGTTGCAATTGCCTTGATTCCTCCACCAATAGACATGTGCACTGCTGAAATATGTGTTTGTTTTCGTTTTTCTTTTTTTTCTTTTTTGGGTCATTCGTTATGATCGCAATTCATAAATTCTAAAATTCTAAAATTCAGAAATTCAAAAATTCAGAAATTTGAAAATTCAGAAATTCTAAAATTCGCAAATTCGAAAATCCATAAATTCGAAAATTCTAAAATTCATCAATTCAAAAATTCGTAAATTCGAAAATTTTATAAATTCAAAAATTCATGAATTCGAAAATTCGTAAATACAAAAATTCATAAATTAGAAAATTCAAAAATTCATAAATTCAAAAATTCGTAAATTCGAAAATTGGAAAATTTGAAATAATAACTAACTAATAATAATAATAATAATAATAACTATTACTAACTATTAAATTATAGGTATTGGAATTTCTTTCACATTTTGCTGTTAGTGAACGTAACGAATACGAATTTATCCGAATTTACGAATTAACTGAAATAATGAATGCTGTATCAAAACGAATGGAATGGAACCAATTAATACTAATAATAATATAAATACAAATGTTTTTATTATTAATATTATTATTATTATTAATAATAATTTGTTACGTTCCATTCAATTAGATACAGCATTCGTTATTTCGGATAATTCACTAACAGCCAAATTTGAAAGGAAATTCCAATACCTATCATTTAATAGTTAGTAATAGTTATTATTATTATTATTAGTTAGTTATTATTTCAGATTTTCGAATTTATGAATTTCAAATTTAGCAATTTTCGTATTTCCGAATTTCTGAATTTTTGAATTTACAAATTTTTGAATATTTGAATTTACGAATATTCACAAAATTTCTTAAAATGAGTTTTTTTTAATTCAGATATTTCAAATAAATAAGAACGAATTCGGAACAAAATAAATTGCACATGTCTATCCATCAACACAGACAGTGCTGACATGAAACCCCCCTGCCGGGGCCGTTGTCTTCTCCCGATGGGGGAGGGGGGACAGTGATTATTGATAGCAGCTATAGCAGCTAATTGCGAGATAATCGCAAGAGAATCCGGCAGGCTGGTTGTACCCAATGAAAAATATATAAAACAGCGCTAGCAGCCTATATCAATGTCAGAAACCATGAAATCCGGCCGAGACAGAAGTACAGTTAAATCACACTTGTTTAATAATAAAAGTAAATAGAACAAACGTAGTCAAAACATAGCCAAAGTTCAGGAACCGGAAAAGATAGTCAGACAAGCCAAAATGTCAGGGAGCCGGAGATGAATGTAGTAAAACAGCAAGCAGGATCTGGAGCCAGAAGGGATGTCAGCCAAGCAAGTCTTTTAACAGGAATGCTGGAGATAGTCTCTGTGATGTTGACCAAGGCGAAGGCAGAGATCATCTGGGCTGGACGGCTTAAGTAGGCAGGACTGACGAGCAGGATATCATCAACAGGTAAGTCACTGTGGACAGAGATAGGAGCTGGCAATTAGCCGACAGCTGAGCGGCCAGCTCAGAGAAGGAAGGGCTGAGCCCAGCCCTGACAGTACCCCCTTCTCAACAACTCCTACCACCAGGCTTAAGGGGAAAATTCTATGGAAATCACGGAGGAGGACAGGGGCATCTACGTCCGAGGATGAGACCAAAGAGCGTTCCCCCGGACCGTACCCCTTCCAATGCACCAGGTACTGTATGCGCCCACGGAACCTACGGGAGTCAACAATGGACCGTACTTCATACTCCTCATGGTTCTCAACCTGTACAGGGTGAGGACGAGGCTCTGAGGTGGTAAAGTGTTGCAGACCAAAGGCTTTAATAAGGAGACATGAAACACATTCGAAATACGTATATCTGAAGGAAGGTCTAATGCGTAAGCCACTGGGTTAATCCTGCGAAGAATACGGAAAGGCCCAATAATACGAGGTGTGAACTTCCGTGAGGGAACACGAAGTCGGAGGTTGTGAGACGACAGCCGGACCCTGTCCCCAACCTGGTAGGAAGGTGCAGGCAGGTGTCTGAGGTCAGCATGGAGTCTGTACCTATCATTAGCATGTCGCAAAGCCTCCTGGACTTGTGCCCAAGTGGAACAAAGACCATGGAGATGCTCCTCTAATGCAGGAATATTCTGCAGAACAAATAAGTCAGGCAACATGGAAGGTTGGAAACCATAATTCGCCATAAACGGGGACAATCGGGAAGCAGAATTCAAGGCACTGTTGTGAGCAAACTCCGCCCACGGTAATAGGTCTGACCAGTTGTTATGATGGTCAGAAATATAGCAACGTAGGAATTGCTCCAAGGACTGATTGGCTCGTTCTGCAGCCCCAATAGACTGCGGGTGATACGCAGAGGAGAAAGCAAGCTGAATTCCCAACTGTGCACAAAAGGCTAGAACCGGGACACAAACTGACTCCCCCTGTCCGAGACAATCACCTTGGGTAGCCCATGTAAGCGAAAGATCTCCCGAACTTGTGATACTTATGTACATGGGAGGAGCCTGTGATACTTATGTACATGGGAGGAGCCTGTGATACTTATGTACATGGGAGGAACCTGTGATACTTATGTACATGGGAGGAACCTGTGATACTTATGTACATGGGAGGAGCCTGTGATACTTATGTACATGGGAGGAGTCTGTGATACTTATGTACATGGGAGGAGCCTGTGATACTTATGTACATGGGAGGAGCCTGTGATACGTATGTACATGGGAGGAGCCTGTGATACTTATGTACATGGGAGGAGCCTGTGATACTTATGTACATGGGAGGAGCCTGTGATACTTATGTACATGGGAGGAGCCTGTGATACTTATGTACATGGGATGATTCTGTGATACTTATGTACATGGGAGGAGCCTGTGATACTTATGTACATGGGAGGAGCCTGTGATACTTATGTACATGGGAGGAGCCTGTGATACTTATGTACATGGGAGGAGTCTGTGATACTTATGTACATGGGAGGAGCCTGTGATACTTATGCACATGGTATTTATTCCTTTTTTATTTCAAATAAATTTGCTAAGATTTCAAACAAACTTCTCTCACGTTGTCATTATGGGGGATTGTTTGGAGAATTTTGAGGAAAATAATGAATTTAATCCATTTTGGAATAAGGCTGTAACATAACATAAAATGTGGAGAAAGTGAAGCACCGTGAATACTTTTCGGATGCGCTGTAAAATGGACCTAAAATAGTTCTCCTTTCTGTAATAAGAGTATTATGTTTTTACGTGAGACTTGTGCGATTAAAGTGGACTTCCTACGCCAGCAGATAAAAGGCGGAGTCTGCCAGCCACCAGGCTCCATTAACACCTGCATGTTCTCTGAACGCGTGCAAAAGCGCGCCTTTTTTGCATGCAGTCACATGAAATGCAGCAAAAAGCTCTACGCGCTACCTTGCCGTGCGTACTTCTAAAAACGCGCATAACTGAACAAGGAAAAAAGCTCCATGCGGTACTTTGTTGTGTTTGCTGCTTGTAGAGCAGACCATTGAAATCAATGGGCTGGCAGATGCATCTTGCGTGACAAAAAGCGCAAGAAAAAAGCGAAAAAAAACACGTTCATAGATACACTAGGTATGAATGGAGCCTGACGGCGTACTAGAAAGGCACCTGAAATGTCAAGAAATGATCATTACATATAATCATTCACAGAGATGACACAAAACAACCAACATTTAAGGCTCCGCTCACACCTACGCGTTTCGTCTTCCTGCAATGTGTAAAAAGTACATGTTATGCCTAATTGTTAATAGCACCCCAAATGCAGGAAGCAGATGCATATTTTGACGAGGGCAAAAAACAGGTCGGTCAAAACCCCCCTGTCGCTTGGTCGATCGGTCAAACCCCCCCCTCTTGTGTCGCTCGGTTAATCGGTCAAACCCCCCTCTTGTCGCTCGGTCGGTCAGTCAAACCCCCCCTGTCGATTCTCCATCCATCGGCCTTGAACTTACCCCATCCAGGCCGTGGGCAGCTTCGGCGGCTTCCTCATGGGCACCCCCCCCGCGCACCCGACCAATACAGTCGCTTCTCCTCTCGGCCAATCGTATTGGCTGGGAAGAGAAGCAGGAAGACATTGGCGAATATTAGTTCGCTATTGTCACACAAGCGGGCGGGCTCGGGGCGCAGTGCTCTGTGCCCCGAGCCCACCCTTTTTTGAAGCCAATTAAAGCCTCGGGCTCTAATCATGTGCTTTAAAAGAAAAAAAACATAGAAATCCATGCGTCCGGCGCCCTGCATGTAGATAAGGGGGCTGGGAGCTTGGATTAGGGGGGCGTCCCATATGAACAAGCCCCCACTGGCAAAAAACACATGGTAAAACATGCAGTAAGAAAGCACGCAAACTGGAACGCAGCAAAAAGCTCCAGGCGCTACTGTGTGGCGTTTTTCGGGGCGTACGGCAACCCATTCAAACCAATAGGCTGTCCTTTGCATGCTGCCTGAAAAATCCACAAAAGAACATGTGAAAAAAAAAACACTCCTTTCAGATATCTATGGGTATGGACCCTTCTTTTTAGAGGATATCTTTCCTCACCCTCTGCCCGTTCTGAATCCTCATTGGTGAACTCCATCCTTGCGTTGGATCAGTCGGAACTCCTACCATTGACCTGACCAGTTGGCACTCCATGCCCTTTCCCTTATCCCCCTTTCCCTTACCCCCTTTCCCTTACCCCCTTTCCCTTTTTGATACTAGATGTGAATGGGGCCTACGAAAAATAAAGGTTGCCAGCTTTCACGTTGTACATCGGAGAACACTGTAGCGCCGACATAGACGTGAGCGCCGTACAACGCAAATCACACGAGGCATCGCCCCGAGCGAGGACGGAAGAAGAACCGTCTACACCAACGCAGATGGCGGCGGGCATTTATGGCTGGAAGTCTTTTATTTTTCTTTCCCCTCGCCGCGCCCCCTCCCCCTCCGCCGATGGCGGTCTCCACAGCGTTTTATTCCCGAGGACGCGAAATAAGATAAAAATGGAAATCGGCAGATAAAGAAATGTCTCGGCGATTGTTTTCTGCTACTGTAACAAGATTTGCATAAGACACATTAGAGTCCCAAATTCATTTTCTGGAAGCGCAAAAAAAAAAAGAAAAATAACGGCATGAATATTTTATCATCCAGAGATTGAATTAGCTTCGGGCAACGGCGGAGGTTCTGCGGGGCGATCGGAGGGCGGGGGAGGGCGGGGGCGCGTTATATATTGGAGAAGGGGGGGGAGGGGGATATTAGTGGGAGGACGGAGCGCAGCGATTAAATCAAATGTCTGACCTTTATCATTCTCTAACCAGACAGAAGAAGAAGGGGGAAGCAGGGCGGGGGGAAGCAACAGACGCCGACGCCTATCGAGGGCGCAAAACGGATCCCTGACTTCGATGGAAGGGTGTCAGGGGGAGAGACTCCCGAAGATAATGATGGTGGGGACATGTCAGAGGGGAGGGGAGGAGGATCCCGGTGTTGTAGAGCAGATTGAAACAATGTAGAAATATGTTTTCATTTTTAGGCTTTTTGGGCATTTTTAGGCTTCATTCGCCACATCGGAACGCATGTGCGGTTCTGTGCGTTTCCTTGCGTTTCCATGCGTTTCCATGTGTTTCCATGCATCATTCATTTCAATGGGCTGCCCTACGCAACAAGAAGTGCTATAAGAAGTCTAAATAGGAAGAACATTTGGGGCGGGATTAGAACGGCGCCAACAAAAAATGGAAACAGAGTATTTAAAGCATGAAATTTATTTTAAATATGATTAAAATTGAATCAAAAAAATAAAAACATTATGTATCCTTCTACCTCTCCATTTGTGGTGAACTCACTAGAAGAATTCCAATTAATCGGTAATTACAAGATGGTATTTTTCAGATAACCGATGGTAACAAGATGGTGTGTTTTCCCCAACATGTTTCGCCAACATTGGCTTCTTCAGGGAATTTACAGCCACCAAATGAGTATACGGAACTCCACAAGGTGTATACAAAAGTACAAACATCAGAAAAAAAAAATCACAAGCATCAGTCTGGATCCGTTCCCGTACTACATGGCCCAAAGGGCCATGCGGGAGACGGTGGAGGTATGATGGACATCGGTCTGGTGGTCTCTCTCCGTAGTGGTGTTAGCTTATGTTGATGATCCCCCCGGGGGCTTTTGGGGGTAAGCTCTGGGTTCAGTGGATAAGGCAAATGACATCATGTTTATTGTATGTGCTTTGATGGTCACGCTCTGCTTATGCATATTTTCTGATGTTTGTCTTTTTGTATTCCTCTTGTGCAGTTCCGTATACTAATCTGGTTGCCTGTAAGTCCCTGAAGAAGCCAATGTTGACGAAACATGTTGGGAAAAACACACCATCTTATTACCATTGGTTATCTGAAAATACCATCTTGTGATTACCGATTGATTGGAATCTTTGCAGTGAGATCACCACAAATGGAGATGTACAGTATCTGACAAAAATAAGTACACCCCTTACTCACATTTCTGTAAATCTTTTCTTCTATCTTTTCATGTGACAACACTGAAGAAATGACACTTTGCTACAATGTAAAGTAGTGAGTGTACAGCTTGTATAACAGTGTAAATTTGCTGTCCCCTCAAAATAACTCAACACACAGCCATTAATGTCTAAACCGCTGGCAACAAAAGTCAGTACATCCCTAAGTGAAAATGTCCAAATTGGGGCCAAAGTGTCAATATTTTGTGTGGCCACCATTATTTTCCAGCACTGCCTTAACCCTCTTGGGCATGGAGGTCACCAGAGCTTCACAGGTTGTCACTGGAGTCCTCTTCCCCTCCCCCATGATGACATCACAGAGCTGGTGGATGTTAGAGACCTTTGCGCTCCTCCACCTTCCGTTTGAGGATGTCCCACAGATGATCAATAGGGTTTAGGTCTGGAGACATGCTTGGCCAGTCCATCACCTTTACCCTCAGCTTCTTTAGCAAGGCAGTGGTGGTCTTGGAGGTGTGTTTGGGGTGGTTATCATGTTGGAATACTGCCCTGCGGTCCAGTCTCTGAAGGGAGGGGATCATGCTCTGCTTCAGTATGTCACAGTACATGTTGGCATTCATGGTTCCCTCAATGATCTGTAGCCCCCCAGTGCCGGCAGCACTCATGCAGCCCCAGACCATGACACTCCCACCACCATGCTTGACTGTAGACAAGACACACTTGTCTTTGTCCTCCTCACCTTGTTGCCACCACACACGCTTGTCACCATCTGAACCAAATACGTTTATCTTGGTCTCATTGGTTTCTATGCAGAGTTGCACCAAATTTTGCACTCTCCAGTTTTAGTAAACCAACCCCATGTCTGTCCCAAGCATGTATGAAGCCATTTACTGTTGATTGTCTCACTACCTCTGTTGATAGTTTATTCCAAGCATCTACTACCCTTTTTAGGAAAAAAATATACTAGTTTTGAACTTTCCTCCAGTTAATTTGAGGTCATGTTGCTGTGACCTCAAATGTATAAAAAATATATAAATTAAAGTGTAAAATAAAAAAATAAAAAAAAAATAAAATAGTAAATAGTTTAATCTTAAAACAAAAAATAAAAAAATAAAATAAAGATATAAATGAAAACTATAAAAATATCAAATAATTTTTTTAAAGATATACCAATTAAAAATACTAAATAAAATAATGTATCAAAAAATATATATGAATTAAAACTATAAATGTATAAAATAAAAATAACAATATAGAATAATAATATATTAAATAAAAATATAAAAAAACACAGAAACATAGAAAAGTGACAGCAGAAAGTTCATCGAGTTTGCTCATTTTTTATTTTTATTTTTTTGTTTTTCTTTATTTAGTTTTTTTTTTTTTTTTTTCGTTAAATGTATTGTCTAACTATAGATCTAGGTTTGTTCCAAGCATTTTTTAAGCGATTTACTGTTGACTTATATATTAAAATACAATCAGAGCAAATATATAATTTCTAATATAACATGCAGCTGTACAATTAAATATCTTCACAAAATCGATATATTGCAGCAATAAAAAAAGGAAGTATTGCGCTGCACTTCCTTTTTGTTTACTGTTGACTGTCTCACTACCTCTGTTGTAAGTTTATTCCCAGCATCAGCAACCCTTTCAGTAAAATAATACTTTCTAAAATTAGTTTTGAACTCTCCTCTAGTTAATTTGAGGTCATGTCCCTGTGTTAAAAATGTAAAATAAAAAAATATATAAAATGAAAAGAAGAAATAGTTTAATCTTAAAACACTAATAAAAAAATAAATAAAGATATAAATTAAAACTATAAAAATATCAAATAAAGATTTTAAAGAAATATCAATAAAACATACTAAATAAAATAATGTATAAAACATATATATAAATTAAAACTATAAATGTATATAATAAAAATAAAAAATAACAATATAGAATAATAATGTATCAAATAAAAATAGAAACATAGAAAAGTGACAGCAGTTTATTCCAGGCATCAACAACCCTTTCAGTAAAATAATACTTTCTAAGATTAGTTTGAACTTTCCTCCAGTTAATTTGAGGTAATTTCCCTGTGACCTTCAATGTATAAGGAAATATAAATTAAAAATGTAAAATAAAAAAGTGTATAAAATTAAAATAAGAAATAGTTTAAACTTAAAACACTAGAGTAAAAAAAGATATAAATTAAAACTATAAAAATATCAAATAAATATTTTAAAGAAATATCAATTAAAAATACTAAATAAAATAATGTATAAAAAAATAAAATAAAATAAAAAGATATAAATTAAAACTATAAATGTATATAATAAAAATTAACACTATAGAATAATAATATATCAAATAAAAATAGAAACATAGAAAAGTGACAGTAGTTTATTCCAAGCATCAACAACCCTTTCAGTAAAATAATACTTTCTAAGATTAGTTTTGAACTTCCCTCCAGTTAATTTGAGGTCATGTCCCTGTGACCTCAAATGTATAAAATAAAAATTATAAATTAAAAATGTAAAATAAAAAAAATATATAAAATTAAAATAAGAAATAGTTTAATCTTAAAACAATAAATAAAAAAAAAAATAAAGATATAAATTAAAACTGTAAAAATATCAAATAAAAATTGTAAAGAAATATCAATTAAAATACTGAATTAAATAATGTAAAAAAAATATATAAATTAAAACTATAAATGTATATAATAAAAATAAAAATGAACAATATTGAATAATAATATATCAAATAAAAATAGAAACATAGAAAAGTGACAGCAGTTTATTCCCAGCATCAACAACCCTTTTCAGTAAAATAATACTTTACAAGATTAGTTTTGAACTTTCCTCCTGGTAATTTGACATCATGTCCCTGTGACCTCAAATGTATAAAATAAAAATATTAATTAAAAATGTAAAAATAAAAAAATGTATAAAATTAAAATAAGAAATAGTTTAAACTTAAAACACTAAATAAAAAAATTAAATAAAGATATAAATTAAAACTAAAAAAATGTCAATCAATGATTTTAAAGAATATCAATAAAAAATACTAAATTAATGTATAAAAAAATAAAATAAAATAAAAGATATAAATTAAAACTATAAATGTATATAATAAAAATAAAAATGAACAATATAGAATA
Source organism: Lithobates septentrionalis (assembly GCA_037952835.1). Taxonomy (NCBI): domain Eukaryota; kingdom Metazoa; phylum Chordata; class Amphibia; order Anura; family Ranidae; genus Lithobates; species Lithobates septentrionalis. Next base: position 151,295 of record JBBDGP010003846.1, read on the forward strand.
ATAATATACCAAATAAAAATAGAAACATAGAAAAGTGACAGCAGTTTATTCCCAGCATCAACAACCCTTTCAGTAAAATAATACTTTCTAAGATTAGTTTTGAACTTTCCTCCAGGTAATTTGAGGTCATGTCCCTGTGACCTCAAATGTATAAAATAAAAATATTAATTAAAAATGTAAAATTAAAAAATGTATAAAATTAAAATAAGAAATAGTTTAAACTTGAAACACTAAATAAAAAAAAAAATAAAGATATAAATTAAAACTAAAAAAAGTCAAATAATGATTTTAAAGAAATATCAATAAAAATACTAAATAAAATAATGTATAAAAAAAGATATAAATTAAAACTATAAATGTATATTATAAAAATGAACAATATAGAATAATAATGTATAAAATAAAAATAGAAACATAGAAAAGTGACAGCAGTTTATTCCCAGCATCAACAACCTTTTCAGTAAAATAATACTTTCTAAGATTAGTTTTGAACTTTCCTCCAGGTAATTTGAGTTCATGTCCCAGTGACCTCAAATGTATAAAATAAAAATATTAATTAAAAATGTAAAATTAAAAAATGTATAAAATTAAAATAAGAAATAGTTTAAACTTAAAACACTAAATAAAAAAATGAAATATAAAATAAAAATATAAATGAAAACTATAAATATATAAAATAAAAACAGGAAATTAAAATGAAAAAATATAGAATAAAAAAATGTAAAAAATGAAAATTACAAATTTAAAACAAAAAATGCATAAAAAAAATATACAATGAAAACGTATAAAATAAAAATATAAAACAAAAAAACTTTTGAAATAAACATGTTTAATAAATAGAGGAAATAATTAACCAAATACATTTTGCTGGATTAATTTAGCGGAAGAAAGACGCAGAGCGGCTGTATAAATAGGTAAAAACGTCGGTGCTGTTATTTCACATAAAATAATATTTATAAATCGCCCCCAAGCTGATGTCTGTGAGCCGGTCTCGCTGGTATCTGTAGTTCTATCGTAGATTTAGGTGACCCCCCCCCTTTCCTCGCCCCCCTGCGCCGGTGTCGGCCATGCGATTTGGAATAATTTATCGCTGTTTATTAATCAGGTGACACGGCTATACGCAGAGATGCGGATCTGATCTCCGGGATCACGGATACATTGTATCATTAACACAACAGGAGACGCGACTCCCGGAGAGCCGAGGATTGAGGCGTCAATGGCGGGCGGACATTACATGTAATCGGTGCAGGAAACGAGGAATCACAATGTTTATTATAACAAAACACAAACAGGAAGCCGGGGGATAAACATATTAATACTAAAGGGGAACTCCAACCTGCTGGGATTTATTCAGCATATCAGCTTCCAGCTGGATGAATATAATAAAACCTTCCTCTGTATGTTGTACAGCTCCATATATATATACACTACCGTTCAAAAGTTTGGGGTCACATTGAAATGTCCTTATTTTTGAAGGAAAAGCACTGTACTTTTAAATGAAGCTAACTTTAAACTAGTCCTAACTTTAAACAAATATACTCTATACATTGCTAATGTGGTAAATGACTATTCTAACTGCAAATGTCTAGTTTTTGGTGCAATATCTACATAGGTGTATAGAGGCCCATTTCCAGCAACTATCACTCCAGTGTTCTAATGGTACAATGTGTTTGCTCATTGGCTCAGAAGGCTAATTGATGATTAGCAAACCCTTGTGCAATCATGTTCACACATCTAAAAACAGTCTAGCTCCTTCCAGAAGCTACAAAACTGACCTTCCTGTGAGCAGATTGAGTTTCTGGAGCATCACATTTGTGGGGTCAATTAAACGCTCAAAATGGCCAGAAAAAGAGAACTTTCATCTGAAACTCGACAGTCTATTCTTGTTCTTAGAAATGAAGGCTATTCCATGCGAGAAATTGCAAAGAAATTGAAGATTTCCTACAACGGTGTGTACTACTCCCTTCAGAGGACAGCACAAACAGGCTCTAACCAGAGTAGAAAAAGAAGTGGGAGGCCGCGTTGCACAACTAAGCAAGAAGATAAGCACATTAGAGTCTCTAGTTTGAGAAACAGACGCCTCACAGGTCCCCAACTGGCATCTTCATTAAATAGTACCCGCAAAACACCAGTGTCAACATCTACAGTGAAGAGGCGGCTGCGGGATTTTGGGCTTCAGGGCAGAGTGGCAAAGAAAAAGCCATATCTGAGACTGGCCAATAAAAGAAAAAGATTAAGATGGGCAAAAGAACACAGACATTGGACAGAGGAAGACTGGAAAAAAGTGTTGTGGACAGATGAATCCAAGTTTGAGGTGTTTGGATCACAAAGAAGAATGTTTGTGAGACGCAGAACAAATGAAAAGATGCTGGAAGAATGCCTGACGCCATCTGTTAAGCATGGTGGAGGTAATGTGATGGTCTGGGGTTGCTTTGGTGCTGGTAAGGTGGGAGCTTTGTACAGGGTAAAAGGGATTCTGAATAAGGAAGGCTATCACTCCATTTTGCAACGCCATGCCATACCCAGTGGACAGCGCTTGATTGGAGCCAATTTCATCCTACAACAGGACAATGACCCTAAACACACCTCCAAATTGTGCAAGAACTATTTACAGCAGAAGCAGGCAGCTGGTATTCTATCGGTAATGGAGTGGCCAGCACAGTCACCAGATCTGAACCCCATTGAGCTGTTGTGGGAGCAGCTTGACCGTATGGTACGCCAGAAGTGCCCATCCAACCAATCCAACTTGTGCGAGCTGCTTCTAGAAGCGTGGGGTGCAATTTCTCCAGCTTACCTCAATAAATTAACAGCTAGAATGCCAAAGGTGTGCAATGCTGTAATTGCTGCAAAAGGAGGATTCTTTGATGAAAGCAAAGTTTGATGTAAAAACAATGTTATTTCAAATACAAATCATTATTTCTAACCTTGTCAATGTCTTGACTCTATTTTCTATTCATTTCACAACGTATGGTGGTGAATAAGTGTGACTTTTCATGGAAAACACAAAATTGTTTGGGTGACCCCAAACTTTTGAACGGTAGTGTATATATATATATATATATATATATATATATATATATATATATATATATATATATATATATATATACACACGGCTGCCGACATCTCTCCTCATTACATGTGCAGATTCTGCTTCCTTAGTAGTGCGGCACAATGGTGAATAATAGGAAAAGTAGCGCTAAATGGTGAACATGTATAACAGTACACACATAATAAATGGGTGGTGAGAAATCAATCATACAAAATATTAAAAATGGATAAAAGGTGAAAAGGTCCTGGAAAGGAGTGGTGTGAGTCCACCACCGAATGTCCACCACTGAATGTCCACCACCGAATCCTATACATTGTAAAGCTCTGCGTAAACTGTTGGCGCTATATAAATCGCGTATAATAATAATAATAATAATAATAATAATAATGGTGGCTAATCAGGGATGGGATACACTGACACTGTCCGGCATGTAGAGCATCAAGGATGGTACATCTCCAACCAAAACGAGAAGTAAATCTACTCTTACCAGAACAGAAGGACTCGAACGTCAGCGACAACGAGTCAGTCAAGTGGGGGTGCCAAGATCGGCAAATCTCCAAGGAACCCCAAGACCTCCAAACACGACTCCAGGGGATGTGCAGGTAACTGCCAAACCGGAACTCGGATGTGGGGGACACCAAGGCTGGAATTCAGGCGTTGAAGGCCAAAGAACTCTCGTCTGGGGGGGTTATGGAAAGAAAAAAATGCCTCCATATGGTGTAGGTCAAAAAGTGGGGTTTTTATTATAAAAACCAACATACATCGGTGAGGATAAAAACTGTGATCACAGAATTAAAAAAAAGAAGGGCAGCGTGGGGAGCAGATAGCCAAGTCCGACGCGTTTCGTCCCAATGGACTTCAACTGGGGCATACGGCATATGGGGCTTCAAAGTGACTGTGAGGAGGAAAATATTTTTTATCACATTGATGGTCTGTGTACTTTGGGATAAGTTTTATCTGTTGAGGTCCCAGGAGAAGGGGGGAGACCCCGGATTTGGGATAGAATGATGTATTGCTCATATTTATCGGTGTGGGGGAGGGGCTGCACAAGGCCAGTGAGCTCTCTCACTTTTATTATTTTTGGGTATCTTAAAATGAATTACATAAAAGGTAACATTGTTACCTTTTCACCATTTCTCCCATCTCAGTGCTGCTGATTTCCTCCAGCTCTTTTCAACCGTCTACATGCACTCGCTCCAGCAGCGGCTGCATGTCATTGGTCGGGATCGTCCTTCTGATAGCGGCAATGGTGGAGCGTGACTACACAATGTGCATCTTTAGACTACTACTCAGTTCAGCTATATACTCAGTCCGGCTATATACTCAGTCCAGCTATATACTCAGTCCGGCTATATACTCAGTCCAGCTATATACTTAATCCAGCTGTATACTCAGTCAAGCTATATACTCAGTCCAGTTATATATACTCAGTCTGGCTATATACTCAGTCCGGCTATTTACTCAGTCCAGCTATATCGCTCCAGCACTGGCTGCATGTCATTGGTCAGGACCGTCTTCCTGATAGCGGCAATGGTGGAGCGTGACTACACAATCTGCCTCTTTAGACTACTACTCAGTCCAGCTATATACTCAGTCCAGTTATATACTCAGCCCAGCTATATACTCAGTCCAGCTATATACTCAGTCCGGCTATATACTCAGTCCAGTTACATACTCAGCCCGGCTATATACTCAGTCCAGCTATATACTCAGCCCGGCTATATACTCAGTCCAGCTATATACTCAGTCTGGCTATATACTCAGTCCGGCTGTATACTCAGTCCAGCTATATACTCGGTCCAGTTATATACTCGGTCCAGCTATATACTCAGTCCGGCTATATACTCAGTCAAGCTATATAGTCAGTCCAGTTATATATACTCTGTCTGGCTACATACTCAGTCCAGCTATATACTCAGTCAAGCTATATACTCAGTCCAGTTATATACTCAGTCAAGCTATATACTCAGTCCAGTTATATACTCGTCCAGCTATATACTTAGTCCAGCTGTATACTCGGTCCAGTTATATACTCGGTCCAGCTATGTACTCAGTCCAGCTATATACTCGGTCCAGTTATATACTCGGTCCAGCTATATACTCGGTCCAGTTATATACTCGGTCCAGTTATATACTCGGTCCAGCTATATACTCGGTCCAGCTATATACTCAGTCCAGCTATATACTCGGTTCAGTTATATACTCGGTCCAGCTATATACTCGGTCCAGCTATATACTCGGTCCAGTTATATACTCGGTCCAGCTATATACTCGGTCCAGCTATATACTCGGTCCAGCTATATACTCGGTCCAGCTATATACTCGGTCCAGCTATATACTCGGTCCAGCTATATACTCGGTCCAGCTATATACTCGGTCCAGCTATATACTCGGTCCAGCTATATACTCGGTCCAGCTATATACTCGGTCCAGTTATATACTCGGTCCAGCTATATACTCGGTCCAGCTATATACTCAGTCCAGCTATATACTCGGTTCAGTTATATACTCGGTCCAGCTATATACTCGGTCCAGCTATATACTCAGTCCAGCTATATACTCGGTCCAGTTATATACTCGGTCCAGCTATATACTCAGGCCAGCTATATACTCAGTCCAGTTATATACTCAGTCAAGCTATATACTCAGTCCAGCTATATACTCAGTCTAGCTATACACTCAGTCCAGCTATATACTCAGTCAAGCTATATACTCAGTCCAGCTATATACTCAGTCCAGCTATATACTCAGTCAAGCTACATACATACTCGGTCCAGTTATTTACTTGGTCCAGCTATATACTTAGTCCAGCTCAGGGCCGTCTTTAAGGCAGGGCAAAAGGGGCAGCTGCCCTGGGCCCCATCATTTTAGTGGGGCCCAAAGCAGCTGCCTCATACTTGCCAACTATCCCAGTTTAGATTCCCTCGTCCCTTGAAGTTGTAGTCCCGTGCTGTGTCCCGATATCTCAGTGTGAAGTTCTGTTACTAATGCTGCCCAGCTCTGCCCTATTGCCGTGTACAGATGACTCCCCTGCTGACTCTGTATTTACATGTAAATAACCCGTATTGATATGTAAATAGAGGCAACATTAATATGTAAATAGCCGTGGATCGGCTGCATTGATATGTAAATAGAGGCGGCATTCATATGTATATCATGTCCCCCTGAGGTCATATCCACCATCACTTCTGCTGAATGCTGTCCACTGGGGGGGTAAAGGGGCATGTTGGAAAGTCCTGCCTACAACTGTAGTTATTAAAGGTAGCATCAGCCTGTTCTGTAAAGGTGAGCAAATTGGAGGTGGAACCCTTTTTCAAAACAACAGCACCCTGAATTTTGGTGGATGTGAATACACGTCAGCAGATGGGTGAGGGTGTCATTAACAATTGATGGCTCTGCTGTATATCTGCTAAAGGGCGGCACGTTTCTGTGGTGTCAGGAAAGTGATTTTGCATGTATTCCCGACACACACAAATGTGAACGCAGCCTAAATGTCTCATGTTACATTGGTGGTCAGTGTAAATCTTCCCATTACATTGGTGGCCAGTGTAAATCTTCTCATTACATTGGTGGCCAGTGTAAATCTTCTCATTACATTGGTGGTCAGTGTAAATCTTCTCATTACATTGGTGTTCAGTGTAAATCTTCTCATTACATTGGTGGTCAGTGTAAATCTTCTCATTACATTGGTGGTCAGTGTAAATCTTCTCATTACATTGGTGGTCAGTGTAAATCTTCTCATTACATTGATGTTCAGTGTAAATCTTCTCATTACATTGATGTTCAGTGTAAATCTTCTCATTACATTGGTGGTCAGTGTAAATCTTCTCATTACATTGGTGGTCAGTGTAAATCTTCTCATTACATTGATGTTCAGTGTAAATCTTCTCATTACATTGATGTTCAGTGTAAATCTTCTCATTACATTGGTGGTCAGTGTAAATCTTCTCATTACATCGGTGGTCAGTGTAAATCTTCTCGTTACATTGGTGGTTAGTATAAATCTTCTCATTACATTGGTGTTCAGTGTAAATCTTCTCATTACATTGGTGGTCAGTGTAAATCTTCTCATTACATTGATGGTCAGTTTAAATCTTCTCATTACATTGGTGGTCAGTGTAAATCCCCCCTTACATTGCTGGTCAGTGGACAAACACCCCCTTACATTGGTGGTCAGTGGACAAACACTCCCTTACATTGGTGGTCAGTGGACAAACACCCCCTTACATTGGCGGTCAGTGGACAAACACCCCCTTACATTGGTGGTCAGTGGACAAACACTCCCTTACATTGGTGGTCAGTGGACAAACACTCCCTTACATTGGTGGTCAGTGGACAAACACCCCCTTACATTGGTGGTCGGTGGACAAACACCCCCTTACATTGGTGGTCAGTGGACAAACACCCCCTTACATTGGTGGTCAGTGGATAAAAAAAATCCCCCCCTTGCCCTGGTGATGGGGGTAGAATGGACCCCTTACATTGGATGCCAGTAGGAAGCTGCCCCCATAAATTGGCAGGCATCGAAGTGCCAATGGAACCCTTGGAAGGTTGCTCTCCCATCCCCCGATACATTTCAGTAAGAGTTAATAATAAAGTAAACACGGCTCAGAATGCGCTCGGACCTCATTGAAATGCGTTTTTGCAGCTGTGCGAAGCCACATGAGATCCCGCGCCGTCCTCCTGCCAACACAACCTCATTGACTATGCGCTACCAACGCTTTCCCACACACGGCCGGCAAAACTCGGGGCGTCTTCGGCCACACAGGAAAATGTCAGACATTTCTGGGACATACAACACGGGGGGGACAATAACACCGTCTGTGCGTTTTCCCAGAAAAACCGAACCGTGGATTCTTCTGGGTCCTGAAATCCTGGAAACTCTCCCGGGAGGGCGGGGGATGTGTTCCTGGGGGGGGGGGGGGGGGGTGTTCTGGTGACTTAAAAATGTATAATGGAGTTTTTTCGAAACAAAAAAAAAATTAAAAAGTTTTGCTCAAGTTATAACTAAAGGTAGAACTTTTTTTTAAGTCTTTTTTAGTTTTGAATGGAGGAGGGATTAGAACCCCTGTCCCCAATTAGGGAGATTGGGTTGTCAGCAGAACAGTAACTGAGGGGAAATCTTCCAATTGAGGACACTAGTTCTGGGATTCCTTCACATTGGAGGGATTTCCTCTCACTTCCTGTTGTGGCTCTGGGACAGGAAGTGAAGGGGAATCTCTCCTGTTACCTCCATTCAATGCATTAAAAATATATAAAGCCTAAATAAGAGATCGAAGCTTTCCAAAAGCTTACATTATTATAAATGTACACTCTATAACCAAAAGTATTGGGACGCCTGCCTTTACACACACATGAACTTTAATGACATCCCAGTCTTAGTCCGGAGGGTTCAATATTGAGTTGGCTCCGCCCTTTGCAGCTATAACAGCTTCAACTCTTCTGGGAAGGCCGTCCACAAGGTATAGGAGGGTGTCTATGGGAATGTTTGACCATTCTTCCAGAAGAGCATTTGTGAGGTCAGGCACTGATGTTGGATGAGAAGGCCTGGCTGGCAGTCTCCTCTCTAATTCATCTCAAAGGTGTTCTATCGGGTTGAGGTCAGGACTCTGTGCAGGCCAGTAAAGTTCCTCCACCCCAAACTCCCTCATCCATGTCTTTATTCATGTCTAAACCTTGTGGACGGCCTTCCCAGAAGAGTTGAAGCTGTTATAACTGCAAAGGGCGGAACCAACTCAATATTGAACCCTACGGACTAATGCCGGCCATACACGGTTCGAATTTCCGTAAGAATTTTCTTTCGAAAATCGCATGAAAGAATTTTCGTACGAATTTCGCACCATTAGTGGGGGCGGCAGCAACGGCCGATTTTCGTGCGGCAATCAAATTCGAGGAATCGGACATGTTTGAAATTTTTTGAAAAACTAACGATTTTCTGATCAATGATGGGAGAATCGTGCGAGAAATGTAATAAGAAAAGAGAACTTACGGAGAGAAAAGAAGATTCCCAGGCCACGAAAATTATTTTCTGTAGCAACATGCAGTGAAATTGAAGGCTTGGTCGGCCGAATTTTCGAAAATCAATGGTGGCGCCATCGGATCACAAAAAAAAACAAAAAACGTTCTGATTTTGAAAAGAAAATTTGTTCGAAATTTGAGCGTGTATGGCCTGCTTAAGGATGGGATGTCATTAAAGTTCACGTGTGTAAAGGCAGGCGTCCCAATACTTTTGGTAATATAATGTATATGTGTGTATATATATAAATATATATTTGTGTGTGTATATATATATATATATATATATATATATATATATATATATATATGTGAACATATACTTCTGTTCTATATATTTGCACACATTCACACCTGGTATACTATTTTTAAATACTACGAGGCACTAATTTATATATTTTTATTATCCATCTTGTGGGAACACATGAGTGTCATAGGCGGTACTTATGTTCATCCTATTTCTATAATTTTGAGTTTTCACCTATAGCAATGATTGCGCATGGGTATATTTTGTTTTATATACATATACAGTATACATAAAAAAAAAAAAAAAACACACACACATATAACACATCTTTTTTAAAAAAAAAACAAAAAAAAACAAAGTTCCATAGACTTTTGTATAGCAGTGGAGAGTGGCTCATCCATACGTCATTTAAGGCACCACAGAGACTATATATGGAAAAAAAAAAGGCATTTGATTTAAACTTCAATAAAAGTAACTAATTCTTACTGGTATACAAAAACATGGATATCTACAGTTTGTAAAATATGTTGAATATTACATCAATGCACAACCTCCATTACTTATACCTCCCCCTATCAATAACTACAATTTATACAAAACATACAAAATGTAAAAAGTTTTTTTTTTGTAGACAAACTTTTTTATTTAGGGAAATACGGTGATACAAGAGAATATGGCATATCAAGTATGCAGTAAGTGATACATTGTATAATTGCAGTCAGTAGGTTATAAAACAGTATTGTACAGGTAAATGGGAGAATAACAAATTTCTTATTAAGAAATAAAAATTCGGTAAAAGTAATAAACTTTTGATATGGGGTTGCTTAGACTGTGGTGTAGTTAGAAAAGGAACATTCTTAAATTTTAATTCAATCCATAGAGAATTAATTTCGTAAGTCAAATATCCAGTTAAAGAATATAAGATACACGCTAGATATAAATACAATCTAACACTTTATGACATAAAAAGTTTTTTTTTTTAAATGTCGTATACAAAACACATCTACATTTCTTAATACAATATTATTGCATCTATAGCGGCTGTCTGTCCATCAAGCCCAACACCACCGTTGCAGACAGATATCCCCCATATGGCAGATAAAGGGAACCGGGAAGGGGGGGAGGGGGGACACCCCCAAGACAGGAAAAGGGAGGACTACAGGAATTAAAAGTTACTTTTGATGTTTTATAAAAATTACTCTTTTTTTTTATTTTTTTATGTCAGGTGTAGGTTATGCGATGCCTTTAGAAATAAAATCCTTTATTTTTCTATTTGCTTATTTTATTCTATTATTTTCTATTCTATTGTTTTATTTTCTATTCTATGTTATTCTTTTCTATTCAAATTTAAAATTATTTGCCTCATTATTTCTTAAAAAAAAGTAAAGTTGATTAAAATATATACATAGACAATTAATTCCATCAGTCAAATATCCAGCTTAAGAATAAAAGATACACGTTAGATTTAAATACAATATAACACTTTATGACATAAAAAGTTTTTTTTTTTTTAATGTCGTATACAAAACACATCTACATTTCTTACCACAATATTAGTGCATTTATAGCGGCTATCTGTCCATCAAGCCCAACACCACCGTTGCAGACAGATATCCCCCATATGGCAGGTAAAGGGAGCCGGGGGGGGGGGGACACCCCCAAGACAGGAAAAGGGTGGACTAGAGGAATTAAAAGTTACTTTTGATGTTTGATAAAAGTTACTTTTTTTATGTTATTTTTTTTATGTTATGTTTTTATTTTATGTTTTTTTTTTATGTTTTTATATTTTTTTTATGTTATGTTTTTTATGTAGGTTATGCGATGCCTTTAAAATTAAAATTCTTTATTTTTTTATTTGTTTATTCTATTATTTTATATTCTATTATTTTATTTTATATTCTATTATTTTATATTCTATTATTTTATTTTTTATTCTATTCTCTTTTATTCTTTTCTATTCAAATTTGAAATTATTTGCCTCATTATTTCTTAAAAAAAAAAAAAAGTAAAGTTGATTAAAATATATAAAAAAACAAAAAAAGACAAAAAGAAAACAAAACAAAGAAAAACTTACCAAGGATCCGGCTTCCCGACCACTGAAACTTCTTAAACTTCCAGTAACATTCCACCTCACCTGTCAGCAGATAATGTCAGCGGCTGGGCTGTCTCAGTTTCACGCGGTAACGCAGCGCGCTTCATTTACAAGTGAATATTTTGCACGTGCATTTTGCGCTTGCAAAAAAAAATAACAGATAGCTTATGATGTCATCTGAGTGCTAACACTTTAGCGACTAGTTAATAGAAAAGAAAAGTTAGCGTGTGAAAAACACAACGTAGGAAGTGCAAACTCTTTTCACCTTTCGTTGAATCGGAATGAATATGTTAGGGGGCACAAAAAAAAAAGAAAAAAAGAAAAATAATCATTCTAAAATGGGCTGCGGAATACGATAAGAACGTGAAGTATTACATTACACAAAGTTTATATCTCTATGGGGAGAATAAAGATCGTCCTAAAAGACACATTTTTATTTTGAGATATTTATTTAAATTACAGTTAAAGATAGAGAAAGAGGAAAATAAACATTTGTTATATAAATGTGTCAAAATTCTCCAGTCTTGTCACAAACATTTAATGGAATGAGAAAAGAGAAGAAAAAAAAAAGGATTGTGGGGGATTTATATCAGTAAAAAAAACAAAAAAAAACAAAAACTTAAACATGCATTAAAATACAAATTTTAAAAACATATTAAGAGATGAGATGCATCATAAAAAATATAGAGAAGTATAAAAAAAATAAGTAATAATGATAAAAAAGTAAAACAATATATTAGATTGTAAGCTCTAAGGAGCAGGGCCCTCTGATTCCTACTGTATTAAAGTGTCTTGTACTTGTACTGTCTACCCTCAAGCTGTAAAGCGATGCGTAAACTGTTGGCGCTATAAAAATCGTGTATAATAATAATAATAATAATAGTATTGAAAAAACGTCAGGTTTTTGTGATGTAAAAAAAGAGACAAAGATAAATCATTGCAGAACTTTTTCCACCTTTAATGTGACCTATAAACTGTACAACTCAGGAGAACAACAAACTGAAATCATTTAGGGGGGGGGAGTAAAAATAAAAAACTAAAACAATGTGGTTGCATAAGTATACACACCCTCTTATAACTGGGGATGTCGCTGTTCTCAGAATTAAGCAATCACATTCGAACTCATGATAAATAGGAGTCAGTACACACCGCCCATCATGTAAAGTGCCTCTGATTAACCCCAAATATAGTTCAGCTGTTCTAGTAGGTCTTTCCTGACATTTCCTTAGTCACAAGAAACTATTAGATAATCACCTGAATGACCGCAATATACAGGGATATGTAATGTAATACTGACACATTATCACACACATAGGTTGGACTTGATGGACTTGTGTCTTTTTTCAACCTCACCTACTATGTAACTATGTAACTATGTAACATCCTACAGCAAAAGCCATGGTCCTCAGAGATCTTCCAAATCATCAGAGGGATCTCATTGTTAGAAGGTATCAGTCAGGAGAAAGTCCAAGGCATTAGATGTACCATGGGACACGGTGAAGACCGTCATCATCAAGTGGAGAAAATATGGCACAACAGAGACATCACCAAGAACTGGACGTCCCTCCAAAACTGATGGAAAGACGAGAAGAAAACTGGTCAGGGAGGTGGCCAAGAGGCCTACAGCAACATTGAGGTAGCTTAGTATCTGGCAGTCCTGGCTGTGTGGTGACAACAATCACCGTATTCTTCATATGTCTGGGCTATGGGGTAGAGGGTTAAAACGGAAGACTTTTATTAAAAAGAAAAACATGCAAGCCCGGCTAAATTTTGCAAAAACACATCTGAAGTCTCCCAAATGCATGTGGGAAAATGTGTTCTGGTCTGATGAAACCAAGGCTGAACGTTCTGGCCATGAACCCAAAAGATATGTTTGGCGCAAAAACAACACTACACATCACCAAAAGACCATCATACCCACTGTGAAGCATGGTGGTGGCAGCATCATGCGTTGGAGCTGTTTTTCTTTAGCTGGAACAGGGGCCTTCGTCAAGGTAGAGGGAATTACTACAGGCTGCCTATAGAAAACTTCCGGAGTAGGGCGGAAAAAAGACCGGTCACCCTGCACAAGGAGAGAGAGGGCAGGTCAGTGGGAGGGGACCAGCAGGCTCCACCCACTACAGAAAATTACAGGAGGGGCAGAGACAAGACCAGTCACTCTGCACAAGGAGAGAGAGGGCAGAGCTGTGGGAGGGGACCAGCAGGCTCCACCCACTACAGGCGGCCCACAGAGAGCCTCAGGAGGGGGCGGAGACAAGACCAGTCACCCTGCACAAGGAGAGAGAGAGCAGAGCTGTGGGAGGGGACCAGCAGGCTCCACCCATTAAAGAAAACAACAGGAGGGGCGGAGACAAGATCAGTCACCCTGCACAAGGAGAGAGAGAGCAGAGCAGTGGGAGGGGACCAGCAAGCTCAACCCACTAAAGGCAGCCCACAGAGAGCTACAGGAGGGGGCGGAGACAAGACCAGTCACCCTGCACAAGGTGAGAGAGCAGCAGGGAGTGGTCTTTATTACAGGAAGCTCCTACAGAGGTAAACTTTCACCCAGTGAGAAGACAATCTGAACCTCATCCCTGATTGTTCTTTTAATATTAATTTCACTTGTGATTTATATTTCTGCACTTTGCGGAGTTGAAAAATTTGAACCCATTTTAACCCTACGGGTGTCAATCGGGGCCCATGGTCACCGTCGGTCTGAAGAGACACCAAAAGGCCCCATTTGCTGGAGGTGGAATGGTGGGACACGGGGGGACAGGCAGATCCCGAGCAGAGACTTCACTCCCTCCTCGTAGGGCTGCTTCCTTCGAGGCCCAGTCACCCGGATATTTCTCATTGTGACAGAGCCGCCTTCCTTATATTTAATAACTCGCTGCATTAATTACCACGCATTTTATTTTACACAATTCTCTCGCACATGTGAAAACGATCGCAGCGTTCTCCGACATGATGACGTTTTGGTTTTTACGCTCTGGAATTCTTCATGTCAGGCATGAACAAGGCGAACGATTCTTCTTCATTCCCGGACTTTGTATCCCACAAACGTTTTTCTTCTTCTTGTGATCGGAGAGTAAAAAATATTATTTTAAGTTTTCAAAAAAAAGAAAAGAAAAGAAGAGAGTTGATCAGACGGGAGCGGAGGTCACACTCAGGTAGGAAACGGACAAACTTTTATCGGCCATCAAAGTCCGCCATGCGGGAGAACGCCAACAACAACATCAATTTGGGGTCTTTGATGAATGCTAATGTTAAATAAACTGAAACGATATGACGGCCTCCCCAGCCCCCCCCCCCCCCCCCCCGATCCCCCGGAGGAAACGCCTGAATATTCATCGACCAAATCCACAACCTTCCCTAATATCAACTTCTAAGAGAAGACGATTCCCCCCGCTATGGAGTCACACGAGAAACTCGCTGCGGGACAAAATGTACACGAAAATACGCCGAAATCACCGCAAAGATGAAGATTTCCATCCCGTAATATACACAAAAACACACCAAAAACCACCGCAAACATCCCATAATATGCACAATGTAACCAATCATTCCTTACACAAAACACTGCAAACTGCAACATTGTTATCAGATCAACAATAACCCAAATTGTATCAGATTTATATCCCAGGAAATACAGAGAATACTAAGATTATTAATAACAATAATACGTGGGTGTCAGAGTGTAAGCTCCTGTGGTACAGACAGTGATCTCTGTACAGCACTGCGATATACAGTATCTGACAAAAGTAAGTACACCCCTCAGTGACATTTGTGTAAATCTTTTCTTCTATCTTTTCATGTGACAACACTGAAGAAATGACACTTGTCTACAATGTAAAGTAGTGAGTGTACAGCTTGTATAACAGTGTAAATTTGCTGTCCCCTCAAAATCACTCAACACACAGCCATTAATGTCTAAACCGCTGGCAACAAAAGTCAGTACACCCCTAAGTGAAAATGTCCAAATTGGGCCCAATTAGCCATTTTCCCTCCCCCGGTGTCATGTGACTCGTTAGTGTTACAAGGTCTCATGTGTGAATGGCGAGCAGGTGTGTTAAATTTGGTGTTATCGCTCTCACTCTCTCATACTGGTCACTGGAAGTACAACATGGCACCTCATGTCAAAGAACTTTCTAAGGATCTGAAAAGAAGAATTATTGCTCTACATAAAGATGGCCTAGGCTATAAGAAGATTGCCAAGACCCTGAAACTGAGCTGCAGCGCGGTGGCCAAGACCATACAGCGGTATAACAGGACAGGTTCCCCTCAGAACAGGCCTCGCCATGGTCCACCAAAGAAGTTGAGGTCACGTGCTCAGCGTCATATCCAGAGGTTGTCTTTGGGAAATAGACGTATGAGTGCTGCCAGCATTGCTGCAGAGGTTGTAGGGGTGGGGGGGTCAGCCTGTCAGTGCTCAGACCATACGCCGCACACTGCATCAAATTGGTCTGCATGGCTGTCGTCCCAGAAGGAAGCCTCTTCTAAAGATGATGCACAAGAAAGTCCACAAACAGTTTGCTGAAGACAAGCAGCCATTAATGTCTAAACCGCTGGCAACAAAAGTCAGTACACCCCTAAGTGAAAATGTCCAAATTGGGCCCAAAGTGTCAATATTTTGTGTGGCCACCATTATTTTCCAGCACTGCCTTAACCCTCTTGGGCATGGAGGTCACCAGAGCTTCACAGGTTGTCACTGGAGTCCTCTTCCCCTCCCCCATGATGACATCACAGAGCTGGTGGATGTTAGAGACCTTGCGCTCCTCCATCTTCCGTTTGAGGATGTCCCACAGATGATCAATAGGGTTTAGGTCTGGAGACATGCTTGGCCAGTCCATCACCTTTACCCTCAGCTTCTTTAGCAAGGCAGTGGTGGTCTTGGAGGTGTGTTTTGGGTGGTTATCATGTTGGAATACTGCCCTGCGGCCCAGTCTCTGAAGGGAGGGGATCATGCTCTGCTTCAGTATGTCACAGTACATGTTGGCATTCATGGTCCCCTCTTCCCTCTTGGCCAGTCCATCACCTTTACTCTCAGCTTCTTTTAGCAAGGCAGTGGTGGTCTTGGAGGTGGTATATGTCAGAGCTATATAAATGTATAATAATAATAATAATAGTGTGTGGCTGTTGGGGGGACATTAGAGTGTAAATTGTTGTTAAAAATCTTGTAAGCATACAGCTTGGTATTAAAACATTTACATATATACAAAAATAAATGAAAAAGAATATATACACAAATAAACAAAAACAAACAGGCTTACATCAGCAGATAACAAAAGACGGCTTTTATCCAAAAAACATAAATAGAACTATATACAAAGAAACATAATTGTATTAATAGTAGACTACAAAAATTATGCAAAACACAGCCCTACCCTCCACCTAAACACCCCCTCAGGCCAAGAAACCATTACACATGTACCCCATGCATGCGGCCTCTTACTGAAAATCCAATCTTATATAAAAATCTAGGGGACGTGAAAGGACAGAAAGAGGAGCCGCACACCCAGAGACTGACAGACAGCAGCTACGAAGACCTGACATTCCTCCACGCCTTTGTCCAGGCCCCCCAGCCCCCACCTGTCCTTCTCACAACCCCAAATCTTCCCAACCTCACCCAGAATGTCGTGCACCACCAACCTCAACAAGAAAAAGACGTTTTCCGAGTAGAAACCCAACACCGTGCATTCCACGTGAAGTAACAGACTACTAAGCTAACTGGAAAAAGTGTCTCAAAATCAAAATCCCAATGAGTCTCAAAAGCCCCGTACGACCACTCCGCATACCTCAAAAAACGGACACCCAGAGCCCCACCCAACCAGCTTATAGAATAAACGAATTTGTTGGCCTCACGTATCAAAATGAGATGAATAAAATTTGGACCTTCATCCGAATTTAGTTGAAATAGAAATTTGGGAGTGAGGACCCCAGCTCCAAACTCACCAAGGTGAAGTGCATGCGGGCTATCTCGGTACAGATGGGAAAGGGATATGTAGCAAAATACAACAAATATGTATAAAAACAATATTTATTTATACAATAATCAAAATTGATACAAACAGTGTTAAAATCAGCACAGATAACATGGAATCTCGACTAGTTTCGCGGGGAACCCGCTTCATCAGGAAATGTGTCTGTGAATAAAATTCAGTACAATGAAATATACATATTTTTTCAATGAAAAGGGAGAAATATAAAGAATAGTACCAAAACAGAAACAGGGGGGGGGGGTAGAAAAAAAAAAGTAACCAGATATAAGGGGCTGCTTACCCATGTTAGGGTGCCTACAGTGTTCAAGCCGAACCGGGCAAAGTCTCCCGCGGACACTGGGGAGGGTACAAATGAGACCGCAGAAAGATAAAATAAAAATAGATAACAAAAGGATGTAGAGGTAACATATGTGATAAAAATCTATGGTCCAAAACACTGATTTTTTATCACATATGTTACCTCTACATTGATCCTTTTATTATCTATTTAAACGTTTATCTTTCTGCGGCCTCATTTATACCCTCCCCAGTGTCTGCGGGAGACTTTGCCCGGTTCGGCTTGAACACTGTAGGCACCCTAACATGGGTAAGCAGCCCCTTATATCTGGTTACTTTTTTTTTTTTTACCCTCCCCCCCCCCCCCCCTGTTTATGTTTTGGTTCTATTCTTTATATTTCTCCCTTTTCATTGCAAAATCTCGAATTCTCAGGTTTTTCACTGGCCCACCCACTGGGACATTAGAGTGTAAGCTCCTCTGTACAGAGATTGATGTGACTATGGGGGGAGGGGACATTAGAGTGTAATCTGCTCTGTACAGAGACTGATGTGACTGTGGGGGGAGGGGACATTAGAGTGTAAGCTCCTCTGTACAGAGACTGATGTGACTGTGGGGGAGGGGACATTAGAGTGTAAGCTCCTCTGTATAGAGACTGATGTGAGTGTGGGGGAGGGGACATTAGAGTGTAAGCTCCTCTGTATAGAGACTGATGTGACTGTGGGGGAGGGGACATTAGAGTGTAAGCTCCTCTGTACAGAGACGGATGTGACTGTGGGGGGAGGGGACATTAGAGTGTAAGCTCCTCTGTATAGAGACTGATGTGACTGTGGGGGGAGGGGACATTAGAGTGTAAGCTCCTCTGTACAGAGACTGATGTGACTGTGGGGGGAGGGGACATTAGAGTGTAAGCTCCTCTGTACAGAGACTGATGTGACTGTGGGGGAGGGGACATTAGAGTGTAAGCTCCTCTGTACAGAGACTGATGTGACTATGGGGGGAGGGGACATTAGAGTGTAAGCTGCTCTGTACAGAGACTGATGTGACTGTGGGGGGAGGGGACATTAGAGTGTAAGCTCCTCTGTACAGAGACTGATGTGACTGTGGGGGAGGGGACATTAGAGTGTAAGCTCCTCTGTACAGAGACTGATGTGACTGTGGGGGAGGGGACATTAGAGTGTAAGCTCCTCTGTATAGAGACTGATGTGACTGTGGGGGGAGGGGACATTAGAGTGTAAGCTCCTCTGGTACAGAGACTGATGTGACTGTGGGGGGAGGGGACAATAGAGTGTAAGCTCCTCTGTACAGAGACTGATGTGACTGTGGGGGAGGGGACATTAGAGTGTAAGCTCCTCTGTACAGAGACTGATGTGACTGTGGGGGAGGGGACATTAGAGTGTAAGCTCCTCTGTACAAAGACTGATGTGACTGTGGGGAGGGGACATTAGAGTGTAAGCTCCTCTGTACAGAGACTGATGTGACTGTGGGGGGAGGGGACATTAGAGTGTAAGCTCCTCTGGTACAGAGACTGATGTGACTGTGGGGGAGGGGACATTAGAGTGTAAGCTCCTCTGTACAGAGACTGATGTGACTGTGGGGGAGGGGGCATTAGAGTGTAAGCTCCTCTGTATAGAGACTGATGTGACTGTTGGGGAGGGGACATTAGAGTGTAAGCTCCTCTGTACAGAGACTGATGTGACTGTGGGGGGAGGGGACATTAGAGTGTAAGCTCCTCTGGTACAGAGACTGATGTGACTGTGGGGAGGGGACATTAGAGTGTAAGCTCCTCTGTACAGAGACTGATGTGACTGTGGGGGAGGGGACATTAGAGTGTAAGCTCCTCTGTACAAAGACTGATGTGACTGTGGGGAGGGGACATTAGAGTGTAAGCTCCTCTGTACAGAGACTGATGTGACTGTGGGGGGAGGGGACATTAGAGTGTAAGCTCCTCTGGTACAGAGACTGATGTGACTGTGGGGGAGGGGACATTAGAGTGTAAGCTCCTCTGTACAGAGACTGATGTGACTGTGGGGAGGGGACATTAGAGTGTAAGCTCCTCTGTATAGAGACTGATGTGACTTTGAGGGAGGGGACATTAGAGTTTAGAGTATTATATCTCTGGGGTACCGGGATACCTTTGATAGGAAGGTGAGGGTCTCTTGGCCTCCAGAGATATATATCGTCCATCTAACACGGGGAGCTCTGAGATAATCACATTTTCGGCGTCACCTTTCCACAGTCCTCCTTTTTACCGCCATAAAAGGCGACTTCGGAATAATCCCGCTGAGAAAATCCATTAATGACATTAATTCGAACATTATTATGTGAAATGCGCGGCGTGTCTTGAGCGCGGCGAGGTCGGGGAGGTGGAGGAGGTCTCCGGTAGGTGTAGCAGATTCTCCACTTGACTTTCCGACAGAAAAAAAAAAACAACGCAAATGCCACAAGAACCGTCTTCTAATTCCATGTTATTATAGAATGAACTTTTCACTCAGCAGCTCTCATCAGACCGGCTCGCCAAAATGTTCCAATTTTTCAGCCAAAGAGGCGAAACTTAACCCCGAAATCCTGTAATTATCTCACCCATTACAGAGCTGCAGGTCCAATCACAGACATCCCCCGCTGTGTCCTCAGGTTAGCCACGCCCACATTCCATCCTTAGGAAGATCATTACATAAAGAGATCAGGCAAGGCTCACCTCTTTGTGCGGATCGGAAATATGCGCAAAATTGCGACACGCACGGAAATTTCCCAGAAACTATTTTATCCTCACCAAAACTGTGCAAATCAGACCCCTAATTTCCTCAACTGGCAATGCAGAGATCCCCTCTAAAGCCGGACAGTTACCAGCTGTGAGACCCGGGTGCTATGTGACATGGCTTTGTTTATAAACAAACATAGTGTGGGGTGGAGGGGGGATTATGGTGTGGGGGGGAGGGGGGATTATGGTGTGGGGGGGAGGGGGGATTATAGTGTGTGGGGGGGGATTATGATGGGGGGTTGTTTTTCAGGGGTTGGGTTTGGCCCCTTAGTTCCAGTGAAGGGAACGCTTAAGGCGTCAGCATACCAAGACATTTTGGACAATTTCATGCTCCAAACTTTGTGGGAACAGTTTGGGGGACGGCCCCTTCCTGTTCCAACATGACTGGCCACCAGTGCACAAAGCAAGGTCCATAAAGACATGGATGAGTGAGTTTGGGGTGGAGGAACTTGACTGGCCTGCACAGAATCCTGACCTCAACCCGATAGAACACCTTTGGGATGAATTAGAGCAGGGACTGCGAGTCAGGCCTTCTCGTCCAACATCAGTGTCTGACCTCACAAATGCACTTCTGGAAGAATGGTCAAACATTCCCATAGACACCCTCCTAAACCTTGTGTATGGCCTTCCCAGAAGAGTTGAGGCTGTTATAGATGTAAAGGGCGGAGCTAACCCAATATTGAACCCTCCGGACTAAGACTGGGATGTTATTAAAGTTCATGTGTGTGTAAAGGCAGGCGTCCCAATACTTTTGGTAATATAGAGTATGTGCAACAGCTGGGCATTAACCCCTTAAGGCCCCTTTCACACTTATACGACTTCAAAGTCGCACGATTTTACCGCGATTTCGCGGCCGCGATTTTGACGCGATTTTACCGCGATCTGCCGCGATTTTACAGCGATTTGGGAGCAGTACTACTTTGCCACGTTTTTGGCATTAACAAATGAAAACATACAGTAGTTGGTATGAATCATAAGGGGGAACTCCACGCCAAGTTTTAAATAAAAAAACTGGCGTGGGTTCCCCCCCAGGGGCATACCAGGCCCTTAGGTCTGGTATGGATCGTAAGGGGAACCCCCTACGCCGAAAAATCGGCGTGGGGGTCCCCCCAAAATCCATACCAGACCCTTATCCGAGCACGCAGCCCGGCCGGTCAGGAATGGGGGTGGGGACGAGCTAGCGCCCCCCCCCCTCCTGGACCGTACCAAGCCGCATGCCCTCAACATGGGGGGTGGGTGCTTTGGGGCATGGGGGGGGCGCCCTGCGGCCCCCCCCACCCCAAAGCACCTTGTCCCCATGTTGATGAAGACAAGGACCTCTTCCCGACAACCCTGGCCGTTGGTTGTCGGGGTCTGCGGGCGGGGGGCTTATCGGAATCTGAGAGCCCCCTTTAATAAGGGGGCCCCCAGATCCCGGCCCCCCACCCTATGTGAATAAGTATGGGGTACATGGTACCCCTACCCATTCACCTAGGGAAAAAAGCGTCAATAAAAAACACAGTACACAAGTTTTTAAAATAATTTATTAGGCAGCTCCAGGATCTTCTTCCGACTTCGGGAGTCCTCTTCCGACTTCGGGGGTCTCTCCGGCGTCTTCTCCCGGTGTCCGCATCTTCTGCCGGCTCCACCGCTATCTTCTGGCGCTCTTTTGCCAGCGGTGGTCCGGACCTCTGGATCGTCTTCTTCCCTCTTCTCTTCCAGAGATGTTGACACGACGCTCTCTCCAGCCAGAATGGTCTCTGTGCGCTCCGCAACGGACTTATATAGGCGGTGACCCCGCCCCCTTATGCCGTCGCTGTCCCTGTGCATTCTGGGACTTTGACGTTTTAGGAGGCGTGGTCACCGGGTGATGACCACGCCCCCCTATGACGGCACAGTCCCAGCATGCCCCGGGACAGTGACCTCATAAGGGGGAGAAGGCAGAAGGCAGAAGTCCGGACCACCGCTAGCAATTGAGCTGCAGAAGATAGCGGAGGACCCGCAGAAGATGCGGACACCGGGAGGAGACGGCGGAGAGACCCCCGAAGTCGGAAAAGGACCCCCGAAGTCGGAAGAAGATCCCGGAGCTGCCTAATAAATTATTTTAAAAACCTGTGTACTGTGTTTTTTATTGACGCTTTTTTCCCTAGGTGAATGGGTAGGGGTACCATGTACCCCATACTTATTCACATAGGGTGGGGGGCCGGGATCTGGGGGCTCCCTTATTAAAGGGGGCTCCCGGATTCCGATAAGCCGCCCGCAGACCCCGACAACCAACGGCCAGGGTTGTCGGGAAGAGGCCCTTGTCCTCATCAACATGGGGACAAGGTGCTTTGGGGTGGGGGGGCCCGGCAGGGTGCCCCCCATGCCCTAAAGCACCAACCCCCCCATGTTGAGGGCATGCGGCCTGGTACGGTCCAGCAGGGGGGGCGCTCGCTCGTCCCCACCCCCATTCCTGACCGGCCGGGCTGCGTGCTCGGATAAGGGTCTGGTATGGATTTGGGGGGACCCCACGCCGATTTTTCGCCGTAGGGTGTTTCCCTTAGATCCATACCAGACCTAAGGGCCTGGTGTGCCCCTGGGGGGGAACCCACGCCGGTTCTTTCATTTAAAACTTGGTGCGGCGTTCCCCCTCTGGATTCATACCAGACAGCTGTCAGCACTGCCTGTCGCTCATCGGGAAAGGAAAGAAAAGTTTTCCTTTCCCGATCAGGGAGCCAGGCTTGTGCTTACAAAGTCGTACTGAAGTCGTGTCTATATTATTCAGGCACGACTTGCATGCTACTTCAGGGTTTAACATTGAGGTCTATGGAGTACAACTCGCATAGAAGTTGGACCAAAGTAGTGCAGGGACTACTTTCAAGTCGGCACGACTTAAAGTCGTGCCAATATGAATGTTAGTCATTGCAAATCATGGAGAATGACTTGTCATACGATTTTGCAGTACAAAATCGTGGGACAAGTCGTATAAGTGTGAAAGGGGCCTCAAGCAGGCACCTTCCGGGCCTTTTAAGGGATTTAAGATGCTGGCAGGCAGGATGGGGTTAATGATCATGTGATTGGCTGTCATGGTGGTCACATGATCAGAAAGCTCCCAATCGCTGCTTTTCATTAGCCACCGGTAACTGTGCTGGGAGCACGCTCACTCTCGGCACAGCTGTATTTGCACTAATGCATGCAAATACAGCATATGCGCCAAGAGGTTAAAGCCCACCCTTCCAGCCGCTGCAAACAGTATCTCACAAAAGTCAGTACACCCCTAAGTGAAAATGTCCAAATTAGGCCTAAAGTGTCAATATTTTATGTGGCCTCCATTATTTTCCAGCACTGCCTTAACCCTCTTGGGCATGGAGGTCACCAGAGCTTCACAGGTTGTCACTGGAGTCCTCTTCCCCTCCTCCATGATGACATCACAGAGCTGGTGGATGTTAGAGACCTTGCGCTCCTCCACCTTCCGTTTGAGGATGTCCCACAGATGATCAATAGGGTTTAGGTCTGGAGACATGCTTGGCCAGTCCATCACCTTTACCCTCAGCTTCTTTAGCAAGGCAGTGGTGGTCTTGGAGGTGTGTTTGGGGTGGTTATCATGTTGGAATACTGCCCTGCGGCCCAGTCTCTGAAGGGAGGGGATCATGTTGGAATACTGCCCTGCGGTCCAGTCTCTGAAGGGAGGGGATCATGTTGGAATACTGCCCTGCGGCCCAGTCTCTGAAGGGAGGGGATCATGCTCTGCTTCAGTAGGTCACAGTACATGTTGGCATTCATGGTTCCCTCAATGATCTGTAGCCCCCCAGTGCCGGCAGCACTCATGCAGCCCCAGACCATGACACTCCCACCACCATGCTTGACTGTAGACAAGACACACTTGTCTTTGTCCTCCTCACCTGGTTGCCCCCACACACGCTTGTCACCATCTGAACCAAATACGTTTATCTTGGTCTCATCAGACCACAGGACATGGTTCCAGTAATCCATCTCCTTAGTCTGCTTGTCTTCAGCAAACTGTTTGCGGACTTTCTTGTGCATCATCTTTAGAAGAGGCTTCCTTCTGGGACGACAGCCATGCAGACCAATTTGATGCAGTGTGCGGCGTATGGTCTGAGCACTGACAGGCTGACCCCCCACCCCTACAACCTCTGCAGCAATGCTGGCAGCACTCATACGTCTATTTCCCAAAGACAACCTCTGGATATGACGCTGATCACGTGACCTCAACTTCTTTGGTGGACCATGGCGAGGCCTGTTCTGAGGGGAACCTGTTCTGTTATACCGCTGTATGGTCTTGGCCACCGTGCTGCAGCTCAGTTTCAGGGTCTTGGCAATCTTCTTATAGCCTAGGCCATCTTTATGTAGAGCAACAATTCTTTATATCAGATCCTCAGAGAGTTCTTTGCCATGAGGTGCCATGTTGTGCTTCCAGTGACCAGTATGAGAGAGTGAGAGCGATAACACCAAATTTAACACACCTGCTCCCCATTCACACCTGAGACCTTGTAACACTAATGAGTCACATGACACCGGGGAGGGAAAATGGCTAATTGGGCCCAATTTGGAGATTTTCACTTAGGGGTGTACTGACTTTTGTGGCCAGCGGTTTAGACATTAATGGCTGTGTGTTGAGTTATTTTGAGGGGACAGCAAATTTACACTGTTATACAAGCTGTACACTCACTACTTTACATTGTAGACAAGTGTCATTTCTTCAGTGTTGTCACATGAAAAGATAGAAGAAAAGATTTACAGAAATGTCACTGAGGGGTGTACTTACTTTTGTGAGATGCTGTGTAATTGTATGGCTGGCGGAAACAGGTTACAAAATAAAATAAAAATCTTACTTTCACCTTCCCTATTGACACCAAAATAAAAAAAAAATTGCCCAAATTTTCTTGACAGCAACTCCCAACTTTTCTGATCCCTACCTTCCACTAAGGCACCGGATTGTTAAAAAAAGTAGATTGTAGCGAAATCTGAACTGAGTGTCTACGGGGCAGAAGCAGGCAAGAATCTGAAACGGAACGTGTTAAAATCCTTGCACTGCGGAGCCGAAATTAAGAAAACGACTTTAAAATTCCTCACAAGAAACTTTAACATCAATTAGAGTGAAACAATCGCTCAATACTTCAACCCGCAATTATAAATCCGCCGTGTGAGTAAAGACGCGGAACGCCTGGCTGAATATACACGAATAATAAGTGAAACAAGACAGCGACAGAGCGCTCGCCGATCTCTCACTCCTCCAAATTAGAGGCGCACTTGAAATGGATCTTTCAGTCTCTATCTGAAATTAATTGATGCAAAAAAAAAAAAATGGAGGCGCTCGTTACGTAATTCTGGCACGGATCTATTACATGAAAGCCGAGCCGAGCCCCGCGCCTAATTAAATATACAATCGCAGCATGTGGCGCGTCGAGCCGGCAAACCCATCTCCTCGTAGAAATGAAAGGCGGACGTCTGGGGGGGGGGGGGGGAAGCGCTCGCTCGGCCGCATCCAGGAAAATGCCAGAATCACAGTTGGAGGCGCTACCTAATTTAATAAGATGTTATTATCAGAGGGGCAATAATAGCGCCGCACATCACTCCATTTACATAAATAAATCCAAATTATACACGAATATAGGTATATCAGCTCTGACATATACCACGGCGCTGTACAGAGATCACTGAGCCAATCAGTCTCTGTACAGAGGAGCTTACACTCTAATGTGCCCTCCCCCCACAGTCACATCAGTCTCTGTACAGAGGAGCTTACACTCTAATGTCCCCTCCCCCCACAGTCACATCAGTCTCTATACAGAGGAGCTTACACTCTAATGTCCCCTCCCCCACAGTCACATCAGTCTCTGAACCAGAGGAGCTTACACTCTAATGTCCCCTCCCCCCACAGTCACATCAGTCTCTGTACAGAGGAGCTTACACTCTAATGTCCTCTCCTCCCCCCACAGTCACATCCATCTCTGTACAGAGGAGCTTACACTCTAATGTCCCCTCCCCCCACAGTCACATCAGTCTCTGTACAGAGGAGCTTACACTCTAATGTCCCCTCCCCCCACAGTCACATCAGTCTCTGTACAGAGGAGCTTACACTCTAATGTCCCCTCCCCCCACAGTCACATCAGTCTCTATACAGAGGAGCTTACACTCTAATGTCCCCTCCCCCACAGTCACATCAGTCTCTGAACCAGAGGAGCTTACACTCTAATGTCCCCTCCCCCCACAGTCACATCAGTCTCTGTACAGAGGAGCTTACACTCTAATGTCCTCTCCTCCCCCCACAGTCACATCCATCTCTGTACAGAGGAGCTTACACTCTAATGTCCCCTCCCCCCACAGTCACATCAGTCTCTGTACAGAGGAGCTTACACTCTAATGTCCCCTCCCCCCACAGTTACATCAGTCTCTGAACCAGAGGAGCTTACACTCTAATGCCCCCCCCCCCACACTTTTCACATATTTATTTGTATCATTTATCATTTTCCTTCCACTTCACAATTATGTGACACTTTGTGTTGGTCTATCACATAAAATCCCAATAAAATACATTTATGTTTTTGGTTGTAACATGACAAAATGTGGGGAAATGTCAAGGGTATGAATACTTTTTCCAGGCACTGTAGGTGTTGTCTCAGGCTGGCTGTTAGACTGAACAGGACGCCCTTCCTCCCTAAAACGCAGCTATCAAGCAGAGGGCTGCTTTGACAGACTAAACTTTTTATTGCCTGAGCGAAGTGTCTCCTGAGGAATACAGGGAGGGGGATGGGAGGGGGAGGAGGAGGGGGAGGGGTCAGCTAAAATGTTCCAAGAGCTTAAAAATTGAGAAAAGTGGCAACTGTCAAAGCCGCCTTCTCCTTGCTGCGTTGTTGGACGGCCATTTATGGAATGGGAAGGGGGGGGGCAACCTTGCCTGACCTAACAGTTGACCTTAGATAGTACATAAGTTGCACTGAGTGTAATGGGTCGGGGTTATGGAGCACAAGTATAGAGTGAGTGAATGTTCATATATAACATCTGTCAATAGATTTCAGCAGGAAAAAAAAGTCCTAAAAGGCTCGACAAACAGGCTGGGCGGCCTTGAAACGCGTTGCAATGCTCCCCTAGCGGCGGTTCAGGAAGTGACATCACTTCCCCATCACTTCCCCCCTCCAGCCACTTCCTGCTTCCTGGTTCTCCCAGCATCTGGATTCCACTACCAAATGCTGCATATTGAGAATTTTGGGACAGGGAACAGGGGACAGGGGAGAGGGGACAGGGGTGAGGGGACAGGGGAGAGGGGACAGGGGACAGGGGAGAGGGACAGGGGAGAGGGGACAGGGGACAGGGAGAGGGGACAGGGGAGAGGGGACAGGGGAGAGGGGACAGGGGTGAGGGGACAGGGGAGAGGGGACAGTGGAGAGGGGACAGGGGTGAGGGGACAGGGGAGAGGGGACAGGAGAGAGGGGACAGGGGTGAGGGGACAGGGGAGAGGGGACAGGGGAGAGGGGACAGGGGAGAGGGGAGAGGGGACAGGGACAGGGGAGAGGGGACAGGGGAGAGGGGACAGGGGAGAGGGGATAGGGAGAAGGGACAGGGGAGAGGGGATAGGGGAGAAGGGACAGGGGAGAGGGGACAGGGGAGAGGGGACAGGGGAGAGGGGACAGGGGAGATTGGAGAGGGGACAGGGGAGAGGAGACAGGGAGAGGGGACAGGGGACAGGGGAGAGGGAGAGGGGACAGGGGAGAGGGGACAGGGGACAGAGGAGAGGGGACAGGGGAGGGGGGACAGGGGATAGGGGAGAAGGGACAGGGGAGAGGGGACAGGGGAGAGGGGACAGGGGAGATTGGAGAGGGGACAGGGGAGAGGAGACAGGGGAGAGGGGACAGGGGAGAGGGGACAGGGGAGAGGGGATAGGGGAGAAGGGATAGGGGAGAGGGGAGAGGGGACAGGGGAGAGGGAACAGGGGAGAGGGGACAGGGGAGAGGGGAGAGGGGACAGGGGAGAGGAGACAGGGGAGAGGGGACAGGGGAGAGGGGAGAGGGGACAGGGGAGAGGGGACAGGGGACAGGGGACAGGGGAAGGGAGAGGGGACAGGGGACAGGGGAGAGGGAGAGGGGACAGGGGAGAAGGGACAGGGGTGAGGGGAGAGGGGAGAGGGGACAGGGGAGAGGGGACAGAGGAGAGGGGACAGGGGAGAGGGGACAGGAGAGAGGAGAGAGGGGACAGGGGAGAGGGGACAGGGGAGAGGGACAGGGGACAGGGGAGATTGCAGAGGGGACAGGGGAGAGGAGACAGGGGAGAGGGGACAGGGGAGAGGGGACGGGGAGAGGGGACAGGGGACAGGGGACAGGGGAGAGGGAGAGGGGAGAGGGGAGAGGGGATGGGGAGAGGGGACAGGGGAGAGGGGACAGGGAGAGGGGACAGGGAGAGGGGACAGGGGAGAGGGGACAGGGGAGAGGACCTGGTACAGATACTATGGAGCTTCAGATCCGGACTATTCTTCCACCAATCTGTGAGTAGCATGCTGTGTGTGTGATCACTATGCCAATATGTGCTACACTTAGTCTGGCGCCCCCTGGTGTTCTCTTGGCCTTGTACCTAGCTGGCAGCCCTGCATACTTTATCCTGGACTGGAATCTGGCTCACCACTTCCCAGAGACCTACAGCACTCAAGACTGATTTCAATGAGAAGTGAATTTTTTACAGGCTCTACTGCAGGTAAAATAAGTATTGAACACGTCACCATTTTTTCTAGGTAAATCTAATTGGTAAAGGTCCCATCGACATGAAACTTTCACCACGTGACGGAGAAGAGACGCTGAGAGGGGATTTCAATATACAAATACCGGACTGATGACCCCACAATAGGGAGAAAAGTTTTTCCCGAAAGGGAATTTAATAAGACACGTGGCCACTCATTACAATTATAAGAAAAGAGGTTTAACCTTAAACTACGTAGAGGGTTCTTTACTGTAAGAGCAGCAAGGATGTGGAATTCCCTTCCACAGGCGGTGGTCTCAGCGGGGAGCATCGATAGTTTCAAGAAACTATTAGATCATCACCTGAATGACCGCAACATACAGGGATATACAATGTAATACTGACACATAATCACACACATAGGTTGGACTTGATGGACTTGTGTCTTTTTTCAGCCTCACCTACTATGTAACTATGTAATACCATGTTTGGAGGTCACATGGCACATCACCCCAAAACCACCTCACTCGGGTGATAACAGATCGGAGTAAGGGGTCGATCCCGGCCCCTTACCAGGTGATCAGCTGTCAGCCAATGACAGCTGATCACGTGATATAAACAGAAGATCGGTAATCTTTTTTTTTTTTTTCTCCTCACACTGACAGCCGATCACCGACTTCTGTTGAAGGGACATCGGTCCTGAAGAGGAAGAGGCGAAGCCGCCTCATCTGTGCCAACCAGTACCGCCTGCCAGTGCCCACAGTGCCACGAATCAGTGCATAACAGTGCCAGCAATCAATCCCCATGAGTGCCACCTATCAATGCCCACCAGTTGTGCCAATCAGTGCCTCATCAGTGTCACCTAGGAGTGCTGCCTATCAGTGTCACCTACCAGTGCCGATCAGTGCCCATCACTGCCACCCATCAGTTCCCATCACTGCCACCTATCAGTGCCCATCAGTGTCACCTAGGAGTGCTGCCTATCAGTGTCACCTACCAGTGCCGATCAGTGCCCATCACTGCCACCCATCAGTTCCCATCACTGCCACTAATCAGTTCCCATCACTGCCACTAATCAGTTCCCATCACTGCCACCTATCAGTGCCCATCAGTGCCAGCTATCAGTGCCACCTGTTAGTGCCCTTCAGTGCCACCTATCAATGCCCTTCAGTGCCGCCCATCAGTGCCACCCATCAGTGCCCACCAATGCCACCTCATCAGTGCCCAGCAGTGCCGCCTATTAGTGCCCATCAGTGCAGCCTCATCAGCGTACAACAATGAAGGAGAAAAACTACCTGTCTGCAAACTGTATTAAGGAAATATAAAACGGTTTTGTATTTTTTTCTTTTTTATTACAGAATTTTTTTAACAAAAAATAAAAACAGCAGAGATGATCAAATACCACCAAAAGAAAGTTCTATTTGTGGGAAAAAAATGATAAAAATGTCATTTGGGTACAGCGTAGCATGACCGCGTAATTGTCGTTCAAAGAGTGACAGCACTGGAAGCTGAAAATTGAGGGGTTTTAGGTGCCCGGTAGGCAGGTGGTTATTGTTGTACCCGCTAATTCCGGGTCTTTCTGAAGCTCCTCCACAAGTGCTCCTTGGCTCTTGGAGAGCTCTTCTGATAATTCTTTCCCCCCGCCACCCATAAAAGTGTAATCTCGCGGCCAATGTGCCGCGGAGACCACTTCTACCTTAAAGAAGACGCGCGGCGTTCCCCGAAAATCCAGAGGTTATGGCGGCTAGCTGCTGCCATAACAACAGTATTTAGCATCAAAGTACCGGCGTACGGGTATGTTGTTTTGCGTGAAGTGGTTAATTTTTTTTTTTTACTTAAAGTATCGGATTCTTTTTTTTCACAATCAGACTTATCTAGGTGAATGCAGCTTCTGTCCCCCACCTGCTCTAATACTGAGAACCGAGCGATCAAGCACCACCGATCGCTCGGTTCTCAGAGCTCCCTGAGCAGAGAGCGGTGGCTGTCAGTCACCGCTCTCTGCTCTGCTCCTCCCCCAGTCACTGGAGGGCTGGGGAGGGGGTAGGAGTGGCTTGCTCTCAGCGGCTCCCTGACAGGCTGAGCCAAGGTTGTGGGGGGGGGGGGGGGCGGATCCCGACTTTATTGTCACGATCTTACCCCAGCCTGGACCGGCTCTGTGACATCAGCCGACAGCAGACTTGAGCCCTGCTGTCTGCTGAAAATGGGTCACAGGAGTGCAGAACGAACATCACCGCTGTGATCGCCAGGAGGTGTCCAGCCAAACCTGCTTCCCCCGTACTTCTCCTTTAATTTTTTTTTTCATCACATAGGGGACAAATAGTCCCCAGCGTAATGATTTTTTGGTGACAGGTTCTCTTTAATTAGATATCTAGGGTGTCGCATCGCACTGCATTACATTCTTTCCCAGCCGGGATGCTGGCCGGGGACATTGATGGGAAGGGGTGTCAATCATGTGGTTCTCCAGGTCAGCAACAAGGAGGGGTGGAGAGCAGATGGGGTATTGGGGGGGGGCGGGGGGCGGGACTACGTCGGTACGGGGGGGGGGGGGGGGGTGGAAGCAACCGAGGGGCAGTGCAGCTGTCCAAATGCTTCCACCTGACAGGCAGGAGTCTGCTGGTCAAATTTATACACAATCCGGGGGGCTTCAGCCCCCCTGGGGCAAATGGACTTTCTTGACCCCATCAGGGACATTACAACACATTGTAACTTTTACAATAAAAATAATAACGCGCTTAAACCAAACTATAAATAATAATAAGTATCGCACAAACAATTTAATATCCAATACTCAATTACTAGTGCTCCTTCCTCTGTGAAAAAAATAAATAAAATCCAAACATACATACAATAATAATAAAATACAATAAGAAATATGGAGAGAAAGTCCCAGCATGAGATGAACCACCACCTGGAGGGAAAAGTTTCTATTCACCTTCAGAGTTCAAAAACGCTCTTAAAACGATCAGTGGTGCACGCAGCTTTCCTCCTCACTGCATACTCGGCATAGCGAAACGCCGAAGGCGACGTCACTGGCTCCTACCGACGCGTTGCATCACAGGTCACGTGACTTTCTCAAGTTTTCCCTTGATCGTTGGTCGTTTTAAGAGCGTTTTTGAACTTAACCAAATGTGAGTGAATAACCTACATTTATTGGGGGGTTTGTGAATACACAGCAATCTTGCGCAATGATGTTTTTTTTTTTTTTATCTCTGAGAGCGACCTTTTAGAAATCATCAAATTTGGGAGAAAAACAGACCATTTGAACCACGGGAATCCATAAACTCATCGGAGTGGGGATCCATGATCTGGAGAGTGTTATTGGATGCAGGTTTTGGATTTATCGATTCTCGGAAGGTGAATAGGAACTTTTCCTCCAGGTGGTGGTTCATCTCATGCTGGGACTTTCTCTCCATATTTCTTATTGTATTTTATTACTATTGTATGTATGTTTGGATTTTATTTTTTTTCACAGAGGAAGGAGCACTAGTAATTGTTTATGGAGTATAATTTTGGAGTATTGGATATTATATTGTTGTGTGATACTTATTATTATTTATAGTTTGATTTAAGCGCACTATTATTTTTATTGTATTATTTTGTATGTGGCAACAGAGCACATTTAAGTAGCTGCAGCTGGACCAGTTTTTCACATTAATAATCAGGTCCATGTCAAGCGCTTTTGTAACCCTTTTATTATACATTGTAACTTTTAAAAACAAAAGATTCTTTATTACAAATGTTATCGTAAAAAACAACCTAAAAGGGATAAACACAATTTCTCCAAAGACTCCCTCACAGCTGACCCATCGATCCTACACCAGCGCATTCCAACAGCAAATTAGTGCCAACACATAGTCAGCCAATCCCCGACAGGTTTAGCGGATTATCGGCTTCTTCAGGAGGTATGTTAGAGGGAGGGAGCTTTCTGCAAAAAGTCAAAAGATAGAAAATAGTAATAATGGTAATGATAGTGTATGCATTCAAAATATCATCACAATCAATCCAGGAACTGCTTGGGTGAATGAGATATCCAGAACTTACCTGGCAAAGTCAAATGGGCAGCATGGTGTCAGTGATGGGGCACTATTCCTTCTACAGACAACAATGATGGGGCACTATTCCTTCTACAGACATCAATGATGGGGCACTATTCCTTCTACAGACATCAATGATGGGGCACTATTCCTTCTACAGACATCAATGATGGGGCACTATTCCTTCTACAGACAACAATGATGGGGCACTATTCCTTCTACAGACATCAATGATGGGGCACTATTCCTTCTACAGACATCAATGATGGGACACTATTGCTTCTACAGAAAACAATGATGGCGCACTATTCCTTCTACAGACATCAATGATGGGGCACTATTCTTTCTACAGACAACAATGATGGGGCACTATTCCTTCTACAGACACCAATGATATGGCACTATTCCTCCTACTGATACCAATGAATGGACACTATTCCTCAAACTAATGCCAATGATGGGGCACTATTCCCCCCACTGATACCAATGATGGGGCACTATTCCCCCCACTGATACCAATGATGGGGCACTATTCTTCCCACTGATATCAATGATGGGACACTATTCCCCCCACTGATACCAATGATGGGGCACAATTCTTCCCACTGATATCAATGATGGGGCACTATTCCTCCAACTGAAATCAATGATGGGACACTATTCCTCCCACTGACACCAATGATGGGACACTATTCCTTCCACTGACACCAATGATGGGGAATTATTCCTCCCACTGATACCAATGATGGGGCACTATTCCTCCCATTGGCACAAATGATGGGGCACTATTCCTCCCATTGGCACAAATGATGGGTCACTTTACCTTCTACGGACACCAATGATGGGACACTATTCCTCACACTGACACCAATGATGGGGCACTATTCCTCCCACTGATACCAATGATGGGGAATTATTCCTCCCATTGGCACAAATGATGGGTCATTATTCCTTCTACGGACACCAGTGATGGGGCACTATTCCTCCCACTGACACCAATGATGAGGCTCTATTCTTCCCACTGATACCACTGATGGGACACTATTGATCTTTTATTAAAAGAATCAAGCAACCAATTTTATACAAAAGTAAAAAACAAAACCATAGTACAAAACTTCAACAGAAATCCAAGGAATACACATCCATGTTCAGAATATATACAATATATACATAATCCGTTACCAAAACTATTTACATAAAGCAGCAGAGAAGGCCTAAGAGGCACAACCCATCACCTATGTACGCAGCCATTTATCAAAAATTAATCCAAAAAAATAATAATCTAGGGTGATAAGAGACAGACAGCCACACCCGGGAAAGAGACTCCTGGCAGTCAGGGAGGCTTGAAACCCCTCCACGCCTTCAACCAAGCCCCCTGACTCCGCTTGTCTCTCTCAAGTACCCGAATCTTCTCCACCTCATGCAGAATGTCATACACCACCACCTGAACAGGAAGGATTTTACGCCGAATGCTGACCTGACACCGTGCGTTCCAAGTGAAATAACGGACTACTAGGCTAACTAGAAAAAGTGTATCTAAACAAAAAACCCCACCAGTATTGAATGCTCCATACACCCACTCAGCATAACCCAGCCTGGAGAGGAAAGGAACACCGAGGGCCCGCCCCACCTGTTTGTACACCTCTATGTTAAAAGGGCAATGAAGCAGAAAATGGTCCATAGTCTCCTCCTCACCTGCACATTCCTCTCGAGGACAGCTACGATCCACCCCACTGCGGAATTTCAAATTGCCCCTAACATAGAGCCTCCCATGGAAGCACATCCAGGCCAGATCCCTGAATTTAGGAGGTACTCTGTCCAAATTAATAAGTCTTAACCCTGCCCTCAAAACTGGGCCTGGGCAATCCCTTAAGGCCAGTGGGTCATGAAAGACTTCACTCAAGACTCGACTCATAAGGACTTTCCTCGGAACCGATCTGAGATCTTCAGCCGACAATCGCCACTGCCGTAATAACTTCAGGCACGGAGCGACATAGGCTGGTAGCTGACCACGATGACCCCTGAGATTCTTCACTTGGCCACCTTCTTCCCAAAGTCGCAGAAAAGGCCTAAACCAAGATCTAAAAATGCCTGCCCATGCAGGAGGTTCCACTGCAAGCATATTACCAATATTAAACTTGAGAAAAAGCAGTGAAAAGAAAAGAACTGGGTTGACCATACCTAAGCCACCCTCCCTCCTGGATAGATAGGTGACATTCCTCTTGATGGGGTTCAGTCTGTTCCCCCACAACATCTGGAAGAACACACTACTGACCCTAGCATAGAGAGACACTGGCAAGATGCAGACAAAGCTGACATACAAAAAGATCGGAATCAGGTAAGTCTTAATCAGATCAACCCTTTCCCTCATAGATAACTTCCATTTCTTCCAGCTGACCACCTTAGTATTGGCAATTTCCAGTCTGCCTTCCCAGTTTTTGAGGCCATAATCGCCGGGTCCAAATTCAATGCCTAGAATCTTAATTCTTTCCTGGGGCACTGGAAAGGTGTCCGGGAGATCAAAACCCTCACCTTCCTTTCCCATCCAGAAGACTTCACTCTTTTCCTGATTGATCTTGGAGCCTGATGCTTCAGAATACCGTGATGTCAGAGAGACCACCTCCTCTGCTTCATCCGCCCCGGTGACAATCACTGACACATCGTCCGCATAGGCAACAACCCTCAAAGGCGGCTCACCCGGGAGACCCACTGGTACCCCACACAACATGCTGCTCTCTAGCCTCCTGATGAAAGGGTCGATTGCAAACACATAGAGCAGGGGACTCAGGGGACAACCCTGGCGCACCCCGGAGCCAACCTCAAAGGACTGCCCAACCCAACCATTAACAAGAGGAAAGCTTTCTGCCCCCTTATACAAGACTTTTAACCAATCGACAAAACCACCCGGCAGACCGTACTTACTAAGGAGCAACCACAGGTACTCATGGTTGACACGATCAAAAGCCTTTGCCTGATCCAATGTCAGCAAATACTTTCCCCAGCCTGCAGCCCTGCACCGCTCCAAGGCCTCCCGGACAGCTAAAACCGCTGTGAAGGTGCACCTACCCTGGACCGAACAGTGCTGATGGCGAGAAAGCAAAGACTCTGCTACTGACGATAGGCGCCAGAAAAATATCTTTGCCAGTATCTTTCTATCGACATTAAGAAGGCTGATGGGGCGCCAATTCTCAATCATCGAAGGATCTTTACCCTTTGAAAGAAGAATCACAGCTGAGTGCCTCATGGAAGGGGGAAGTACCCCCTCAGCAAGGCAACTGTTAAAAACCTCTACCAAATGTGGGGCCAGAATAGACTTAAAGGCTTTGTAAAACTCAGCCGTCAAGCCATCCGGTCCAGGTGACTTTTTGATGGCAAGTTGTTCAATTGCCCTCATCACCTCTTCAACTGTGATCTCCTCTGTCAAATTCATCAATGGGACATCTTCATCATTTAGACCTGGAGTAGAGTCCAAAAAGCCTTCCATCTTGTCACGGTCAAGCTCTTTCCTCCCAAGAAGGTCAGCATAAAAGGACCTCACGACCTCCAGAATCCCTGACCTGGACTTTGTCAAGGAACCTGTACTGTCTTTAAGGCCAACGACCGTTTTAACAGCTACACCTTGTTTGCAGTTCTGGTAAGGGTCAGGCGAGTGGTACTTCCCATAGTCCCTCTCCAGAACCAAAGAGGCATGCCGGTCATATTGACACTTCCTGAGAAGGAGTTTCACTTCGGAGATTTCCCCAGGATCTCCACCTCTCGAGACAAGAATATCCAGCTTCCTCCGTAAACGTTGGTAGGTCATGTATTTATTAAACTGCTTTCTATTGGCTAGGCCCCTGAAGAATCCAGCGATCCTCTTTTTGGTCAGCTCCCACCACTCAGCCTTGCTGCTACAAAAGTCCAGGATGGTCACCTGTGCCTGAAAGAATTCCTCAAAGGATTGTCTAACATGTTCTTCCTTGAGTAGAGTCGAATTCAATCTCCAGATGCCCTTACCCCTCTGAGGGGCGTCTGAAGCATTCAGGACCACAGATAGCATACAGTGATCAGAGAACTCTACTGCCTGCACCACTGGGGGTGAGAAAGCAGAGGTCTCCTTCAAAAAAAACCTATCTATTCTACTCTGACTATTACCTCGATGAAAGGTGAACCCAGTGTCATCCGGGAGGTGCTTAATGTGCACATCCACAAGACCAGCATCCCTAACCATACTATTTAAAAAAACGCTATCATATCCCAGCCTGTCCTTGAAGTCCTTCCTGTCCTTGGGCCTAGTTACTGTATTAAAGTCACCTCCAAAGACCACTTGCCGGGATGTAAAAAGAAATGGCTTGATTCTTGTAAAAAGGCATTTCCTGTCCCACTTTGTGTGCGGCCCATAGACATTAATTAGGCGCAGGTCCTGCCCTCCCACAAGGACGTCTAAGACCATACATCTCCCAATCTCCACCTCAATAACCCGCCGGATAGTTACCATGCCGGTTTTAAACAACACCGCCACACCGCCGTAAGGCTCGGCCGCAAGAGACCAGTAAGATGGACCATACCTCCACTCTCTCTTGGCCATATGAATATCTGCCAAGGAGGTGAGCCTAGTCTCTTGCAAAAATAAAATTTCAGCATCTAATTGGCTGAACAAAAAGAAGGCCATAGAACGAGCTCTTACTGACTTAATGCTGGCGACATTTATTGTCACCACTTTTAACGGAGGGGGAACCGCCATTTGGGTTATTGGGTGGATTGCTTCTTAGCTCCCCTCTGCTGCTCATCACCAGAAGCCTCTCTCTTTCTTGAGGCCGCCTCAAACTCCATCTCAGAATCAGAACTTCGCTCCGAAGAAGCTCCAGATGAGGAAATCTCCCACTTAGAGGACCTATAACGGTTGGAGACAGGCACTGGAGCCCGTTCCGTCCTCACCACCTGCTTCTTCCGCTTCCCAACCTTCCTTCTCTCCTCCAGGTACTGCAAGTCAGCTTCAGAGATGCCCTTATCTCCTGTTTTTTTCTTTGAAGTCTTTACAGAAGACTCCTTTAGAGAGGCAGAAGCGACCTTTTTAATACCCACTACCACTCCTGGTGGGGGGGTTGCTCCCTTTGAATCTGTCTTAGGAGGGGTAGACTCCTGGGGGGTAACTGACTCGGGGGGCACAGACTTGGAAGGTTCTGACACATGAGGAGAGGGTACAGTAGGCTGGGGGGACACAGAGACAGATACAGAAGGAATACTTACAGACACAGGAGGGGTGGCCACAGGAACTGGGGAGGGACCCTGAGCAGGACCAGGGGAGTCAGTCACCGCAGAGGAGGATGGTACACCAGGGGCCTCACCCTCCATCCTGTCCAGCCTTGACATGTCATCTATTACCTCCTTCTCCATATTGTGCCAGGCTTCAGGACATCTGCTGTAGGGGTGGCCAAGGCGCAGGCACAGGTTGCACCTGATCATCTCGGTGCAGTCCTTGGCCATATGACCCTGACCCCGACACACTGAACATATCAAGGCTGAACAGGAAGAGCTCAAATGCCCCTTTTCTCCACAGCGGTGACACAGCTTCGGCTGACCAGGGTAGAAAATTGTCATCCTATCCCTCCCTATAAAAGCTGAGGAGGGCAGGTGACGGACAACATTCCCATCCCTGGCCAACCTGACTGTAACCGACCAACCCCCAGTCCAGATGTTACGTTCATCAAGGATTTTGCTGGGCTTAGTCAAAACCTCACCATAGTTCCTTAACCAGACCTCTAGGTCCCGAGCAGGAACACTCTCATTGGTGAGTATGATGGTTATCTTTTTCACTGTTGACCTTTGCGAAACCGCAACTGGGGCCAGACCTTCCCATTCAGGTCTTGACCTGCACCGAGCCTCATATCGCTCCCAGAACAGGTCAAGACCCTCTGGCCTGGTGAAACTAATGGTATAATCCCGTGTCCCAGCAACATGTATTAGAGCATACAGGTCGTTTGCCCCAAAACCCATCTCCAAAATCAAATCCACCACTGCACGCCGTGCTGGAGGGATCGCACCACCTTCCCATTTGAGAATTACCACATTTCTTCTCGGACCCCCAGCAGAAGCCAGAGACCCAAGACCAGATCCTGGGGTGCCCAAAGTGGTAGGCTGCAGGGGGAAACCCCGCTTGGGGGCGGAGCTACCAGGAGCAGAGCGTACCACCTGAGCAAACGTGGGTTTATCAGGGCCAAGGCCCCACACTGAAGTC
Organism: Lithobates septentrionalis; assembly: GCA_037952835.1. Lineage (NCBI taxonomy): Eukaryota > Metazoa > Chordata > Amphibia > Anura > Ranidae > Lithobates > Lithobates septentrionalis. The sequence goes on from JBBDGP010003846.1 coordinate 190,614, forward strand.
ACAGTAGTCTGTTCATTATTATTATTTGCTTGGACTGAGCTGGGACGATTGTCCATCACACTTGTACAATTGCTGTCAGACACACACACGTTCAATTTCCCATCAGGAATAGTCACAGTTGCTGCAATACCAGCTGTCTCCTGATGCTGCACTGTAGAGTCTCCAGCAGCTGTGGGGCAAACATCTTTAGACTCAGCCAAAGGAGAGTTAATAGGCTCTGCTGACACCGGTAGTTCCTTTTCAGAAATGTCATTTTTTAAATGCAGCTCTTGCTGCGCTGCAGCATTAGCAGGTACAACATTGCTACACATAGCATTAGAAACTTGATTGTCACTGGGCACACTTTCTACATTGCTCATGGTGTTAGATGACACAAAAACAGATTCATCCCCTGCTTGGGGCTTGACATTATCAGGCACATTATCAGTTATGTTCTCATCACCAAACGCCAGCTGATCCCCCCGCACAGGAGACTCCATTACCTGGATGGCCCTGAGCATGCCTCCTGAGTCCTGGGAAGGCATGGGGCTGCTTACCTCTACCTGAGGGGGCAGGGGGTCAGAACTGGGGGTCTCCTCCTCCACCTCCATCTTTGTCATCCTCGCAAACCTTTTATCATTGTAAAACTTTTCCTTAAATGGCCCATCTCTTCCTTCCATGATGGACACAATGGTCTCCTGATGTTCCACCCGGACCTTGGCCAGTTGGATCTCCGGATCCATGGACCCTCGTTTCTGGCTGTGCAAGCCCTCACGCTACCTTCTCAGGCGCTTCAGCTCCGCTCTCAGTTTATAGAGCTTGTCTCTTTCTCTATTCAGGGCTTTAATCCCGGCCACCACTCGCTCCTGAATTGCCTCTGAGCCTTCATCCTTACCAGGGGCAGAAAGATCACAAGCCATGGTTTGTACAGAGGAAGGCATGTCACCTGATGGCCCAGGAGATGGCTGGGAGCTTCCAGCAGGAGAGGCCCTGCTGGCCTCCATGGCTTCCCCAGAAAGGGGCCAGGAGAGCTGGGATAGATTTCCTCACCAGTCCCCTCTCACACGGATCTGCAGCAGCTCCAGACAGACAGCCTCCTCCTGACACACCTGTGCTCCAATGATGGGTGGGGCACTATTCCTCCCACTGACACCAACAATGGGGCACTATTCCCCCCACTGATACCAGTGATGGGGCACTATTCCTCCCACTGACACCAGTGATGGGGCACTATTTCTCCCACTGACACCAATGATGGGGCATTATTTCTCCCACTGACACCAGTGATGGCACACTATTCCTTCTCCTACTGACCACAGGCTCTGAATTTTTTTTTTATGTGACGCTGTAGTATCACATGACTTCGTTTATAAACAAACAGACTCTGTAGTATCACATTTACTCCCACTGACGTCAGGACATTTTCTACTCCCAGTGGTCACAGTCCATCGCTCCAGTTGGCTCTGTATATTGGTGTACAGTCCTTTTTGGTTCCAGACATGCGAATGCAAAATTCTGCCAAGTTGTTCACCTGTCATCTTCCTCATCCGGAGAAAATTGCCCCAGAAGTATTGCGTACTTCCTGGGGGCCTGTTGCACATTTTGCACAAAGTCCCCCCTTCCTTGCAATGTACCCTCGTCCAAATGTTGAGAGGAAGGGGCCTCTTCCTCACCTCCGTTTGCCCCAAAGACAAGGTTGTTGACAGAAGGCTGGAAGCAAGCTGAGGACAGGCTAAGGAAAGGCTGTGGAGAGGCTGAAAGCAGCATGAGGAGAGAATGTCTACAGACAAAGGGAAGGCTAGCTTGGGTTGAGAAGAGGCTAAGTACAGGCTATGGAGCTGCTGAGGACAGGCTGAGGGGAGGTTGAAAAGAGGCTAAGCACATGCTATGGAGAGGCTGAAAAAAGGGTATGGAGAAGCTGAGGAAAGGCTTTGAAAGGGCCAAGGACAGGCTATGGAGAAGCTGAGGAAAGGCTATGGAGAAGCTGAGGAAAGGCTATGAGGGGCTGAGGACAGGCTATGGAGAAGCTGAGGAAAGGCTATGAGGGGCTGAGGACAGGCTATGGAGAGGCTGAGGAAAGGCCATGGAGGGGCTGAGGAAAGGCTATGGAGGGGGTGAGGACAGGCTATGGAGGGGCCGAGGACAGGCTATGGAGGGGCTGCACAAAGGCTATGGAGGTGGTGAGGACAGGCTATGGAGGGGCTGAGGACAGGCTATGGAGGGGCTGAAGACAGGATATGGATGGGCCGAGGACAGGCTTTGGAGGGGCTGAGAAGAGGCTATGGAGAGGGGGAGGACAGGCTATGGAGGGGCTGAGAACAGGCTTTGGAGGGGCTGAGGAAAGGCTATGGAGGGGATGAGGAAAGGCTATGGAGGGGCTGAGGACAGGCTATAGAGGGGCTGAGGAAAGTCTATGGAGGGACTGAGGACAGGCTATGGAGGGGGTGAGGACAGGCTATGGGGAGGCTGAGCAAAGGCTATGGAGGGGCTAAGGAAAAGCTATGGAGGGGCTGAGGAAAGGGTATGGAGGGGCTGAGGACAGGCTTTGAAGGGGCTGAGGACAGGCTATGAGAGGCTGAGGAAAGGCTTTGGAAGGGCTAAGGAAAGGCTATGGAGGGGCTGAGGAGAGGCTATGGAGGGGTTGAGGACAGGCTATGGAGGGGCTGAGGACAGGCTATGGAGGGCCTGAGGACAGGCTATGGAGGGGCTGAGGAAAGGCTATGGAGGGGATGAGGACAGGCTATGGAGGGGCTGAGGACAGACTATGGAGGGGCTGAGGAAAGGCTATGGAGGGGATGAGGACAGGCTATGGATGGGGTGAGGACAGGCTATGGAGAGGCTGAGCAAAGGCTATGATAGGGCTAAGGAAAAGCTATGAAGGGGCTGAGGAAAGGCTATGGAGGGGCTGAGGACAGGCTATGAGAGGCAGAGCAAAGGCTTTGGAAGGGCTATCCCTGTGCCTGCGTGGGTTTCCTCCGGTTACTCCGGTTTCCTTCCACATAGGAAAGGCTATGGAAAGGGTGAGGACAGGCTATGGAGGGGTTGAGGATAGGCTTTGAAGGGGCTTAGCCTGTCCTCACCTCATCCATAGCCTGTCCTCATCCCCTCCATAGCCTTTCCTCAGCCCCTCCATAGTCTGTCCTCAGCCCCTCCATAGCCTGTCCTCATCCCCTCCATAGCCTTTCCTCAGCCCCTCCATAGCCTGTCCTCAGCCCCTCCATAGCCTGTCCTCAGCCCCTCCATAGCCTGTCCTCAACCCCTCCATAGCCTCTCCTCAGCCCCTCCATAGCCTTTCCTTAGCCCTTCCAAAGCCTTTCCTCAGCCTCTCATAGCCTGTCCTCAGCCCCTTCAAAGCCTGTCCTCAGCCCCTCCATACCCTTTCCTCAGCCCCTCCATAGCTTTTCCTTAGCCCCTCCATAGCCTTTGCTCAGCCTCCCCATAGCCTGTCCTCACCCCCTCCATAGCCTGTCCTCAGTCCCTCCATAGACTTTCCTCAGCCCCTCTATAGCCTGTCCTCAGCCCCTCCATAGCCTTTCCTCATCCCCTCCATAGCCTTTCCTCAGCCCCTCCAAAGCCTGTTCTCAGCCCCTCCATATCCTGTCCTTCAGCCCCCCCATAGCCTGAAAGGCTATGGGGGGGCTGAAGACAGGATATGGAGGGGGTGAAGACAGGATATGGAGGGGGTAAGTACAGGGTATAAAGAGGCTGAGGATAGGCTGAGAGGAGGTTGAGCACAGACTGGGGGGAGGCTAAGGTGAGGTTGACGTGAGGCTGAGGACAGGCTGAGAATGGCCTGGGAAAAGGCTAAGGAGAAGCAAAGAACAGGCTGAGGACAGTGTGGGAAGAAGCTGGGTGGAGGTCTGCAGACAAACCTCAATTGAGGATCTGAACTAAAAATGTGACAGAAGAGGAGGAGAGAAGTAGGGTGAGAGTGACATCAAAGCATTATTGGAGAGTTCCTCTTCTAGAATGTTCCGCTCACAAGGACCGAGGATGTTGTGGGGAGAGGAGGAGCCACCAATTAATTCATAGCCAGAAAAGAGATGTGTATAGGAAGGGCCAGCCCAGCACATACGGGAGAAGGAAACCACGGAAGTACCTGACAATTGGACACACTCGGCACCAAAGAGGACCTGTTCAAAATCTGATAATGAAGCTTGAATTACATAGTTACATGGTTAGTAAGGTTGAATAAAGACACCAGTCCATCCTGAGTGAGTGTGGGTGCCTGTCAATAATTGTCCCTATCCTTGTACATTTTGTCTCATTAAGATGCTTTTCTATTATATTATTATTTATTTAAGCTATCCATATAGTGTCGTCAATTTACACACATACATCGCACACTCACATCAGTCCCTACCCTCAAGGAGCCCACAATCCAAGGTCCCCAACTCACATTCATACATCCTAGGGCCAATTTTGGACAGGAGCTAATTAACCTACCAGCATGTCTTTGGAATGTGGGAGGAAACCGGAGTACCCGGAGGAAACACATGCAGGCACAGGGAGAACATGCAAACTCCAGGCAGGTAGTGTTGTTGTTGGGATTTAAACCAGCGACCTTGTTTACTGCTAGGCGAGAGTGCTACCCACTACACCACTGTGCTGCCACTGTGCTGAATTATATCCTAAGTAAAAGCGTTTCCTTTAAATTTCAGATGGAGCAATGAGGAGTTAGATTAAGCTCAAAGTGACCTGCGGACTATCCTGACAACACCCACCATGGTGTATACTGGTGAAATCCAATGCCAACCACGGAGTATACTGGTTATATCCAATGCCGACCACGGAGTATACTGGTTATATCCAATACTGACCACAGAATATACTGGTTATATTTAATACCGACCACGGAGTATACTGGTTATATCCAATGCCAACCACGGAGTATACTGGTTATATCTATTACCAACCACAGAATATACTGGTTATATTTAATACCGACCACGGAGTATACTGGTTATATCCAATACTGACCACAGAGTACACTGGTTATATCCAATACCAACCACAGAATATACTGGTTATATTTAATACCGACCACGGAGTATACTGGTTATATCCAATGCCGACCACGGAGTATACTGGCTATATCCAATACTGACCACAGAGTATACTGGTTATATCCAATACCAACCACAGAATATACTGGTAATATTTAATACCGATCACAGAGTATACTGGCTATATCCAATGCCAACCACAGAATATACTGGTTATATTTAATCTTGACCACGGAGTATACTGGTTATATCCGATACCGACCACGGAGTATACTGGTTATATCCAATACCGACCACAGAATATACTGGTTATATTTAATACCGACCACGGAGTATACTGGTTATATCCAATACCGACCACGAAGTATACTGGTTATATCCAATACCGACTACAGAGTATACTGGTTATATCCAATACCAACCACAGAGTATACTGGTTATATCCAATACCAACCACAGAGTATACTGGTTATATCCAATACCAACCACAGAGTATACTGGTTATATCGAATACCAACCATGGAGTATACTGGTTATATCCAATACCGACCAAAGAATATACTGGTTATATCCAATACCGACCACGGAGTATACTGGTTATATCCAATACCGACAACGGCGTATACTGCTTATATCCAATGCCGACCACAGAGTATACTGGTTATAGCCAAAACTGACCACAGAATATACTGGTTATATTCAATACCGACCACGGAGTATACTGGTTATATCCAATACCGACCACGGAGTATACTGGTTATATGCAATACCGACCACGGAGTATACTGGTTATATCCAATACCAACCACGGAGTATACTGGTTATATCAAAAACCAACAATGGCGTACACTTTTTATATCCAATACCAACAATAGCGTACACTGGTTATATCCAATACCAACCACGGAGTATACTGGTTATATCCAATACCGACCACGGAGTATACTGGTTATATCCAATACCGACCACGGAGCATACTGGTTATATCCAATACCAACCACGGAGTATACTGGTTATATCCAATACCAACCACGGAGTATACTGGTTACATCCAATACCAACCTCAAAGTAAACTGGTTATATGATATCCAATACCGACCATGGAGTATACTGGTTATATCCAATACCGACCATGGAGTATACTGGTTATATCCAATACTGACCATGGAGTATACTGGTTATATCCAATACCGACTATGGAGTATACTGGTTATATCCAATACCGACCACGGAGTATACTGGTTATCTCCAATACCGACCACAGAATATACTTGTTATATTCAATACTGACCACGGAGTATACTGGTTATATCCAATACCGACAACGGAGTATACTGGTTATATCCAATGCCGACCACAGAGTATACTGGTTATATCCAATACCAACCACAGAGTATACTGGTTATATCCAATGCCGACAACAGAGTATACTGGTTATATCCAATACCGACAATGGAGTATACTGGTTATATCCAATACTGACCACGGAGTATACTGGTTATATGCAATACCGACCACAGAGTATACTGGTTATATCCAATACCGACCACAGAGTATACTGGTTATATCCAATGCTGACCACAGAGTATACTGGTTATATCTAATACCAACTACGGAGTATACTGGTTATATCCAAAACCAACAATGGCGTACACTGGTTATATCCAATACCTACCATGGAGTATACTGGTTATATCCAATACTGACCACGGAGTATACTGGTTATATCCAATACCGACCATGGAGTATACTGGTTATATCCAATACTGACCACGGAGCATACTGGTTATATCCAATACCAACCACGGAGTATACTGGTTACATCCAATACCAGCCTCAAAGTAAACTGGTTATATGATATCCAATACCGACCATGGAGTATACTGGTTATATCCAATACTGACCATGGAGTATACTGGTTATATCCAATACTGACCATGGAGTATACTGGTTACATCCAATACTTATAAAAAACACGACTGGTGTCAGCGCAGGTGGGCAGGCAGATGGGTGGGCTTGCTGTGAGGCATGCAGGCTTTCTGGTTAGGTGACATGTATCCGCGTATGTGGGCAATGCTGGGCAGGGAGGCTTTCTCACCGCAGTGTGCCAACATCCTCAGCCACTGGCCTGCTTTATGACAGAGACATGAGTGGGCCAGATTCAGTAATCAGCTTAGTAGACAGCTTAGGGTGCTATCAACTCCAGCCAGTGCCGTCACATGCCAGCGAATACGGCACCACGTGTTGGGGGTTGCTGACTCCTGATATAGTGGCAGCCCCCTATCATCATTGGTTGGATAGGCTACATAGATTTTGTAAATCCGGTGGACATTGCATAGAGGTTGTACAATCAGATTTTGGGTTTTCTGTGATTTTTTTACCCACAAGAGACCACATATCATCTCCGATGAGCCCCAAGCCCATCTGTCACCATCCGTCCTGCATACAGACCCTCCCGCAGACCACATTCACCACCAGAAAATGTTTCAAATTATAAAAAAAAAAGCAATTGTTGTAAAAGTGCAGAAAGTGTGAATCTGCCACCAGTAACGAGGAAAATTCCTCCCAGCTGTTCAGAAGACGGCGCGGGAAGGTCGATGCGATGGAGGCGGATATGTAAATGGAACAGATGTGTGACATTTCAGCATTGTTTCAGCCAAGAAATGTCACTTTCAAAGCAGAGCTGAAAAAAATGTCCATATAAAGGAGAACGCCGAGCGGCAACACCATATTATATGGGAAGCATGACGAAAAGGAGCACAAAAACAAAATGGCGGAGAGATCATAAAATGAGCCCAACTGATCGGAATCTCCTGCAGAGACATTCCGTATAAAGGATCTCCTTTGTCTTCTGGGTTCATTCGATGGACATGAGTCTGTATTCAACTGAATAACATCGTAACAAGATTTATCCTTCACATTTCCAAAAGCAAGTGACAGTTGATACATTACAAAACATTCTACTTCCTGCTTCTCTAAATTATCCAATTTCTTCACAGTGAAGCAATTGCTTCTCTATATCATTCTTCTGCTTCAGAGTAACAGTCAGGTCTTTTTTTCTCGGAGAATAGGTGTAGGAACTCTCCCTTTCTGAGTCAGCCCTTTTCTCCTCCCCTACCCACCTCTGAGTTACATTTCATGGTTCCACCCCTACTCATCTCTGAGCAACGTTCCTTTGTTCAATCCCCTACCCACCTCCGAGTAACATTCCTTGGTTCCACCCCTACCCACCTCCGAGTAACAATCCTTGGTTCCACCCCCTACCCACCTCTGAGTAACATTCCTTGGTTCCACCTCCTACCCACCTCCGAGTTACATTCCTTGGTTGCACCTCCTACCCACCTTCGAGTTACATTCCTTGGTTCCACCTCCTACCCACCTCCGAGTTACATTCCTTGGTTCCACCTCCTACCCACCTCCGAGTTACATTCCTTGGTTCCACCTCCTACCCACCTCCGAGTAACATTCCTTGGTTCCACCTCCTACGCACCTCCGAGCAACGTTCCTTTGTTCCACCCCCTACCCACCTCCGAGTAACATTCCTTGGTTCCAACCCCTACCCACCTCCGAGCAACATTCCTTTGTTCCACCCCCTACTCACCTCGGAGCAACATTCCTTGGTTCCACCCCCTACCCACCTCCGAGCAACATTCCTTTGTTCCACCCCTACCCACCTCTGAGCAACATTCCTTGGTTCCACCCCCTACCCACCTCCGAGCAACATTACTTGGTTCTACCCCCTACCCACCTCCGAGCAACATTACTTGGTTCTACCCCCTACCCACTTTCAAGCAACATTCCTTGGTTTCACCCCCTACCCACCTCTGAGTAACATTCCTTGGTTCCACCCCCTACCCACCTCCGAGCAACATTCCTTTTTTCCATCTCCTACCCACCTCCGAGCAACATTCCTTGGTTCCGCCCCCTACCCACCTCCGAGTAACATTCCTTGGTTTCATCCCCTACCCACCTCCGAATAACATTCCTTGGTTCCACCCCCTACCCACCTCTGAGTTAAATTCCTTGGTTCCACCCCCTACTCACCTCCGTGTAACATTCCTTGGTTCCACTCCCTGCCCACCTTCGAGCAACATTCCCTGGTCCCACCTCTGAGTAACATTCCTTGGTTCCACCCCCTACCTACCTCTGAGCAACATTCCTTTTTTTTCCACCCCCTACCCACCTCCGAGTTACATTCCTTGGTTCCACCCCCTACTCACCTCTGAGCAACAGTCCTTTGTTCCACCCCCTACCCACCTCCAAGCAACATTCCTTGGTTCCACCCCCTACCAACCTCGGAATAACATTCCTTGGTTCCACCCCTACTCACCTCAGAGAAACGTTCCTTAGTTCCTACAGAACCACATATCATTTTGTGGTGCTTTTTGTAAGTAATTTGTATGGAATATGATACTAACAAGAAAATCAGTACAATAGATCAATAGATCCCCTGCAGCCAGTTACAATAGCCCCCCCCCCCCACCAGCAACAATAGATCCCCCTAATGGACCACTCGCAGCAAAATTTTCCCCCTAGCAACAATAGACTCCCTAGACTCCCGGCAGCAACAACAGATCTCCCCACAGCCAGCATCAATAGACCCTCCATCAGCCAGCAACAATAGACCCCTCTCTCAACAATAGATCTCTCCCAGCGATGACTGACCACCCAGCAATATAAGACCCACCCCCAGGTCCCCTACCAGCAACAATAGACCTTCTCAGCAACAATAAACCCCCCTGCAAAAATAGATCCCATCCAGCTAGAATAGATCCCCCAGCAGTGAGCATCAATAGACCCTGCAGCACACACCAGCACACCTTGCCGTTACATACAGTCAGTGCTGGAGGTTCCACTTACCACCAATATTGGGGATTAAAGTGCCCCTTACCACCAATGATTGTGGGATTGTTTTTTTAAAGGTAAAAGAATGAAAAGTCAGGTGCCTGGTTCACACCGGTGCAATCTCAGATGCAACTTACATCCGTTCACATCATTGCAGCAGACTCAATATAGGGGGGAGGTGTCATTTTGCACAAGGCAAGCGATGGGAGGAGTCGGGTGTCGATGGGCTTCTCTTCTTTTGTGCTGGTCATCAGCCATCATTCATCGTGATTGACGTGGCCCTTCAATGATGGATGTACATCAGGGACATTTAAAAAAATGTTTTAACCACTTCAGTACCGGACACTTTCCCCCCCTTCCTGCCCAGGCCAGCTTTCAGTGCTGTCACACTTTGAATGACAATTATGCGGTCATGTGACACTGTACCCAAAAGAAATTGTTATCATTTTTGTTGAGACAATGGTAGGCCCTTACCATTTCACACAGGGGGGGAGCCAGGATCTGGGGGTCCCCTTGTTAAAGGGGGCCCCCCGCCCGCAGACCCCACAACCACCGGCCAGGGTTTTGGGGATGAGGCCCTTATCCTCATCAACATGGGGACAAGGTGTTTTGGGGGGCTACCCTAAAGTACCCTCCCAATGTTGAGGGCATGTGGCCTGGTACGGTTCAGGAGGGGGTGGGGCCGCTCTCTCGTCCCCCCTCTTTTCCTGCCAGGTTGCGTGCTTAGATAAGGGCCTGGTATGGAATTTAGGGGGACCCCCACGTCATTTTTTTAAAAAATTTTGGTTCGGGGTTCCCCTGTGGGGAATTCCCATGCCATTTTTATCAATGAACTTCTATGTGTATTGTCGGAACGGCAATGCAATAGCCGCGAGTAGTTTTAAATGACTTTTTTTTCCCTTTGAAATGTAATTTTGCTGTCAGACTGTTCTAAACACAGGAAACATGCGCCCCTTTACAGGCATACTATAGACACCCCCCAGCTATGAAATTTAAAGGGATATTACACTTTTATTGTTTGACTTTAAGCATTATTAAAATCCCTGCTCCCGAAAAAACATCCGTTTTTAAAACTTTTTTTTTCCATTGATACATGTCCCCTGGGACAGGACCCAGGTCCCCAAACACTTTTTATGACAATAACTTGCCTATAAGGCTTTAAAATTAGCACTTTTGGTTATTCATGTTCGTGTCCCATAGACTTTAAAGGTGTTCGGGTGTTCGAACAAACTTTTTTCCTGTTTGCATGTTCTGGTGCGAACCGAACAGGGGGGTGTTCGGCTCATCCCTAATGGGCACTTACGAAGCTGCTCTGATGGGCACTGATGAGGTAGCACTGATGGCTACTGATGAGGAGGAACTGATGTGAGGCTGCAGTGATGGACACTGATGAGGCTGCACTGATGGGCACTGATGAGGCACTGATGTAAGGCTGCACTGATGGAAACTGATGGGTACTGATGAGGAGGCACTGGTGTGTACTGATGAGGAAGCACTGATGGGTACTGATGAGGCTGCACTGATGCGCACTGATGAGGCAGCACTGATGCGAACTGATGAGACAGCACTGATGAGTACTGATGAGGAGGCACTGATGTGAGGCTGCACTGATGTGCACTGATGAGGCTGCACTAATGGGCACTGATAAGGCTGCACTGATGGGCACTGATGGGTACTGATGAGGCTGCACTGATGGGCACTGATGAGGAGGCACTAATGTGAGGCTGCACTGATGTGCACTGAAGAGTCTGCATTGATGTGCACTGATGAGGCATCACTGATGGGCACTGATGGGCACTGATGAGCCTGCACTGATGTGCACTGATGAGGCAGCACTGGTGAGGCAGCACTGATGGGCACTGATGGGTACTGATGACGAGGCACTGATGTGAGGCTGTACTAATAGGCACTGATGAGGCAGCACTGATGGGCACAGATGAGGCTGCACTGATGGGCACTGATGGGTACTGATGAGGAGGCACTGATATGCACTGATGAGGCAGCACTGATGGGCGCTTGAGGGGCATCCATGGATGCCCTCCCAGAACTGGATGACCGCGTTGTCTTTTGGCTATAGCGCAGTCGAGAAGTGGTTAATAAAAGGCAGATCTCCCAACTGTCCCGGATTTGGAGGGACTGTCCCTCTTTCCTCCTCATTTGTCCCACATTTTGGTCTGATCTATAGAGTTTTATCTTTCAAAAAGTGTTTCCTGATGCTAAACCTTTCATCCCATTTCTAAATTGCTACATTTGTAAATTTCCAAAGCCATTATAAAGGAATAGCGGGGATAAAAAAAAAGCACTTGTGGGTTTAACTAATCATTTTTTTTGTAAGATTCTAATTTGGGGCGTGGCAGGGGGTGTGTCCTCTGCCTACATACTTTTGATAATAGGTGTCCCTCATTCCCACCCCAAAGTTGGGAGGTGTGATACAGAATATGTCAAAAACTGGGTTTGTGTTTCTATTTTTTTCTTGACTTTTTTCAATTCGTAGGGGTACTATGCACCCCTTACTAACCCACATGGGGGGGGGGGGTGGAATCAGGGGGGCTGCTTTATTGTTAAATGTGGCTTCCAGACTCAAATAAGCCCCCCACCCACCCATAGACCCCCCACAACCACTAGGCCAGGGCTGTGGGGAAGAGGCCCTTGGTGCTTTGCCAGGGGAGCTTCCACCTTATCAAAGTACCCCCCCCCCCCCCGTGCTGTGTACATGTTGAATTTTTGGGGGTGGGGGCTTACAACTTTTTTTTTTTAATCTTTATTGTCTGTTCTTTTTTGTTTGCGTTCTGCTGTCAGTCGGGAACCCCCAGCTGACAGCAAGGATGAGTGACTGGTTGCCGGGACACCAGCAGGTGCCGCCTCCCTAACAACCAGCATCTCTCTCTCTGAAACTGTCACCTTAACAGTCATAGGAATACTACTGTGTTACATCATCACTGATACATTATATATGTCAGAGCTATATATACAGTATCTGACAAAAGTAAGTACACCCCTCAGTCACATATTTGTAAATTTTTTCTTCTATCTTTTCATGTGACAACACTGAAGAAATGACACTTGTCTACAATGTAAAGTAGTGAGTGTACAGCTTGTATAACAGTGTAAATTTGCTGTCCCCTCAAAATAACTCAACACACAGCCATTAATGTCTAAACCGCTGGCAACAAAAGTCAGTACACCCCTAAGTGAAAATGTCCAAATTGGGCCCAATTAGCCAATTTCCCTCCCCGGTGTCATGTGACTCGTTAGTGTTACAAGGTCTCAGGTGTGAATGGGGAGCAGGTGTGTTAAATTTGGTGTTATCGCTCTCACTCTCTCATACTGGTCACTGGAAGTACAACATGGCACCTCATGGCAAAGAACTCTCGGCAACCAGGTGAGGAGGACAAAGACAAGTGTGTCTTGTCTACAGTCAAGCATGGTGGTGGGAGTGTCATGGTCTGGGGCTACATGAGTGCTGCCGGCACTGGGGGCTACAGATCATTGAGGGAACCATGAATGCCAACATGTACTGTGACATACTGAAGCAGAGCATGATCCCCTCCCTTCAGAGACTGGACCGCAGGGCAGTATTCCAACATGATAACCACCCCAAACACACCTCCAAGACCACCACTGCCTTGCTAAAGAAGCTGAGGGTAAAGGTGATGGACTGGCCAAGCATGTCTCCAGACCTAAACCCTATTGATCATCTGTGGGACATCCTCAAACGGGAGGTGGAGGAGCGCAAGGTCTCTAACATCCACCAGCTCTGTGATGTCATCATGGAGGAGGGGAAGAGGACTCCAGTGACAACCTGTGAAGCTCTGGTGACCTCCATGCCCAAGAGGGTTAAGGCAGTGCTGGAAAATAATGGTGGTCACACAAAATATTCACACTTTGGGCCCAATTTGGACATTTTCACTTAGGGGTGTCCTGACTTTTGTGGCCAGCGGTTTAGACATTAATGGCTGTGTGTTGAGTTGTTTTGAGGGGACAGAAAATTTACACTGTTATACAAGCTGTACACTCACTACTTTACATTGTAGACAAGTGTCATTTCTTCAGTGTTGTCACATGAAAAGATAGAAGAAAAGATTTACACAAATGTGAGGGGTGTACTTACTTTTGTCAGATACTGTATATATAATATTGTGTGACTGTGGGGGAGGGGACATTAGAGTGTAAGCTCCTCTGTACAGAGACTGATGTGACTGTGGGGGGGGGGGGGGGACATTAGAGTGTAAGCTCCTCTGTACAGAGACTGATGTGACTGTGGGGGAGGGGACATTAGAGTGTAAGCTCCTCTGTACAGAGACTGATGTGACTGTGGGGGGAGGGGACATTAGAGTGTAAGCTCCTCTGTACAGAGACTGATGTGACTGTGGGGGAGGGGACATTAGAGTGTAAGCTCCTCTGTACAGAGACTGATATGACTGTGGGGGGAGGGGACATTAGAGTGTAAGCTCCTCTGTACAGAGACTGATATGACTGTGGGGGAGGGGACATTAGAGTGTAAGCTCCTCTGTACAGAGACTGATGTGACTGTGGGGGGAGGGGACATTAGAGTGTAAGCTCCTCTGTACAGAGACTGATGTGACTGTGGGGGAGGGGACATTAGAGTGTAAGCTCCTCTGTACAGAGACTGATGTGACTGTGGGGGGAGGGGACATTAGAGTGTAAGCTCCTCTGTATAGAGACTGATGTGACTGTGGGGGAGGGGACATTAGAGTGTAAGCTTCTCTGTACAGAGGGCTGATGTGACTGTGGGGGGGAGGGGACATTAGAGTGTAAGCTCCTCTGTACAGAGACTGATATGACTGTGGGGGGAGGGGACATTAGAGTGTAAGCTCCTCTGTACAGAGACTGATGTGACTGTGGGAGAAGGGGACATTAGAGTGTAAGCTCCTCTGTACAGAGACTGATGTGACTGTGGGGGAGGGGACATTAGAGTGTAAGCTCCTCTGTATAGAGACTGATGTGATTGTGGGGGGGAGGGGACATTAGAGTGTAAGCTCCTCTGTACAGAGACTGATGTGACTGTGGGGGGAGGGGACATTAGAGTGTAAGCTCCTCTGTACAGAGACTGATGTGACTGTGGGGGAGGGGACATTAGAGTGTAAGCTCCTCTGTACAGAGACTGATATGACTGTGGGGGGAGGGGACATTAGAGTGTAAGCTCCTCTGTACAGAGACTGATGTGACTGTGGGGGGAGGGGACATTAGAGTGTAAGCTCTCTGTATAGAGACTGATGTGACTGTGGGGGGAGGGGACATTAGAGTGTAAGCTCCTCTGTACAGAGACTGATGTGATTGTGGGGGGAGGGGACATTAGAGTGTAAGCTCCTCTGTACAGAGACTGATGTGACTGTGGGGGGGGGGGGACATTAGAGTGTAAGCTCCTCTGTACAGAGACTGATGTGACTGTGGGGGGAGGGGACATTAGAGTGTAAGCTCCTCTGGTACAGTGACTGATGTGACTGGCCCAGTGTTCTCTGTACAGCGCTGCGGTATATGTTGGTGCTATATTAATACAAGTCAGGTAGATAACTTTGTATGTGGAATTCCCTGCCTGGGAATACGCAGGCGTTGTGACGAGTGTCGTGTTTGTATGGCGCGTTTGTCGGTCATCACGCGGCTCTGCGCTCCGCGGTTAACCCCATTACTTTGAGGTCCTCTGCAATTCCTTCTCTCTAAGCCGCAATTATATTTCCTATTATTCCCCCCGGTGGGCTGCAAAACAACAACCCAATCTCAGGAAGCCTCGTACACGCCGGTGGTGTGGCCCCCTGACCCCCGAGCTGGATGGTTTGGCCCCCTCAGATCCCCCCCCCCCCCCAGCATCCACCGGGAACAAAGCCCTTCATTCTGCCCCCTCCTTCCATTATGACGTTCTCTTCTCCCTTTAAAGCAAATCGGAGGCGATGACCCCCCCATCCCATCCGCTGACCCCTCCAAGCGCAGCAGCTGCACGCTGCCTCCCGTCACTCCAATCCTCTGGCAGACATGAATATTCATCAGACGACGCGGATCTGACGGCTCCTCCGCCAACTCACACTGCCTAATATTGTACAGCAGATGGAAACGCGGCACAAATCATTTCTACTTTTCACTATTTTTGATTTTTTTTTTTCGCTGCTGTTGCCAAATAATCAGTAGTGGAAAATCAGCGGATTAAAAGGTTTTCTATTCAAATCTATTTGAAGAGCGATAGGGATGAGTGGAAATAAAGCGGGATTTAACCCCAAACCATTTATTATATTGCAGCTCACTAATTCTTAGATGTGGGCGGCTGCATTTGTTTTTCTTTTTTTTTAGGCTTTCTTTCTTCTATTATCATCTGGAGATCCAGCCAGCAAGTCTGTTGCTTTTTTTCAAAGAACAAGCTATCCTGCAGATGTATAAGTTATACAGGGTTGAGACAAACCATTTACCACGGACAGGGGTGCTTACATTGATGATGAGGGTGAGGCATGGGCGTCTGCAGGGGGGGGGCAAGTGCCCCCCCCCCTGGAATCAGGCATCGGCACGGTGTGCACAACTCCGCACGTGAACACTGCTGTCCGTGAGCGGTCCATGCAGGGTCCGCCGCTGACTTGGCTGGCCTGGCCTCAAGGAGGATCTATGGGGGGCATTGTTGAAAAGGGGCGGAGCATGGGTGACCCTAAAATTATGCCCCCCTATGGGGTGAGGTGAGTGAGTAGGGTGGGGGGGGGGGCGGATTCTGTAGACGCTGTTAAAGCTGAATCCCGATCCATTGCCCTTCTGGTATTTCCGCCGTTCTATAGTTAAAGAAACTGACTCACCTCGAGGGGGAGACTGAGGAAATGACTCCTCCTCCTTCTACAAAGTTACAATGTACAGTCTGATCACCGGGGGAGGGGAGACTGAGGAAATGACTCCTCCTCCTTCTACAAAGTTACAATGTACAGTCTGATCACTGGGGGAGGGAAGACTGAGGAAATGACTCCTCCCCCTTCTACAAAGTTACAATGTACAGTCTGATCACTGGGGGGAGGAAGACTGAGGAAATGACTCCTCCCCCTTCTACAAAGTTACAATGTACAGTCTGATCACTGGGGGAGGGGAGACTGAAGAAATGACTCCTCCTCCTTCTACAAAGTTACAATATACACTCTGATCACTGGGGGAGGGGAGACTGAAGAAATGACTCCTCCTCCTTCTACAAAGTTACAATGTACAGTCTGATCACTGGGGGGAGGGGAGACTGAGGAAATGACTCCTCCTCCTTCTACAAAGTTACAATGTACAGTCTGATCACCGGGGGAGGGGAGACTGAGGAAATGCCTCCTCCCTCTTCTACAAAGTTACAATGTACAGTCTGATCACTGGGCAAGGGGAGACTGAGGAAAAGACTCCTCCCTCTTCTACAAGGTTCCAATGTACAGTCTGATCACTGGGGGATCACTTATTTTAAACCCAATGATATCATCACGGGGTCTCTGTGCTTCTCTATGCAATGCAGGCAGATCATGGCTGGTGGGAGGGGCTTCCTGAAATCATCCCAGCCCCCAGCCTCAGCACCACTCTTAAGTGCCCTCAGTGCTGGTGCAAGTGGTGGGCGGAGTTATGCAAATATTAAAATGCTGTGATGGGCAGGTGTCAGTCTGGAGGAGTGGGCGTTCCTAGGCAGGCTGTATTTACATAGGTGACGCCCACAGGTGACGCTGAACCTCCCTAATTGAAAGAACTGAAATCCAATAAATGAAAGGGGCGGGGCCAGGGACAGGCTGGGGAGTAAAGGGCTAGATGATGCTGGTCATCCTCCAGCCAGGAAATGAGGGCGGGGTTCTATCTGACTTGCTGCAGCTTCTAATGCACATTGTGAGAAGTTGACTCCAATGCATTTCGCCAAAATCTCCAGGTGTTTGCTAAAATTTTGGGGAAGTGAAGACTCTCTATTGGGTCATCCTTCTTCGTTTATCTGATGATTGGGGGGGCGGGGCCTGGTTGCTGTGGGATACGGCCGTTCGCGGGGTCGTACGTCGTCCTCCTTTTGATATGAAGTCCGGAAGGTTCTATAACTGACGCGTTTTGCATATAACATTTTCTAATGAGCCCTTTAGAAGGAATTTGATGTTTCTCAGGAAGGTGTCAGGGGAGCGTCTCGAATCTCCATCCGGAGGAAGGGGGGAGGGGATGTAGATGCCGACTTTTCACCTTTTTTAAAGCACATTAAATATTGGCGGCATTTAGCGAGCCGCGGCCGCCCAGGGATTCAGCCTTTTCGTTTATCTTCCGCCTGCGTTCTCCTGCGACCTTATTGTGGGCCAGAGATGACCTTTCACTCCGACACGCCGCGAGCGCAAAGGAATCCATTACAATTCAGCCGGCGTGCTTCCACCTGAGACAGGCAGAGGCGGCGTGACGGTATTATCCGGAATATTCCAGAAAGAAGAGAGGAGGAGGATGAGACCGACCCCCCCCCCCCCCCCCCCCCAGCAGAATCATTTCACCGGGAAATAGGAAATCAGAGAGGAGACCAATGAGGAGACGAGAGGAGACCAATGAGGAGACCAGAGAGGAGACCAATGAGGAGACCAAAGAGGAGACCAATGAGGAGATCAGAGAGGAAACCAGAGAGGAGACCAGAGAGGAGACCAGAGAGGAGACCAATGAGGAGACCAGAGAGGATACCAGAGAGGAGACCAATGAGGAGACCAAAGAGGAGACCAATGAGGAGATCAGAGAGGAAACCAGAGAGGAGACCAGAGAGGAGACCAGAGAGGAGACCAATGAGGAGACCAGAGAGGATACCAGAGAGGAGACCAGAGAGGAGACCAATGAGGAGACCAAAGAGGAGACCAATGAGGAGATCAGAGAGGAAACCAGAGAGGAGACCAGAGAGGAGACCAGAGAGGAGACCAATGAGGAGACCAGAGAGGATACCAGAGAGGAGACCAATGAGGAGACCAGAGAGGAGACCAGAGAGGAGACCAGAGAGGAGACCAATGAGGAGATCAGAGAGGAGACCAATGAGGAGATCAGAGAGGAGACCAATGAGGAGACCAGAGAGGAGACCAGAGAGGAGACCAATGAGGAGACCAGAGAGGAGACCAATGAGGAGACCAGAGAGGAGACCAGAGAGGAGACCAATGAGGATACCAGAGAGGAGACCAATGAGGAGACCAGAGAGGAGACCAGAGAGGAGACCAATGAGGAGACCAATGAGGAGACCAGAGAGGAGACCAGAGAGGAGACCAATGAGGAGATCAGAGAGGAGACCGATGAGGAGATCAGAGAGGAGACCAATGAGGAGACCAGAGAGGAGACCAATGAGGAGATCAGAGAGGAGACCGATGAGGAGATCAGAGAGGAGACCAATGAGGAGACCAGAGAGGAGACCAATGAGGAGATCAGAGAGGAGACCGATGAGGAGATCAGAGAGGAGACCAATGAGGAGACCAGAGAGGATACCAATGAGGAGATCAGAGAGGAGACCAATGAGGAGATCAGAGAGGAAACCAATGAGGAGACCAGAGAGGAGACCAATGAGGAGATCAGAGAGGAGACCGATGAGGAGATCAGAGAGGAGACCAATGAGGAGACCAGAGAGGAGACCAATGAGGAGATCAGAAAGGATACCAGAGAGGAGACCAATGAGGAGACCAGAGAGGATACCAGAGAGGAGACCAATGAGGAGACCAGAGAGGAGACCAATGAGGATATCAGAGAGGATACCAGAGAGGAGACCAATGAGGAGACCAGAGAGGATACCAGAGAGGAGACCAATGAGGAGACCAGAGAGGAGACCAAAGAGGAGACCAGAGAGGAGACCAGAGAGGAGACCAATGAGGAGATCAGAGAGGACATCAGAGAGGAGACCAATGAGGAGACCAGAGAGGAGACCAATGAGGAGATCAGAGAGGATACCAGAGAGGAGACCAATGAGGAGACCAGAGAGGAGACCAATGAGGGGACCAGAGAGGAGACCAGAGAAGAGACCAATGAGCAGACCAAAGAGGAGACCAAAGAGGAGACCAGAGAGGAGATCAATGAGGAGACCAGAGAGGAGACCAAAGAGGAGACCAGAGAGGAGACCAATGAGGAGACCAATGAGGAGACCAATGAGGAGACCAGAGAGGAGACCAATGAGGAGACCAAAGAGGAGACCAGAGAGGAGACCAATGAGGAGACCAGAGAGGAGACCAGAGAGGAGACCAAAGAGGAGACCAACGAGGAGACCAATGAGGAGAACAAAGAGGAGACCAGAGAGGAGACCAAAGAGGAGACCAGAGAGGAGACCAATGAGGAGACCAGAGAGGAGACCTATGAGAAGACCAGAGAGGAGACCAGAGAGGAGATCAATGAGGAGACCAAAGAGTAGACCAGAGAGGAGACCAATGAGGAGACCAGAGAGGAGACCAATGAGGAGACCAGAGAGGAGACCAATGAGGAGATCAGAGAGGAGACTAATGAGAAGACCAAAGAGGAGACCAGAGGGGAGACCAATGAGGAGATCAGAGAGGATACCAGAGAGGAGACCAATGAGGAGACCAGAGAGGGGACCAGAGAGGAGACCAGAGAAGAGACCAATGAGCAGACCAAAGAGGAGACCAAAGAGGAGACCAGAGAGGAGATCAATGAGGAGACCAGAGAGGAGACCAAAGAGGAGACCAGAGAGGAGACCAATGAGGAGACCAATGAGGAGACCAATGAGGAGACCAGAGAGGAGACCAATGAGGAGACCAAAGAGGAGACCAGAGAGGAGACCAATGAGGAGACCAGAGAGGAGACCAGAGAGGAGACCAAAGAGGAGACCAACGAGGAGACCAATGAGGAGAACAAAGAGGAGACCAGAGAGGAGACCAAAGAGGAGACCAGAGAGGAGACCAATGAGGAGACCAATGAGGAGACCAATGAGGAGACCAGAGAGGGGAGACCAGAGAGGAGACCAATGAGGAGACCAATGAGGAGACCAGAGAGGAGACAAGAGAGGAGACCAAAGAAACCAAAGAGGAGACCAGAGAGGAGACCAAAGAGGAGACCAGAGAGGAGACCAATGAGGAGACCAATGAGGAGACCAATGAGGAGACCAGAGAGGGGAGACCAGAGAGGAGACCAATGAGGAGACCAATGAGGAGACCAGAGAGGGGAGACCAGAGAGGAGACCAATGAGGAGACCAATGAAGAGACCAGAGAGGAGACAAGAGAGGAGACCAAAGAAACCAAAGAGGAGACCAGAGAGGAGACCAAAGAGGAGACCAGCAGAAGACAACGAGACCTTCATTCACTCACATTCTGGAAAGTCATAGGAAACGAGAGCTGCGTTAGTAGGTTATCTCTGGTTACGCGCAGACATGTGCAATTAGTTTTGTTACAAATACAAATTTCCATTTTTTGGAGATTGGATGTATCCAAATTTCTGAATCACAATAGTAACAAATTTTAACGAATCTGAAATAAATAATCCACTTGCCCTCCTTCATGACCAGGCTATTTTCTGCATTACTTTAACTGACAATTGCGCGGTCGTGCGACGCTGCGCCCAAATAACATTTTTGTCCTTTTTTTCCCACAAATAGATATTTCTTTTGGTGGTATTTGATCACCTCTGCGGTTTTTATTTTTTTCGCTATAAACAAAAAATGAGCGACAATTTTGAAAAAACAAAAACAAAAAATATATATATATAGTTTTACTTTCTGCTATAAAACATCCAATTAAAAAAAAAGTCAAATTCAAATTTTTTCATCAATGTATTGTAATATGTATTCTGCTACAAGTTTTTGGCGGGAAAAAAACCTCAATAAGCATATATTGATTGGTTTGCCCAAAAGTTATCGCATCTACAAACGATGGGATATATATGGGACTTTTTATTTATTTATTTATTTTTATACTAGTAATGGTGGCGATCAGCGACTTATAGTGGGACTGCGATATTGCGGCGGACAATCTGACACTAACTGACACTTTTGTGGGGACCAGTGAATATGCTAAAAATATACACTGTCACTGTACTAATGACACTGGCTGGAAAGAGGTGCGCCAAACAATCCATCCGCCCCCCAGGACGAAATTTTTGTTCTTCAGAGATCGAATGTATCGGATTTTCCATACCACGATAGTAACGAATTTCAACAAATCCAAAATAAATTATAATGAAACAAATTATCCGAATTGAAGTTTGAAAAGGAAACATGTTGCAATAAATACAGTAAGTCAAAGTGAGATAAGATTGATGATTCCTAGAATAGATGCTTAATAGAATAGAATAGAAAATACAAGAATAGAATAAAATAAATCAAAATAGAATAGAAAACATTTGAAAATAACTAACATACAAAACGAATCCAAATATACAAAAATGAATTATTCGAACATAACGAATATGACGAAATAAAATGATTAACTTAACCGCTTGCGGACCGCCCACTGTACATATTCTGCGCCAAATCATGTACCTAGTACGTAATCCGACACTTCCGGGTCTGGGGCGCACGTGCACGCCGCTAGACATGTGCAAAATTTGTTTGTTTTCGTTTTCACTTCATTCGTTTTTTGTTTTTTTCCCGTTTTTTGGGTCATTCGTTATGATCACAATTCGTAAATTTGAAAATTCGTAAATTTGAACATTTGGAAATTTGAAAATTCAAATATTTGGAAAATTCAAAAATTTGGAAATTCGAAAATCCGAAAACCCGAAAATTTGAAAATCTCAAATAATAACTAATAATAACTTAACTATTACTTTACTATTAAATGATAGGTATTGGAATTTCCTTTCAAATTTGGCTGTTAGTGAACGTAAAGAATACAAATTTATCCGAAATTACCAATTATCCGAAATAACGAATGTCGCATCTAAACAAATGGAAAGGAACGAATTATTAATAAATAATAAAATTATTAATAAAAAAAGTTTCATTATTATTATTGTTATTTATTATTATTAATTTGTTACGTTCCATTCGTTTAGATGCGGCATTCGTTATTTCGGATAATTCGTAACTTCGGATAAATTCTTATTCGTTACGTTCACTAACAGCCAAATGTATAAGACAATTCCAATACCTATAATTTAATACTTAGTAATAGTTAAGTTGTTATTAGTTATCATTTTGTATTTTCGAATTTTCGGGTTTTCAGATTTTTACATTTTCAAATTTCCGAATTTCCAAATTTGTGAATTTCCGAATTTTTGAATTTCCGAATATTTGAATTGTTGAATTTCTGAATTTTTGAATTTCCGAATTTTCGAATCTTAGAGTTTTAGAATTGTTGCATTTCTGAATTGTTGAATTTCCGAATTTTCGAATTTTTGAATTTCAGAATTTCAGAACATTTGAATTGTTGAATTTCAGAATTTTTTAATTTCTGAATTTTAGAATCTTAGAGTTTTTGAATTGTTGAATTTCTGAATTTTAGAATTTTTGAATTTCCGAATTTTTGAATTTCCGAATATTTGAATTGTTGAATTTCCGTATTTTTGAATTTCCGAATTTTAGAATCTTAGAGTTTTTGAATTGTTGAATTTCCGAATTTTTGAATTTCAAAATTTCAGAATATTTGAATTGTTGAATTTCCGAATTTTTACATTTCTGAATTTTAGAATCTTAGAGTTTTTGAATTGTTGAATTTCTGAATTTTTGAATTTCCGAATTTTTGAATTTTAGAATTTCAGAATTTTTGAACTTTTGAATTGTTGAATTGTTGAATATCCAAATTTTTGAAATTCCGAATTTCCAAATTTTTGAATTGTTGAATTGTTGAATTTCCGAATTTTGGCGGGCTCACCTGAGGTGTGGGGGTCTAGTGACAGCTGGTCTTCACCATAATACCCCACAAGGGATGACGGGCTGAAGACCTTGCTGGGCGCTGGGTTCTCTTTGATGCAAACTGGCACCAGGTCATGGTCCTCAGGATCCCCCCTACAAAGAGGAGGCTGGAATGGGAAAGCCACCTTGAAGAGGCCGTTCATAGATGTCAGGGTAGGAGAGTAGTCAGATCCGAGCAGAGGTCTAGCACAGTGGACAAACGAGAAAGTAGCCAGGTGCAGGTAGAGTCCTGATGGGTGATGAGCGAGAAAGTAGTCAGGTCCAGGTTGATTGCCAGGAAGCAAAAAGAGAGTAGTGCGGTCCAGTTATGGATCTTGGTGGGAGGGAAGCAAGAGAATAGTCAGGTTCAGACAGAGTGTTGATGCGTGTCAAGCAAAGGAGTATTCGGGTCCAGGTAGCAGTCTTGGCAGGTGTCAAGTGAGAGAGTAGCCAGGTCCAGTTACTGGTCTTGGTGGGTGTCAAGCAAGAGAGTAGTCAGGTCCAGTTTTCAGTATTGGTGGGTGTCAGGCGAGAGAGTAGTCAGGTCCAGTTTTCATTATTGGTGGGTGTCAGGCGAGAGAGTAGTAAGGTCCAATTTTCAGTATTTGTGAGTGTCAGGCGAGAGAGTAGTTAGGTCCAGTTTTCAGTATTGGTGGGTGTCAGGCGAGTGAGTAGTCAGGTCCAGGCAGGGGTCTTGGCAGGCAAAAGTGTCAGAGTAGTCAGGTCCAGCAGGGTCTTAGTGGGTAGCAAATAAAAGAGTAGTTAGGTTTATGCAGTGGTCAAGGCAAGTGGAAAGCAAGAGAGTTGCCCTGTCCAGGCCGGGGTCTTCATTGGTAGCAAGTGAAAGAGTAGTCAGGTCTAGGTGTGGTCTTTGCAGGAGGAAAGCAAGAAAGTAGTCATGTCAGGCAGGGCTCTAGGCAGGTGGAAGTGGCAGAGTAGTCAGGTCCAGCAGGGTCTTAGTGGGTAGCAAATGAGAAAGGAGTCAGGTCCATGCAGGGGTCAAGGCAAGTGGCAAGCATGAGAGTTGTTAGGTCCAGGCAGGGGGTCTTTGTGGGTACCAAGTGAGAGAGGTGTCAGGTCCAAGCAGGGACGTGGCAGAAGAAATCACGAGAATAGTCAGGTCCAGGCAGAGTCTGGGTGAGTAGCATGTGAGAGAGTAGTCAGGTCCAGGTAGGGGCCTTAAAAAGTGTCACACAAGAGATTCATCAGGCCCAGGCCAGGGTCCTGGTGGGTAGTAAGTGAGAAAGTAGTCAGGTCCAGGCAAGTCAATCCTGGGTCTGCAGGAAACAGGCACCTCGGAGGTAAGTATTGTATTGATTTAGCTATCAAGCAGCTGTTAATAAGACACAGCACCAACCACTTCTGTCCTGAATGCCCTTCTGGTCAGAGGAGACAGAGCCCTGGAAGTCCTGTAGGGTGGAAAGCAAGAGAATAGTCAGGTCCAGTTACCGGTCTTGGTGGGTAGCAAATGAAAGAGTAGTCAGGCCCATGCAGGGGTCAAGGCAAGCGGCAAGCAAGAGAGTTGTCATGTCCAGGCAGGGTTCTTGGCAGGCAAAAGTGACAGAGTAGTCAGGTCCAGGCAGGGTCTTGGTGGGTAGCAAATGACAGAGTAGTCAGATCCATGCAGGAGTCAAGGCAAGTGGCATGTGGCAAGCAAGAGAGTAGTCAGGTCCAGGCAAGGTCTTAGTAGGTGGCAAACGAGAGCGCAATGAGGTCAACACCAACCACATCAAAGGCCTGCATTTCCATCTGGTCAGAGGACACTAGAAAATCAAGAAGTCCTGGGGGTAGTGCAGGTTCTAGGAATCCTGGAAATCCTGGAAGATCCAGCAATGATCCTGTGGGTACTGAGTTGGTAGATATATGAGGTGGTACAGGAAAAAAATAAAGGTCCTCTTGTTGTGGTTGTATCACTGTGTGTTGTCAAGGTATTCAGAGGCTGTTCAATGTTGCAACTGACTCATGGAAGCCCCTCTTTCAGATGGGGTAAGCATCGGTAGATGAGGAAGCCAATAAACAGAGTACAAAGTTCAATCTTCAAGTTTTCTGTAATTGTAACAGGTACAAAGCCAACACATTTCGGGCTTAGTGCATTCATTCAGGGCTGTAATTGGATTTGAATCTGCTGGCTGGTGGATAACAGTTATGGGTGGAGTTCCTCCAGTTCTTAAGGCTCATTGGTCATGGATGAGCGCTGTCAACTCAATACCAGGTGTTGGGGTACGCCATGCAATACGTAAGGTCTTGTGATCAGAATCGACTTACTCAAGGAAAGACAGGGAACTTTATCGGAGACTGCTGTTAGTGAATAATTCAATGCCTACCAAAGAAGAGTATAATCTGTGCATGGTCAGTCCCTAGAACTGAAACACAAACTTCTCAATGTCCCAGACTTTCGTCATAGCATGTGCTGTTGAGCCAGTTATTACTCTGCAGATCCTTCCTCTGGATCCTTGGCTCTTCTTCCCAGATCCTTCCTCTGGATCCTCGGCTCTTCTGTCCAGACCCACCCTCTGGAATGGATCCTTGGCTCTTCTTTCTAGATCCTCCCTCTGGATCCTCGGCTCTTCTTTCCAGATCCTTCCATTGGATCCTCTGTTCTTCTTCCAAGATCCTTCTTCTGATTTTTCAGCTGTTCTTTCCAGATCCTTCCTCTTGATCCTTGGCTCTTCTTCCACGATCCTTCCTCTGGATCCTAGACTCTTCTAACCAGATCCTTCCACTGGATTCTCCGCTCTTTTTCCCAGATCCTTCCCTTGGATCCTCCACTCTTCTTCCCAAATCCTTCCCCCGGATCTTCGGCTCTTCTAAGATCCTTCCTCTTGATCCTTGGCTATTCATCCCAGAACCTTTCTCTTGATCCTTGGCTCTTCTTCCGTGATCCTTCCTCTGGATCCTCGACTCTTCTAACCAGATCCTTCCACTGGATTCTGCACTCTTATTCCCAGATCCTTCCCCTGGATCCTCCGCTCTTCTTCCCAGATCCTCCCTCTGGATCCTCAGCTCTTCTTTCCAGATTCTCCCTCTGGATCTTAAGCTCATCTTCCCAGATCCTTCCTCTGGATCCTCAGCTCTTCCTCCCAGATCCTTCCTCTGGATCATTTGGCTCTTCTTATCCGATCCTTCCTCTGGATCCTCGGCTCTTCTTCCCAGATCCTTACTGTGATTCCTCAGCTCTTCTTCCCAGATTCTTCCACTGGATCCTCAGCTCTACTTCCCAGATCCTTCCTCTGGATCCTCGGCTCTTCTTCCCAGATTCTTCCTCTGGATCCTTGGCTCTTCTTCCCAGATCCTTCCTCTGGATCATCCAGCTCTTCTTATCAGATCCTTCCTCTGGATCCTTGGCTCTACTTCCCAGATCCTTCCTCTGGATCCTTGGCTCTTCTTCCCAGATCCTTCCCCTGGATCCTCGGCTCTTCTTCCCAGATCCTTTCTCTGGGTCCTCAGTTCTTCTTCCTATATCCTTCCTCTGGATCCTCAGCTCTTATTCCCAGAACCTCCTCAGCCAACTCAGCTCTTCCTCTCAGTTCCACCAACTCATACATCAAGTATGTCTTTCTCTGGATCCTCAATTTGTTCCCCCAAACCTCCTGATGGATTGACACATGTGCCTTCCCCCCACCTCCTAAGACAGGCCTGGCACATACATTCCTTTTTAGCCCATCCTGGTACCCCTCAGCCTCCCCCCCTGGACCCCCCGGATGCCCACTAACCTCTAAAGAGGGTTTTCATTTTGAGGGCACACCGGCCCTGCCCTATGTGAAGCACACCTAGCTGCAGATATATTTTACTACTACTACTACTAATAATATTAATAATAAATAAATCCTAAATAGTAACAATAATAACAAAAATAATAAATTATTATGATGATAATAATAATAATGATAATAATATATTATTATTATGATGATAATCATAATAATAATATATTATTATGATAAAATAATGATAATACATAAATTCTATATATTAATAATAATAATAATAATAATAATAATAATAATAATACTGTATATACACCCTTTATAATGATAATAATTATAATATTAATAACAAATATATATCCTAAATAATATAAATACTACTAATACTACTACTAGTAGTAGTAATAATAATAATAATAAATCCTAAATAGTAACAATAATAATAATAATAATAATAATTAAATCAATTCTAAATAATATTAATAATAAATAAATCCTAAATAGTAATAATAATAATACAATAATAATAATAATAATATAAATCCTAGATGATGATGATAATAATAATAATAATAATAATAATAATAATAATACATAAATTCTATATAGTAGTAATAATAATAATAATAATAATAATAATAATAATAATAATAATACTGTATATAAACCCTTTATAATGATAATAATAATAATAATAACAAATATATATCCTATATAATATTAATACTACCATTACTACTACTACTACTACTACTACTACTAATAATAATAATAATAATAAATAAATAAATCCTAAATAGTAACAATAATAATAATAATATATAAATCCTATATGATGATGATGATGATGATAATAATACATAAATTTTATATAGTAATAATAATAATACTGTATATAAATTCTTAATAATGATAATAAGTATAAAAATAATTAATATATATCCTATATAATATTACTACTACTATTAATAATATTAATAATAATCATAATAATAATAATAATAATAATAATAATAATATATAAATTCTGTATAGTAATAATAATATTAACCATAATATATAAATTGTACATAAAAATAATAGTAATAATAATAAAAATAATAATAAAAATATACATCTTATATAGTAACAATAATGCCCATGTTCTAAAATGGAATTTTGTGTGTTTTGTGAATGGCATTGTCAAAGCGCTGCATTTCCTTACTTTGTGCAGCGCTGTGGACGATGTTGGCGCCATACATACACATATAACATTCATATTCATGTTTGATGAATTTGAAGAATGAAAACGTCAAGATTTACAAGTTAAAATGTAAAAAAAAAAAATGATAGAAAATAAATAAAAAAAACATGAAATTGTATTCTGGCGCTCCTGTCAATCCCCGATCGGTCTTCGGGGAGCTGTGGTTTTAGAATTCCCTTCTAACGCGCTTTGTCCCGGAGACCCCCAGGCGGTGGGATATTAGCGCATTCCCTTCCCACAATGGTGTCGATGTGGAAATTGCCCGCCAAATGATGGCACAATGGTGGGCAATCAAGAGGCAGCCGCCAACTGTTCACACGCTGTAAAAAAAATTAAAATAAAAAGAGAGTTTAAACAAAGTGTACGGGCGTGCTGGCGCGGTTCGAGCGCCGATTCCCCGGCGAGCGCTCGCTGAGTAATTATACCGGACCAGTGAATGTCAGCATCAGCTTGTTTACTGTCATTATTTTATCATTTTAAAAACCCTCTAGGTGATGAGACTCACAATATCCAACATAATTACCATTATTAGCATACTAATTGGACACCAAAATAGGCAGAGAGCGCGGTGAAGCCGGCTGAATCGGCGCGCATTCATCAGACGCCGGCCTGAATGGGCCTATTGTCGAACTGACAGCTCCCACAATCGGTAATACTCGCCGACGAAATCCGCGGCTCTCCCCGTTACGCCTCCCCCCCCCCGGTGTCGTCCATTATCCGTCACGTGATCGCGGCTCCTACGTTACGGGGCGACTTTGGATCGATAACGCCCGTCCCGGGGGGCGCCATCTTTATAATCTGCTTTATCAGGAAAATACCGCCGCCGATGGCTGATCTGTAAATCAGAAAAGGCGCCCCCCATCAAATTTCCCCTCCTGGCACAAATCATCCTGAATTACCCCTACTAGCACAAATCCAACCCCCCCCCCCCAAAAAAAATTCCCCTCCTAGCACAATTTCCCTCCCCCTTCTACCATATCACTGCACCCCCCCCCCCCCTCACCTCCTAAAAAACCCCTCCTAGCACAAATCCTCTCCCCCTACCTAAAAAAGGGCACTAATCTGCATGCTTACCTCCTAAGCATACATTCCCTCTCCTCCCATCTGCCCCCCTCCCCCACCTTCCCTCGCTGAAATCTTCACTGCCAGCACAAATCTTTGCCCCCTCCCCCATCCCCCCTCCAAGCTCAAATCCTCTCTCTGCCCAAATCCCTCTTCAGCACAAATCCCCCCCCCCCCCCAATTTCCCATCTGAGCACAAATCCTCTCCCCATACTCGCATCCCCCCTCCTAGCCCAATCCCCCCCCCCCCCAATTTCCCCCCCTAGCAAAAATCATCCCCAATCATCCCTATTAGCACAAATCCACCCTAAAAAAAAAGAAAATTCCCCTCCTAGCACAATTTCCCTCCCCCTTCTCCTATATCACCTCTTTCTTCAACCCCCCCCCCAAATCCCCGCTCCTAGCACAAATCCTCTTCCCCCCATTCCCCCTTCCAACACAAATCCCCCCAAATCCCCCCTCCTAGCACAAATCCTCTTTCCCCATTCCCCCTTCCAACACAAATCCCCCAAAATCCCCCCTCCTACCACAAATCCTCTTCCCCCATTCCCCCTTCCAACACAAATCCCCCCAAATCCCCCCTCCTAGCACAAATCCTCTCCCCCCATTCCCCCTTCCAACACAAATCCCCCCAAATCCCCCCTCCTAGCACAAATCCTCTTCCCCCATTCCCCCTTCCAACACAAATCCCCCCAAATCCCCCCTCCTAGCACAAATCCTCTCCCCCCATTCCATCTTCCCAACACAAATCCCCCCAAATTGCCCCTCCTAGCACAAATCCTCTTCCCCCATTCCCCCTTCCAACACAAATCCCCCCAAATCGCCCCTCCTAGCACAAATCCTCTTCCCCCTTCCAACACAAATCCCCCCAAATCCCCCTCCTAGCACAAATCCTCTCCCCCCCATTCCCCCTTCCAACACAAATCCCCCCAAATCCCCCCTCCTAGCACAAATCATCTTCCCCCATTCCCCCTTCCAACACAAATCCCCCCAAATCCCCCCTCCTAGCACAAATCCTCTTCCCCCATTCCCCCTTCCAACACAAATCCCCCCAAATCGCCCCTCCTAGCACAAATCCTCTTCCCCCATTCCCCCTTCCAACACAAATCCCTCCAAATCGCCCCTCCTAGCACAAAACTCTTCCCCCATTCCCCCTTCCAACACAAATCCCCCCAATTCTCCCCTCCTAGCACCCCTCCTAATCTCCCCTCCTAGAACAATTCTTATCCTCTGCCCTAGCCCTATCCTATGCATTTTTTTTCTGCAGGCATCTGGGCAACATGGACATGTGACTGGGAAAAAAAAACGCAACAATTAAAAACGCATATTGCGTTGTTAATGCATTTTTAGTGCACCGCCATTGACTATAATGTAACGCACATTTTTATTACAAAGCACAAAAAGATGCAGCAAAAAAAGCATATTTGAAAAATGCAATAAACTATCCTCTAAGGGCCCGTTCACACCACAGAAATGCAGTCCGGATGTGTTCCAGGCACTTTTCTGCATGCGCATTTTTCATGCAATTTTTAATGCGCTTTTTGATGCAGACAGTGCATTTCCCCCTCTTTTTTCTTAACCTTAAATAAGGACAAGTGCGTTCCAGTGCGTTTTTTATGTGTTTTTGGTGCGTTTTTGATTCAGTCCAGTGCATTTCCCCCTCTTTTTTATTCACCTTAAATAAAGACAAGTGCGTTCCAGTGCGTTTTTTATGCGTTTTACAGCGTTCCAGTACAGCCCAGTGCAGAAAAAATGCAGCATGTTCTACTTTTTTTTTTTTTTGGATCCAAAACAGACTGGAATTGCAAGCACTGGTGTGAACTATGCCATTGGAAACCATATAACCTACTTAGCATGCATTTTTGATGCAGAAAAAAAAAAACACACCGGGCTGCATGTGGTGTGACCCGGCCCTGACACCCCCCCCCC
Source organism: Lithobates septentrionalis (assembly GCA_037952835.1). NCBI lineage: Eukaryota > Metazoa > Chordata > Amphibia > Anura > Ranidae > Lithobates > Lithobates septentrionalis. The sequence continues at coordinate 222,151 of JBBDGP010003846.1, forward strand.
CAACACACCAAGGTGAAGAGCTTCAGAGATTACAACGGTGATGAGTTTTCATGCGCTTTTAGGGCCAGTTCACACCACATGCAGTCCAGGGTGTTTTTTTTTTCTGCATCAAAAAACACATGGAAAGTAGGTGATATGGTTTCCAATGGCATAGTTCACACCAGTGCTTGCAGTGCCAGTGCGTTCCGGATCCAAAAAAAAAACAAACTAGAAACATGCTCCATTTTTTCTGCACTGGGCTGTACTGGAGAGCTGTACAACGCATAAAAACGCAATGGAACGCACCTAAATGCATTAAACACGCACTGGAACACACATAAACGCATAAAAAATGCACTGGAACACAAATGACCTTATTTTAGTTTAAGAAAAAAAGAGGGGGGAAAAATGCACTGGACTGCATCAACAACGCACCAAAAACGCGTCAAAAACATGCATGTAGAAAAGCATCTGGACTGCTTTTTTGTGTGCTGTGATCCCGCGTTGTAGTACACATAAAAAGCAATGCGATGGTGTGAATGGATGCAATGGGATGCGATGGTGTGAATGGATGCGATGGTGTGAATGGATGCGATGGTGTGAACGGATGTGATGGGATGCGATGGTGTGAATGGATGCGATGGTGTGAACGGATGCGATGGGATGCGATAGTGTGAACAGATGTGATGGTGTGAACGGATGCGATGGGATGCGATGGTGTGAATGGATGGGATGCGATGCGATGGTGTGAATGGATGGGATGGGATGCGATGGTGTGAATGGATGGGATGCGATGCGATGGTGTGAATGGATGTGATGGGATGCGATGGTGTGAATGGATGCAATGGTGTGAATGAATGCGATGGGATGCGATGGTGTGAATGGATGCGATGGGATGCGATGGTGTGAATGGATGCGATGGTGTGAATGAATGCGATGGGATGCGATGGTGTGAATGGATGCGATGGGATGCGATGGTGTGAATGGATGCAATGGGATGCGATGGTGTGAATGGATGCGATGGGATGCGATGGTGTGAATGGATGCGATGGGATGCGATGGTGTGAATGGATGCGATCGACTTCGAGTCGCAGCGACTTCAAAGTAGTCCCTGCACTACTTTGGTCCCACTTTGATTCCACTTGAGGTCCATAGACCTCAAGAATACACAGGCATTGCTTCAAGTCGCGGCAAAAAATCGCAGTAAAATCTTGCAACTTTGGGGTTGCAATTGTGGAAACCGAGCCTTATAGTCTAGAGAGACTAAGTTCACTTCGGTTGCATTCACACTTGAGTGTCGCATTTTTTGAGCCTTTTTGTACAGCAGTTTTAAAGCATTTTTAAGCTTTGGCATATTTTTGTTTTGTTAGAGAAAATATCATCAAATTCATTTTTTTTTTTGCTAGGTTTTTCAACGTTTCCATTCTCCTTTTGTTTTATTTATTAATTTATTTATTTTTGTTAGGATGTTAGATGTTATGGTTGCATGTTGATTAATTAATTAAATTTATTTATTACTATTGGTAATAATTAATTTACTTATTATTATTATTTATTTATGTATTTACTTATTATTAATATTTATTTAATTTGGAAGGTTAGGTTTAGTTATTTTGTTATTTATTTATTTTTATATTTTTATTCTGATTATTATTAATAATATTATTATTATTATTAATAATAATAATAAAAATAATATTTATTTTTATTCAATTATCGCATTTTTGCATAAAAACACGCAACAAAATGCACTAAAACATAAAAATGCGCAAATCAAGTGTTACCAAAGAAAAACAAAAGAGTCAAAAATGCACCAATCTGCCCGATTCTGAGTGTCGCATTTGTGTAAGCAATTTTTTTTTTTTTTGCTGTTTTTGTACGCTGTTATTAAAGCATTTTGGAGCTTTGGCGAATTCTAGTTAGCCATTAGAGAAAAATACTATAAAATTCATAATTTGTTGCTATTTTTTCAGCTCTTTTATTTATTTATTTATTTATGTTTGTTACGGGATTAGGTTTTATGGTTGGGGGGTAAATGTATTTATTTATTTTATTCATTATTATTATTATATTTATTTATTTACGTATTATTTATTTATTTATTTTTGTTTGTTAGAGGATTAGGTGTTATGGTTAGGGGTAAATGTATTTATTTATTTTATGCATTATTATTATTATTTTATTTATTTATTTACTTATTATTTAGTTATTTATTTTTGTTTGTTAGGGGATTAGGTGTTATGGTTAGGGGTTAATTTATGTATTTATTTTACTCATTATTATTATTATTTTATTTACTTATTATTTATTTATTTATTTTTGTTAGGGGATTAGTTGTTATGGTTAGGGGTTAATTTATTTATTCATTGTTATTTTTGTTTTTGTTTATTTACTTATTATTTTTTTATTTTTGTTTGTTAGGGGATTAGGTGTTATGGTTAGGGGTTAATATATTTATTTATTTCATTCCTTTTTTTTATTTATTTACTTATTATTTATTTATTTATTTGTGTTTGTTATGGATTAGGTGTTATGGTTAGGGGTTATTTTTATTTATTTTATTCATTATTATGTTATTTGTTTACTTATTATTTATTTATTTTTGTTTGTTAGGGGATTAGGTGTTATGGTTAGGGGTTAATTTATTTATTTTATTCTTTATTATTATTATTTTATTTATTTATTTACTTATTATTTATTTATGTATTTATTTATTTATTTTGTTAGGTTAGGGTTTAATTTTTTATTTATTTATTGTTAATTATTATTATGAATATTATTAATAATATTTATTTTTACTTAATTATTGCATTTGTGAATAAAAACGCTTTAAAATGTGCGATGAAACGCTTCAAAAACGCACCAATATTCCTGTTTCGAGCTACAAAAAGCTCCAGAACTTTTTTGAGCTTCAGGCGTTTGGAGATGTGAACCGTCTTTTTTTTTCCTCCTCCGGCGTGTTGGAACTTCAAGCTACGAAACGCTGAGGTGTGAATACGGCCAAAAAAGATGCAACATGCATTTTAATTAGTGTCATTTTTCAAGTCGCTTGTCTGCGTTTTCCAACAAACACTGACACAGACAGCAGCAAAATGGAGACCGGAAATGACAAAAAATGATACGAGAGAAAAAAGTGTAAGCGGAAGCAAAACGCATTTTGCGCTGCGTTACCTTTAACGCAATCCTTTAAAAAAAAAAAGCGCTATACACTTTGAGGAAAACGTGTGTTTTTTGTATCTGGTTTATTGTATCACCGAAATGGCAACATTGTTGCAGTTTATTCCTCGCTACTTTCTCCACTTGCCCACCACCAAGCTTTTTCTGCCACTTTTTGTCTACAGGTTTAAGCCCCCCCCCTTCACACTGGTGTGACCTGTCATGCGATTTGAACCTGTCAATTCGCATGACAGGTCGCACCCTATTGCTGGCAATGGAAATCTTCAAATCAGTGCAGGGACAACGACTTTGCGGTGCTGCGCCAATTGGAAAAAGAAGTTCCTGCCCTCTTTTTGGTCGATTTCAGGTGCCGCTTGCATTAGACATCTGAGCATGAAGTCGCACCCGAACTCGCACACACACGCCGATTTGAAATTGTGCGATTATCAAGTGAAGTCGCACAATTTCAAAGCTGGATTTGGTGTGAACAGGGGCTAAATCAGAAATTTTTTGCTAGAAAATTACTTAGAACCCCCAAACATTATATATGTATATACTGTATATAAATGTGTGTGTGTGTATATATATATATATATATATATATATATATATATTTATTTATATATATTATTATATATATATTTATATTGTAAAGCGCTGCGTAAACTGTTGGCGCTATATAAATCCTGTATAATAATAATATTGATATGTATAAAAATGATCAAAGACCCTAGGGAATAAAATGGCGATCATTGCCTTTTTTTTAATATCACATGGTATTTGCACAGCGGTTTTTCAAAAGCAATTTTTTTTTGAAAAAAATACACTTTCATTAATTTTAATGAAAAAAACCCCTCAATATATAACCGAATTTTATGGTAAGATATAAAAGATGATGTTACTAGAGTAAATAGATACCCAACGCGTCACGCTTAAAATTTGCGCACGCTAACAAACGATGATCCTCCATAGGCAACGTTTGAATTTTGTTTACAGGTTACCAGTTTAACGTTACAGGGGAGGTCTAGAATTATTCCACTTACTATAACGTTCGCGGCGATACCTCACATGTGTGGTGCAAACACCGTTTACGTATGTGTGCGCGCCTTACGCATGCCTTCGCTTCTGCATGTAAGCACGGAGGGATGGGGGCGCTTTCAATTTTTTTTTCTTATTTATTTTATCTTTTATATTTTTACACTGTGCCTTCAATTTTTTTTTCTAATTTATTTTATCTTTTATATTTTTACACCGTCCCTTCAATTTTTTTTCCTTATTTATTTTATCTTTTATATTTTTACACTGTGCCTTCAATTTTTTTTCTTATTTATTTTATCTTTTATATTTTTACACTGTGCCTTCAATTTTTTTTCTCTTTTATTTTCTCTTTTATATTTTTACACTGTCCCTTCAATTTTTTTTTTTCTAATTTATTTTATCTTTTATATTTTTACACCGTCCCTTCAATTTTTTTTTCTAATTTATTTTATCTTTTATATTTTTACTCTATGCCTTCAATTTTTTTTCTTATTTATTTTATCTTTTATATTTTTACACTGTCCCTTCAATTTTTTTTCCTTATTTATTTTATCTTATATATTTTTACACTGTCCCTTTAAGTTTTTTTCTTATTTATTTTATCTTTTATATTTTTACACTGTGCCTTCAATTTTTTTTCTTATTTATTTTATCTTTTATATTTTTACACTGTGCCTTCAATTTTTTTTCTTATTTATTTTATCTTTTATATTTTTACACCCGTCCCTTCAATTTTTTTTTTTCTAATTTATTTTATCTTTTATATTTTTACACCGTCCCTTCAATTTTTTTTTCTAATTTATTTTATCTTTTATATTTTTACACCGTCCCTTCAATTTTTTTTTTCTAATTTATTTTATCTTTGATATTTTTACACTGTGCCTTCATTTTTTTTTCTTATTTATTTTATCTTTTATATTTTTACACCGTCCCTTCAATTTTTTTTTCCTTATTTATTTTATCTTTTATATTTTTACACTGTCCCTTCAATTTTTTATTTATTTTTATCACTTTTATTCCTATTACAAGGAATTTAAACATCCATTGTGATAGAAATAAGGGATGACAGATCCTCTTTATGGAGAGATCTGGAGTCTGTAAGACCCCCCCAAATCTTTTCTCTACCTTTAAAAAAAACAAAGATTAAAAAAAAGATTACTCATTTGCTTTAATTTAAAAAAAAAAAAATAGTTTTCTTCGGCTCTGGACCGGAAGTGATGTCATCTTGTTGCTCCTATCCTCCTAGATCATAGAGGTGAGGAGAGACAATCTCTCCTCTGATCTCTGTTCACCTCTATGATCAGCCACACAGACCGTCAGGTAGACATGTGCATGACGATAACATTTGTTTCGATTCGTTAATCTAGTTATTTTGTTTCGTTAAATTCGCTTGAGTCATTGTAATTATTTGATGAAGATTTGTCTTTTGTTTGTCCTCTTTGGCTGCATTCGAATAAAAAAAAAAAAATAAATCCAAAGTTTTCGATCCAATTCAAAATTTATCGATTCGAAACTTTTTGAATTGGAAAAAAATAAAAACGGTAAATTCGAAGAAAATTTGAAAAATTCCGGATACGAAATCTGAATACAAATTGATTGATTGAATTTCTCCAATTTTCTTCGAATTCACTGGGATTTTTTTTTTTTTACGATTCGAAACGTTCGAGTCGATAAAGTTTGAATTTGGCCGAATCGAAAAATTTAGATTTTTTTTTATTTTCGATTCGAATGCGGCCAAAAGCGAACAAACAAAAGACACATCTTCATCAAACGATTACAATGACTCTTTAAATCACCTTTGGCGAAACAAACAAAAACAGCAATTATTTCCAAATAGAACGCTTGGATTTCAGAAATGTGCGTACAGTTAGAATTCAACTGGAGAAATCCAATGCGAATTTCAGTCCGAATTTTCCTGAAATTCGGATGAAATTGGTTTAGTTATTTGGAGCGTTCGGCAAAATGTGTTTATACTGTAATTCGGATATATTCGAATCTCCGAATAACGAAAAATGTGTCCGAATATTAATTTAGAACGAAGCGAGCCGCACATGTCTGGCCGGCAGATCATTTCTGCTGGTAAGAACGGTAAGCCCGAGAAACATTGGCGGGGAGCGGGACGTGGGGGGGGGGGGGGCAGAGGCCCCCGGCGCTTCTGAAAGTGATCCAGCAGCTAATTAGGTCGCTTTTATGAGAAAGAACCCATGGAAATTGTTTATTTTTTTTTCTCCCCAATGTTAGATGTAGAATCAGAAAACGGATTCATTACCTTTGGGGAACGTTCCGTGAAGTACGCGGCATTTTCATTATGAAATTTGTAATTCAATTCGCTAATTTCGGAATTGAAAACAATGTTTCCAGTTCACTGAGACTCGGATCCTCGGAATGTACCCGATGCGGAGGGTATCTGCAGGTCTTCCGGCCTTAGGCCAGGTGTCCACCTCCTGCGTCTCGGGAAACGCGTGCAGAATCGTGCACTTTCCTGACACGCAGAGAAACGCGTCGGCTCTTTAACAGATGCAGTCATTTTTATTGGCGCCCCCCCCACACACACACACACACACAACTGCAAACATGTGCTATATAAATCCTGTATAATAATAATAATGATGTGCAGATCAGTTGGCGCAATTTTGAAAAAGGCTCAGGAACTTCTTGTGAACATTTCTGGTGCACAGGGAAGTCCATTAACCATTAATTCCGACATTTCTCTCCTACAAGTCAAAATCATCATTTTTTGGCTAGAAAATTACTTAGAACCCCCAAACATTATATATATATATATACAGTCAGGTCCATAAATATTGGGACATGGACACAATTCTAATCTTTTTGGTCCTATACACCACCACAATGGATTTGAAATGAAAGGAACAAGATGTGCTTTAACTGCAGACTTTCAGCTTTAATTTGAGGATATTTACATCCAAATCAGGTGAACGGTGTAGGAATTACAACAGTTTGTATATGTGCCTCCCACTTTTTAAGGGACCAAAAGTAATGGGACAGATTATCAATCATCCATCAAACATTCACTTTTTAATACTTGGTTGCAAATCCTTTGCAGTCAATTACAGCCTGAAGTCTGGAACACATAGACATCACCAGACGTTGGGTTTCATCCCTGGTGATGCTCTGCCAGGCCTCTACTGCAACCGTCTTCAGTTCCTGCTTGTTCTTGGGGCATTTTCCCTTCAGTTTTGTCTTCAGCAAGTGAAATGCATGCTCAATCGTATTCAGGTCAGGTGATTGACTTGGCCATTGCATAACATTCCACTTCTTTCCCTTAAAAAACTCTTTGGTACCTTTCGCAGTATGCTTCGGGTCATTGTCCATCTGCATTGTGAAGCACCGTCCAATGAGTTCTGAAGCATTTTGCTGAATATGAGAAGATAATATTGTCCGAAACACTTCAGAATTCATCCTGCTGCTTTTGTCAGCAGTCACATCATCAATAAATACAAGAGAACCAGTTCCATTGGCAGCCATACATGCCCACGCCATGACACTACCACCACCATGCTTCACTGATGAGGTGGTATGCTTTGGATCATGAGCAGTTCCTTTCCTTCTCCATACTCTTCTCTTCCCATCACTCTGGTACAAGTTGATCTTGGTCTCATCTGTCCATAGGATGTTGTTCCAGAACTGTGAAGGCTTTTTTAGATGTTGTTTGGCAAACTCTAATCTGGCCTTCCTGTTTTTGAGGCTCAGCAATGGTTTACATCTTGTGGTGAACCCTCTGTATTTACTCTGGTGAAGTCTTCTCTTGATTGTTGACTTTGACACACATACACCTACCTCCTGGAGAGTGTTCTTCATCTGGCCAACTGTTGTGAAGGGTGTTTTCTTCACCAGGGAAAGAATTCTTCAGTCATCCACCACAGTTGTTTTCCATGGTCTTCCGGGTCAAATTGGGCCCAAAGTGTCAATATTTTGTGTGGCCACCATTATTTTCCAGCACTGCATTAACCCTCTTGGGCATGGAGGTCACCAGAGCTTCACAGGTTGTCACTGGAGTCCTCTTCCCCTCCTCCATGATGACATCACAGAGCTGGTGGATGTTAGAGACCTTGCGCTCCTCCACCTTCCGTTTGAGGATGTCCCACAGATGATCAATAGGGTTTAGGTCTGGAGACATGCTTGGCCAGTCCATCACCTTTACCCTCAGATTCTTTAGCAAGGCAGTGGTGGTCTTGGAGGTGTGTTTGGGGTGGTTATCATGTTGGAATACTGCCCTGCGGTCCAGTCTCTGAAGGGAGGGGATCATGCTCTGCTTCAGTATGTCACAGTACATGTTGGCATTCATGGTTCCCTCAATGATCTGTAGCCCCCCAGTGCCGGCAGCACTCATGCAGCCCCAGACCATGACACTCCCACCACCATGCTTGACTGTAGACAAGGCACACTTGTCTTTGTCCTCCTCACCTGGTTGCCCCCACACACGCTTGTCACCATCTTAACCAAATACGTTTATCTTGGTCTCATCAGACCACAGGACATGGTTCCAGTAATCCATCTCCTTAGTCTGCTTGTCTTCCGCAAACGAGTGCTTTGGATTACAAGCATGCTTCTGGAGCGAATTATGGTTGTAATCCAAGGTACTACTGTACATTCGCTTCCAACAGACATCAGATGTGATGGTGCAGTCCCCCCCCCCCGCTGGTGACAAATTCCCCCCATTGAATGTCTTTCACAAATTTAGTAAAGTGGCGCCTTGTCTCCTCGCACCGCCTGGTTCCAGGATTTTAGAAAACTGTTTTTTTTTCCCCCCTGCACATTAAAATGACGACATCGCCTCCCAAACCAAACAAGGCAGAGCCATCAACCCCGGCGGTCCCGTCTCTCCCACCGATCGGAGCAGCGGCCATGCCATCCAAACATTGGAGTTGCTCCTCAGCGATGGACGGCTGACGTGCGTCACCTCAGAGTGTACGGGGCGCGCTCGGTGCGGGGAAAAGTGTCGGGGACAGCGAAGGCGCTTGTAACCCAATCTGACGACCGTCCGGGAAGACTAACAAGATAAACACAAAAACATTGACGTTGGACGGAGGAAGATTAATAAACCTTTTTTGTTTGAAACTTCCCCAAAAAAAGAGAAATTTGGCTTTTTCAAACCATTTTGGGGCCCAGCGCGGACGGGATCACTTCTTTCCTCGCAGGGAGCATTGCCTGTGATTTTTGGATGGACTCCCGCGTCCCCTGCAGGAACACAATCTGCTCATTTACATATCAAAGTGGCCGGATAACCAATCCTGTCGGCTTCAAAGGAGGGAGATGAATGCGCTGTGTATATATATATATATACATATATACAGGTTCCCTCCTGGACTCCCCTCCACTTTCTTCACCTCCCAAACCGGCCAAAAAATTTCTGTTGTTTTAACCCAACTTGTCTGATGTCTGGCGGTTTCTCCTTCAGCTGATTGCAGCACGTGGCGATCGAAGGGGCCGCAACGGGAAGAGGCGATCGAGGGGGATTAACAAGTTCAGCTCCTGTGCGCCCCTATGGAGCAGAGCAATCGTTACATTTCTGCTATGGGCGTGCTTATTGCATTATAGCTTTGTGATTATTTTGGATAACAAAGAAATACATATTACTTTTTTATTAACTTTTTTTTATAACATACAAGGATTTGTTTTGCCAATATTGTGTTGCAAAAAAATAATATTTTATTTTGTTTGTAATCCATAGAAGAAGAAAAAAAACTCATCTTTGTCTATAGATAATGTTTATAAACAATGTTACTTTGTATCTCTCTATCTCCTGTCTGATCAATGTTTATAAACAATGTTACTTTGTTTCTCTCTATCTCCTGTCAATGTTTATAAACAATGTTACTTTGTATCTCTCTATCTGCTGTCTGATCAATGTTTATAAATAATGTTACTTTGTATCTCCTGTCTGATCAATGTTTATAAACAATGTTACTTTGTATCTCTCTATCTCCCACCTGATCAATGTTTATAAACAATGTTACTTTGTATCTCTCTATCTCCTGCCTGATCCATGTTTATAAACAATGTTACTTTGTATCTCTCTATCTCCTGTCTGATCAATGTTCATAAACAATGTTGCTTTGTATCTCTCTATCTCCCGTCTGATCAATGTTTATAAACAATGTTACTTTCTATCTCTCTATCTCCCGTCTGATCAATGTTTATAAACAATGTTACTTTGTATCACTCTATCTCCTGCCTGATCAATGTTTATAAACAATGTTTAGAAGAACAGGGTGCAGTACACATGTCCTGTGAACTTCGATTTGTTTTTTCGGGCATGTGTGGCATGCTCAGTGTTCACAACTGGTTAAGGATTGCAATAAATTCACTTGTTTTATATTCTACAGAGGAACTTTAAATCATGGAGTGTATTGGAAATAATTCTTCGGGGGTTGGGTACTGGCAAAGTTCAAGTTTAGCAAAATGTTTTACTAAACTGTAGTTACATTATTTCAAAATCAGCAGATTTGTTTTTCAGCTTTGCTTATAAACCTCCAACAAACATTATTTATATATCCTCCGTCAATCCTTCCTGTAATTCAAAATAGTCTGTAACAGCAGAAATGCAAAAATAATCTTTTTATTTATATAGCTCTGACATATACCGCAGTGCTGTACAGAGATCACTGAGCCAATCACATCAGTCTCTGTAGCAGAGGAGCTTACACTCTAATGTCCTCTCCCCCACAGTCACACACTATTATTATTATACATTTATATGGCTCTGACATATACTGCATCGCTGTACAGAGATCACTAAGCCAGTCACATCAGTCTCTGCACCAGAGGAGCTTCTCCACCGGGTGGTGCTGTTCTGCAGGTTGCTGTTGGCTCACTCTGCTATGATCTCAGCTGAGAGAGGCAGCAAATCTGGGGCCTCTCATGCAGGCTTTTCCCAGGCAAGCATGGGCCATGTTGGGGAAGACGAAGGTGGAGGCTCTCCAGAGGCACTGAGACCTACTCTATGAGCTCAAGCTGCAATGGATCCTGGGCCTGTCCCTATGCAAGAGGAATCCTTACCAGTCCTCCAGGATAAAGGGTGAACAGACTTCGCTGTAATGAAAGAGGATCTCAAGAAAAAGAAATCCCTGCATAGTAAGTCTGGGAACAGTAAGAGGGAAGTCTCCAAGCTGAAGTCTCTGAAAGAGGCATTGAAAAAGCAGGAGAAGTTGGTCACCTCTCTGAAGGAGAGCAGCGGTGTGTTAAGAGAAAAGTGTGAGATTCCAACAGATGAAGGAGAGTGCCTGTGCCATTACATTCCAGAGGTTGGATGCCACAGCAATGGTGACAGTTTAGAGGGGGGTAAGGAAGTGGCTTCACATGGTGACCCCAGTACTACCCCTGTCTCAGGATCGGTTGTGCCTGAGTCAGTATCTGCCCCCCTCCCTCCCCAGCGGCCTGGGTCATCTCAGGAGGAGGTTGAGGAAAATGGCGGATTGCTGCAGGCCATTGCAGAAATGGAATCTCCCTTGAGTGGCACCGACTCATCAGATGAAGATCATGGGAATGCAGGAAGAGATGGCATGTATCCAGGCAGAGAAGTTTCTGCTGGCTGTGTGGAGTCCCACATGGACACTAACAGTGCAGAGCAGGAATGTCGCATGAACATTGAAACTGCAGACTTGAAGACTTTACTTGATGATGGGACTGCTGGTATCTGTGGTACTTCTGGTACTATGGTGAGCGGAACTATTGTGCTGGAGGGGAGGAGGGAGGATCAAGTGGTGGATAATTTACCAAACCAGATTTCAGAGGTTCCTATGCAGCCAGTTAATGTGTCATCTGTCCCAGTTAGGAATTATGCTAAGGCTGTGTTGGGACAAAGTCATGCTGCTGTTGGTGGAAGGGAGCCAGTTGTATGACTTTCACCCAACGCACCTTCCATTAAACGCAGGAATGTGGTACAGCTCAGGTGCGAAGGAGGAGGTATTCCACCTATCAGGAGGGAGGTTGTGGATAAGATCCTAGCCATGGGAATTAAGGTGGAGGATATTTATGCTCTTATCAGTCCGGCTAGTTCCTTTGAATATGATTTGTCATTTGTGCGTCCAGAATCGCTGGATCTGTTTTTGGAGCGGTTGGAACATGTAAATGGGGGCCAGCCAGACTGGAAGGGGCCTCATGACAGCACTTGATAAAGAATGTGACTATCCTGACAAGGAATGAGCCTTTACCCTCCCGAGGATTTATGGGTCTGGTTAAGGAGGTTTGGTGAAACGTTGTGTCCCCTAAAAAAGATTGTGGATGATAGAGGAATCTGGAGGGGTGGGTGGTCGGTGTCAATGAGGTTGAGTGTGTGTGGGAATGTGGTCCAGCATTTACCCTCCTCTGCCTTTATTGGTAGAGATAGGATTACCGTCTTCTACCCTGGTCAACCAAAGCTGTGCCATAAATGTGGAGTCAAGGGACATTTCTCCTCTAAATGTCCAGAACAGAAGTGCCCTCTGTGCCAGGAACTGGGGGGTCTGGCCAGGAGTTAGTGGAGGAATTTTTCCATCCGGATAGAGAAGAGTCTGGGTTGGCGGAGGTTGTACCAGGGTTTCCTAGTGTCTCTGTCCCTTCAGAATCGGTGTCTGTGAGGCCCTCTGTGGTGTCAGTGTCCCCCAAGTCTGTGGTGTCAGTGTCTTCCCAGTCTGTGGTGTCAGTGTCCCCCCAGTCTGTGGTGTCAGTGTCCCCCCAGTCTGTGGTGTCAGTGTCCCCCCAGTCTGTGGTGTCAGTGTCCCCCCAGTCTGTGGTGTCAGTGTCCCCCCCAGTCTGTGGTGTCAGTGTCCCCCCCAGTCTGTGGTGTCAGTGTCCCCCCAGTCTGTGGTGTCAGTGTCTTCCCAGTCTGTGGTGTCAGTGTCCCCCCAGTCTGTGGTGTCAGTGTCCCCCCTGTCTGTGGTTCCCCAGTCAGTGTCAGAAAGTGTGGTTGTCAAGTCTGTGTCCGCACCTGTTGTTTCTCCTAGTGTAGTGAAGGCAGCGGAGGGTGCTGGACCAGAATTTATGGTGGTGCCAACCCCTCCTCCTTGGCATGGCAGAAGTGCGGCTGGAGTTCGGCAGACACCGAGGGGTGGCGTGAGGGATGAATTGGATGATGGTGGGGGGGGAGGTGGGAAGGGAATGAGGGTGGCTGGTGCAGAATGCAAGGTGAATGATGTGGAAGTCGGGGTGAATGATGTGGAAGTCGGGGTGAATGATGTGGGGGGAGGGGTTAATGGGGGGTTTTGGAATCGCATCCTGATGGTGATTAAATCTCAAAAGGTTTCTTAGCCTGGATTGTGTTTAAGTTGAGGTTTGGGGTTTGTAGTTATCATTAAAATATGTTTCTTTCTATGTTATCTTGTCAGGAAACGGTTTTCTTTATTTGCTGATGTAAGCACGCTTGTTTTTGTTTAGTTGCTGTTTATTTTTGTGTAAATATGTTTTTATTAATGTATGTTTGTATGATTTTTTGATAAAAAATTTTTTACTCTAATGCACAGAGACAGTTGTTTGGGTGCCAGTGAACCTTCAAATGCATTTCATGGCTGTAAGTAGGAGAAGGGACACTTAGAGGACATACAAGGTTTATATAGACAATTCTCTTTATGGAATGACCCCCCCCCCCCCGAATATGCTATTAACCCTTTCTTTAGTCCTGCTGAGATGCTCCATAGACAGAGAGGGTTGGCTTCTCTTATCATTAATGTCATTTATTCTACTTGTTGGCCTTGTTTGTAGATTGTCGTTTAGTTACACACATCAATACAATGTCACCAGCACGCTGAAGAGCGGTTGTCGGTGAGCTCAGACGCGGGGAGGGCGGTCATTGCGGTGATATTCAGCCCGGCGTAAAGTAATCGTTTTAAGTGCATTAAATAACATCTCCATCCCGGGACTCCGGTCATAATAAATATTCTGTCAATCAAATCCGGGAAGGGCCGGGGTGAGGACACTGACATTACAGATGAGATGACTTGTTGCCAATAGAGACACTCTGACATTCACAGCCCATCACACAGGTCACCTTCAGACCTGCCAGGAAAACAGAGAGGGGCCCCCCCAAGCTGCAGGGCCCGGTGCTGCATAGGGGGCCAAGAGGAACCACCAATAAGGAAATACAAAGGGAGCTCCAGCCAATGTGTTCTGTGACAGAAGAGGCCGATATGTAAAAAGATCAAAACTGATACTTTTCCCTTTTTTTTTCTCCAGGAAATAATTCCCATCTATAAAGCTTCTCTCTGGGATTTCTCCGATGCCGAGAGATCTGTTTTGCAGATACAATTTGCTGATTTGTGAAGACATTTTTAGCTACATTTGGCAACAGACGTAATTCGGTAATGGAGCTGAAGAAGGAACTTTCCTCGAGGTGAGAACATTTGTAACATTTTTTTTATACATATTATTTTCTGACACTGTTTTTCTTTTACTGTTTTTGCACATATTATATTATATGGGGAAGCTGTGGACTTCCTGTCAACCTGATCCAGTATGACTGCAAGCAGGTCCATGGCAGTCCTACGCTGTCATTGCTCTGCTAATGGGCCTACAGAAGTACAGGGTTCTCCTAAGCTGCTCTGCAACACTGAATCGCCAGAGTCCAATGTGAATTTACCTTATCTCCTTGTAGACGGGTGCATTGCAGAGGCAGAGGAAGTCAAGAGGAACCCATGGTTTCCTGGACCACAGGAGGCAGCTATCTGATTGGATACTGGTTGGCTCCCCATGTGCCTCTGGTGGCCATCTTGGGTCAGGCAGGGTCTATTTAAGACCCTGGCTGCTGGGTATTGCGCCCGACAGGTCACCCGTCTGACAGTGCTTAGTGTCAGGCAGAGGTTCCTGAGGAGTAGGGAAAGTGCTGGGACATGACGCCCTACCTGGAAGCTCCCCACTTGGGCATGGACTGGCCAGGCTGCATTTGGCTCCTCGAGACAGACGCTGTCGGCACACCTGTGACCTTCTGCTACTAACTCATCAATGTTCTATCCTGAGAGTGCTCCGGGTTGGGGCTGCCTTCTCTTCTGGGACTGTTGTGTATTGCCAAACTTCAGTTACAATATATTCCTGTTTCTCTGCATCTGGACTTTGAGTGTTTTTTTCTGCGGCTCCACCACGCTTCACCCACCCACATGCTCACTGTACGTATGAATGGTGGTCTCAAACCCCAGGACAACATCCCCCTGGTCCAATTCAGCACCAGCCCTTCTAATGGTCAGGAGTTACACTTCCATAAGATTTTATTATCTGGTTTCATGGTGGCAGGCCATGACTCTGATGTGACACTGGGGCTCAGGTCATCTGCATCGTGTTCCAGTTGAAGGGTCCTCACTCACCACCAGGAGGGAAGACCCCCTTTCCATTAGTCACCACCTACTCCTGGCTGGAGTAGATTTCCTTGTCACTTGTATACAGAACCCTGTTGTCCTCCGCCAGTGCAGCCTATTGGGCTCGGTTCAGCTGCCTGGAGCCTAACTGAGCATTGGCTCATTTCACTCTGCTATTCAGACATTCCCACTTGAAGAACATCACTAGAAACAAAGACCCTATCTTTTGCTGAACACTTGAAGGATACATTTTCCATTATACAGAAGGATATTTAACAGGCAAACATTGTATCCATCTGCAGTGGCATTCAAGTCCCTATTTCTGTTTCAGAAGGGGTGCACTTCAGTGAATGAACCCAAATCCAAGAGAAACCCTCTCCAGAGGAAGACCTCATGGTGGGAAGGACACAGTCCACAGTCCTACTTCTCCATGGTGCAGCTGCTCTACATTCCAACCACACTAAGCTCCACCCACTACTTATTCGTAGCCCTGCCAGAGAGGGCGGTACTTCTTGGAGGTGGTACCAGGAGGAGCCTGAACCAAGGGAAACACGCTAACCATTTGAAAGACTGATTTTTCTGGACTGTTTATTTATTTATTTATAATTTTTTTCAGTATTTTTAATATCAATCACTGTAACTCAACACGCCTTTATTTTGTTTCTTATTTTTTTTTTGTGGTAATATCTCATATTTGTGGTGCTGTTTTTTTTCACACTGAATTATCTTTTCACATGCGCGGTATTATTTTTGTATTTATAAGTCATTTTATAGGCCTGGTTGACAAGGCTCCGCCAGTAACCAATTGTGGAAAAATTAGAGGACTTCCACGGGAGAGCTATGACCTTCTTGGCCTTAAAAGAAAATCATTTTGGTAGAACTAGGCATACTGGAATGACCTAGCTAGCCGAGAAGACACCTAGCCACATTGCAGATATTAGATATGGTCAGAAGATTACAATAATGATCGATTAAATAATTTCAAGTAGGATCCCATTTTTATCCTATGTGCCTGGCTCTCCTGTCCATAAATTTTTCAATTTTTTTGGGGGGGGGGCAGCTATGAGCGTTTTAAGTCATTTTATAGACCTGGTTGATGAGGCTCAGCCAGTAACCAACTGTGGAAAAATTAAAGGGATTCACGGGAGAGCGATGACCTTCTTGGCCTAAAAATATAGAAGGCAATAAAGTTTGGCAGAATTAGGCATACTGGAATTATCTAACTAGCCTAGAAGACTTCTAGTGATACTATAGATATTAGATATGGTCAGAAGATTAGAAGAATGAGGGAAAAATTAATTTCAAGTAGAATCCCATTTTATTCTATGTGCCTGGCTCCCCTCTCAATGTGCTTCTCAGTTTGTTTGTTTTTTGGGCAGCCATGGGCCTTATAGGTCAGTTTTATTGGCTTGGTTAACAAATCTCTGTCAGTAATCAATTGGGGGAAAATGAAGGGACTTCCATAGGGGAGCTATGACCTTCTTGGCCTAAAACGCGAAGGCGTTTGGTAGAATTAGGCATACTGGACTGATCTAGCTAGCCTAGAAAACATCTAGCCACGTTGCAGATATTAGATATGGTCATAAGATTAGAATAATGGGGGAAAAAATAATTTCAAGTAGGATCCCATTTTATCCTATGTGCCTAGCTCTCCTGTCAATATGTTTCTCAATTTTTTTTGGGAGGGGTGGACAGCCATGGGCCTTATAGGTCATGGTATAGGCCTGGTTGACGAGGCTCTGCCAGTAACCAATTGTGGAAAAATTAGAGGACTTCCACAGGAGAGCTATGACCTTCTTGGCCTAAAAGTCTAGAAGAAGAAGTCAAAGAAGCTTGCAGAATTAGGCATACTGAAATTATCTAACTAGCCTAGAAGATATCTAGTGAGATTATAGATATTAGATATGGTCAGAAGATTAGAAGAATGAGAAAAAAAATATTTTTAGGTAGAATCCCGTTTTATCCTATGTGCCTGGCTCTCCTGCCAATGTTTTTTTTTTGGGCAGCCATGGGCCTTATAGGTCAATTTTATTGGCTTGGTTAATCGGGCTCTATCAGTAACAATTATGGGAAAAAATATAGGACTTCCATAGGAGAGCTATGACCTTCTTGGTCTAAAAATATAGAAAGCCAAGAAGTTTGGCAGAATTAGGCATCCTGGAATGATATAGCTAGCCTAAAAGACACCTAGTGAGATTACAGATATTAGATATGGTCAGAAGATTCGCCAATGTGCCCCTCACTTTTTTTTGGGCAGCCATGGGCCTTATAGGTCATTTTTATTGGCTTGGTTGACAAATCTCTGCCAGTAATCAATTGGGGGAAAATGAAGGGACTTCCATAGTGGAGCTATTATTTTCTTGGTCTAAAAGTATAGAAGGCAAAGAAGTTTGGTGGAATTATGCATACTGAAATTATCTAGCTAGCCTAGAAGACATCTAGCCAGGTTTTAGACATTAGGTATGGTCAGAAGATTAAAAGAATGAGGGAAAAATTAATTTGACGTAAGATCCAATACTATCATATGTGCCTGGCTCTCTCGTCAATGTGCATCTCAGTTTTTGGGGGGGCAGCCATGTGCCTTATATGTCAGTTGTATGGGCTTGGTTGACAAGGCTCTGCCAGTAACCAATTGTGGAAAAATTAGAGGACTTCCACAGAAGAGCTTTGACCTTCTTGGTCTAAAAGTATAGAAGGCAAAAAAACGTTTGGCAGAATTAGGCATACTGGAATTATCTAGCAAGTCTAGAAGACATCTAGCCAGGTTGCAGATATTAGATATAGTCAGAAGATTAGTATTCAATTAATTTCAAGCAGAACTTTATTTTATCCTACATTCATGGGTCCCCCCGGTCAATGTGCTTCTCTTTAATAGACGATAAAGGAACATCGCACACCAGTATGCAAGATGTGAAGAGATTGAAAAACTACCTCAGGTCTGCCCCCCCCCCCCCCCCTCGATAACCGTCTAAAACGTTTCACCCCAGCTCGGGGGCTGAAGCTGGCCATACACCATACAATTTTCCTGTTCAATTTTCTTTAGATTTACCTTCAACTATGTAGTACAAGGGCCTGCCTGATTGCATCCAAATTGAAAGTGTTTAGGTTTCACCTCATATTATATGGTTTTGGTAAATCTAAAGGAAAGTTGAACAGGAAAATTGAATAGTGTATGGCCAGCCTTAGTCATACTTAGTCCTGACTAAACATCAGGGAGCGAAACACACCATGGCCATGGTGGAGCCACAGCTGAGGTCTTTTTTTTTTTACATCTCCTCACATCTTGCATACTTTGAGCTGCCGGTGTGTGGAATTCCTTTATCATTTTCGTGGAAGGGAGTTTAACAAGACTCGTGGCTACTCATTAAAATTAGAAGAAAAGAAGTTTAATCTTAAACTACGTAGAGGGTTCTTTACTGTAAGAGCGGCAAGGATGTGGAATTCCCTTCCACAGGCGGTGGTCTCAGCGGGGAGCATTGATAGCTTCAAGAAACTATTAGATAAGCACCTGAACGACCACAACATACAGGGATATGTAATGTAATACTGACATATAATCACACACATAGGTTGGACTTGATGGACTTGTGTCTTTTTTTTCAACCTCACCTACTATGTAACTATTACAGTGCTTTCTAGATGAGCATACTCACGCCAGAGCTCTATTAGCTTAGCAATGGAATTGGCACTTGGCGCTCAATAAAGCTTTTGCTTCTCTTGATTGCATTTCTAAAGGGAAACGATAAGGTCCAATCACACCAAGGCACGTGCCCCACCATGCATGCTGCAACACCTCGTGCACATGGATGTGGCTCGGTCCTTTGCATTAACCACTTGCCGACCGCTGCACAAACATATACGTCGGCAGAATGGCTCATACAGGCAAATGGGCGTACCTGTACGTCCCTTAGAATTTGCCACCTTGCGGGCGCGCGCCACTGCACGCCACGGGTCACGCGAACTTAATGTTCGCCGGCGGCCCACGATCGTGAGTTGGAGAGGCAGAACGGGGAGATGGCTATGTAAACAAGGCATTTCCCTGTTCTGCCTAGGGAGCAGTGATCACTGTCAGTGGTCGCCCATCCCCCCCATAGTTAGAATCACTCCCTAGGACACACTTAACCCCTTTATCGCCCCCCAGTGTTTAACCCCTTCCCTGACAGTCTCATTTATACAGTAATCAGTGGCTATTTATAGCACGGATTGCTGTATAAATGCCAATGGTCCCAAAATAGTGTCAAAAGTGTCCGATGTGTCCGCCATAATGTCGCAGTCCCGATAAAAATCGCAGATCGCTGCCATTACTAGTAAAAAAAGAAATTAATGATAAAAATGCCATAAATCTATCCCCTATTTTGTAGACGCTATAACTTTTGCACAAACCAGGCAATATACGCTTATTGCGATTTTTTTTTTGATTTTTTTTAACAAACATATGTCGAAAAATACATATCGGCCTGAACTGAGAAAAAATTAGCTTTTTTATATATTTTATGGGGATATTTATTATAGCAAAAAGTAAAAAAATATTGCTTTTTAACAAAAAAATTGTCACTCTTTTTTTGTTTATAGCGCAAAAAATAAAAACCGCAGAGGCGATCAAATACCACCAAAAGAAACCTCTATTTGTGGGGGAAAAAAGGACGTCAGTTTTGTTTTGGTACAATATCGCACGACCGCGCAATTGTCAGCTTAAACGACGCAGTGCCGAATCGCAAAAAATTCTCAGTCTGACACACCGCTCCACCGATCTTGGCGGAGGCTCTTTACCACGTGATCAGCCGTGTCCAATCACAGCTGATCACGATGTCAATAGGAAGAGCCGTCCCACAGACGCGAGTAGAGGAGAGACGATCGGTGGTTCTCCTGACAGGGGCAGTCTGCGTTGATTGTTTATCAGAGCAGCCCCCCCTCGGATGCCCGCACTAGACCACCAGGGAAGATGCCAGGACCACGAGGGAAGGGGGCGACATGTGGATGGCCAGGTATGTACCCCATAGCCATCCACATGTGCAAATTATGCCAGATCTGTGCCAATCAGTGCCTACAAATGGGCACTGATTGGCACCATTATATATCAGTGATGCCCTGCAATGGCACCCACTAGTGTCATCAGTGCCACCAATCAGTGTCCATCAGTGCTACCTGTCAGTGCCCATCCGTGCCCATCAGTGCCCACCTATTAGTGCCCATCTGTGCCACCTACGAGTGCCCATCAGTGCCGCCTATGAGTGCCCATCAGTGCCACCTATGAGTGCCCATCAGTGCCGCATACCAGTTCCACCTATCAGTGCCCATCAGTGCAGCCTATCAGTGCCCACCATCAGTGCCACCTCATCGGTGCCCATCAGTGCCGCCTTATCAGTGTCTGTCATTGAAGAAGAAAACTTACTTATTTACAAAAAATTTTAACAGAAAGAAAGAAAAACCTTGTTTTTTTTTCAAAATTTTTGGTCTTTTTTTATTTGTTGCGCAAAAAATAAAAACCACAGAGGCGATCAAATACCACCAAAAGAAAGCTCTATTTGTGGGAACAAAAGGATAAAAAATTTGTTTGGGTACAGTGTAGCACGACCGAGCAATTGTCATTCAAACTGCGACAGCGCTGAAAGCTGAAAATTGGCCTGGGCGGGAAGGTGTCTAAGTGCCCCCCGGTATTGAAGTGTTTAATGAGCAGATGAACCTAAAAAAAAATAAAAAATGTTTTTTTATCATATAAACCAGACTTTCTCAACCTTTTTCAACACGGAGGAACCCTTGAAATAACCTTTTCTGGTCTCAGGAAACCCCTGTTAAAAAAATGTCTATATCTACAACTCATGATACGTTGGTCTGATGGTCGGTGGAAGAGCGTTCCTCACATCTGTGATCTTGGGGAAAGAATGTTCCCCCTACAGATAGCTAAAAAAAAAATCATTGGCGTCACCGGGAACTTATCTGAGAGGCACAAAAATTGGTCATTGCCCAAGGAACCCTTAGCAACCATTGGAGGAACCCTGGTGGAGAAACCCTTGATATAAACGCTGACTCTGAAGAAGCTCAGGATGAAGCTCACACCTTGGGTTCCAGCTCCAGAATATTCCCAATTATGACCTTGACTGGGGAGGGGGTGGGGAGGGTGGTGAGTTAATAAGGCTGCAACAAATGACGGTTTCTTGGTCGATTTGCCTAGTGAACTGTTAATTGTAAAACCGAAAGACATTATGTTCGGCTTTCTCTATCACATCTTGTGTTTTAACAGTGACACTTCATTGAGTGCAATTAACAAAGCCTCCGAGATTTATTAAGACACTTCTTCACGGCCAATGATCCATCCCACTTAAGACATAACAGTGTAAAATGCACATTATCTCCTCCTGGCACTTCCAATAATGCTTCATGAACTAGCAAGGCATATGTTAAGGCAGATAAAATGGCGTTATTAGCTGACAAATCTCACAATTTATTAGACAGTTAATTTATCAGCTTAAAAGACACTTAAAACAGCTGTGCATTTAATGCTTTTTTAATGTATCCAGTAAAACTTGCATAATTGCCTGCGGCCCAATTTATTTATTCTTTTTTTTTAGCGATGTTGCAGAATGGCGCATTTACTGTTTACATTGTCTGACATTTCTCCCTCAAGGTTCACACAATGGGGGGAGGGGAAGACCACGTGACGGATGATGCCACAACCGGGGGGGGGGGGGGGAGATAATTCTGCAACATTGCTAAATGTTTGCAGGTTCAATTTGAGGGATTGTTAAACAAATGTCATGGGGGGGGGGGGGGGAGGAGGGACCAAAAAAAAAAAAAAAGAAAACCGGCTTACAATACATGAATAATTCAACAACAAATGTCATTTAAATTGCTGTTAAATGACAGTTTCCTGCCTCTTACTTCTGTTTATAAAGTCATTTTCTAGGCGAACCCCCCTTTCCAACAAGCTTATGCATGTACAGCGGGTATAGAAAAGACCCCCCCCCCCCAACCCCCTTTAAAAAATTCCCATTTTGTTGCTTAGCAGCCTGAAATGAAGACAGACACAGTTTTAGTTTTATCCAGCTGTATTTACATCCAAGTGAAAGATAGAACATAAAATAATAATAATAATAATAATAATAATATAACATCAACAGAGAAAAATAAAAAAAAATCAAAAACAGAATCATTGAGTTGGAAAAAGGACCCCCCCTCCTTGTATCGGTATTTAGTTGGACCCCCTTTTGCTGTAATTCCAGCCTTTACGTGTATAACAATGTGGCGCTAAAAAAATTGTCCGTTATCAGGCAGAAAACTACCAGAATATGCGTCTGGAAATTGACTTGCGCAATAACGTTTTACTGGAGAAGACTCAGTTCAATGAGCCTGAAAGTGTATAAGTAATAACTCAAAACTTTGGTGCTTAACATATATGACTAGTGCTCCTCTTGTTTTACCTCATGAAAATAAAAGTGATAACTTTCTGAAATCATAAATTATTAAGACCTGTGTACTCCCTAGATGGAGTGCACACAAGAAATACCAATAAACACAAGTGTGCATGCATCTGAAAACATAAAACAAATGTGACAACAACAAAAATTGCATTTGTGTGTAGCAAGTGATATGAGGTATAGGGTCAAACCCAGTGAATATTGACATGTGTGTCAACACAACATGATTGATTAGTCAGTGTTCACTAAAACGTGGTATGGTGCATAAATCTAGTGTTGAAAATGTTGAAAAGGAATCAGTTCCAATGCTTCCCAATGGGTTGGATTTCCTTGCTCTATGATGGCTGGAGTAGGCCCTGGGGAGGCCTTGCCCTGGGGTGTCTGGTGGATGTATATAACGGGTGAAATACCCTTACCAGAGTAGGTGGACTCACTAACCGAAGGCTGCAAGTCAGACAGGCATGTATCAAAACCAAAAAAAAATAAACACCAAAAATTACCGCGCTTCTCAAAACAGTAATATACTGCTAACTAGATTCTGTACAATTAGAGCTGCAGTCCTAAAAGTGAGGCGTGCACATATATAGACAAAAATAATCCAAAAAGACTGCGCTAAAAAAATGACATTAATAATATCTATACATACATGAATATATAAATGGTGATAAATATCAATCTATCAAGTGATACAAAATATTGATATTATACTGAAAGCAAGATATCGATAAAAATAAATGTGAAAAATAATAAAAAAGTCCCAAATGAAATCAAGTATTGAACATCAAATGACAAAAGTGACTGGAGATGAAATAAGGATGGTCAGAAGAGAAACAGTCCTTGGAGCCAAGGCAGATTCAATTGGTGATCGTGAATGTTAAACAACCAACATCCAGTGAGGAATCCTCCATCTTATTAAATGTACGCTTACCAGAGGTAAGCTAAAAATCAGCTTATCTATGAACATCCACTCAGGGGAAACCGACTCCTCCAATCTCCTCACGGGGAAGGGGCAGGCAGGATCTCTCCGTGCGGTGGATTCAATCGACATGCCGGGGGGACCCAGAGAAATAAAGAATTTTCTCCATAGTGTAAATCAGTTAAACCATTTATTACAACAAAGGGATATTCGCACTTACATTAAAAATCACGGTAGTAGGTACATAAGAAGTAAAACAAATAAGAAGTAAAACAGCCGGTCGGCCTGCATACACCCGTTCGGAACGAGATAGGATAAAAACTATGACGTCAGCGCGTCAGCCTTCCGACGTACGTTTCGTCCTATTGGACGTCCCATGACGACGTCCAATAGGACGAAACGTACGTCGGAAGGCTGACACGCTGACGTCATCGTTTTTATCCTATCTCGTTCCGAACGGGTGTATGCAGGCCGGCCAGCTGTTTTGCTTCTTATGTACCTACTACCGTGATTTTTAATGTAAGTGCGAATATCCCTTTGTTGTAATAAATGGTTTAACTGATTTACACTATGGAGAAAATTCTTTATTTCTCTGGGTCCCCCCGGCATGTCGATTGAATCCACCGCACGGAGAGATCCTGCCTGCCCCTTCCCTGTGAGGAGATTGGAGGAGTCGGTTTCCCCTGAGTGGATGTTCATAGATAAGCTGATTTTTAGCTTACCTCTGGTAAGCGTACATTTAATAAGGTGGAGGATTCCTCACTGGGTGTTGGTTGTTTAACATTTACGATCACCAATTGAATCTGCCTTGGCTCCAAGGACTGTTTCTCTTCTGACCATCCTTATTTCATCTCCAGTCACTTTTGTAATTTGGTGTTCAATACTTGATTTCATTTGGGACTTTTTTATTATTTTTCACATTTATTTGTATCGATATCTTGCTTTCAGTATAATATCAATATTTTGTATCACTTGATAGATTGATATTTATCACCATTTATATATTCATGTATGTATAGATATTATTAATGTCATTTTTTTAGCGCAGTCTTTTTGGATTATTTTTATGTATCAAAACCATCCAAGGAGTAGTTGTTCCAGGGGAGATAGGTGCCGAACCAGGTCCTGACGCGGTGAGGCGTGATACCAATTACTCACCGATCGTCCCGATCGTCATCATACACTCTAGGAATCTCTCTGGTTAAAATAGGTAGATGCTGGTACTTAGACTTCAAATGTTGATCGATCAGTAGGGTATATGTCCCTCAAGGGGAAAAAATGAGAGAAATCCTCCACATAGTGTGACTCCGCTTCATAAAAAATTTAATGAAGTAAAATAGTATTCTGGTACTGACATAAACAGAACCCAGATAAAAACTAACAATGTAAAAAGCGCTTGTAGAATAAGTGGCTCAGCAAGCATATCAGACCTGATGCGTTTCGTCCTCGTGGACTTCAACTGGGGTGCATGCCTGCTAGCCACTGACATCTTTATATATGAAATATAAAATGAACATTAAAATCACCTGTTTTCGCATCACTTCCGGGTTCCTGGCAAAAATGGGGTCTAGGATGTTATCTTAAGCCAATGAGAAAAGAGTAGAAAACCAAGCCTCAGTCTGGCCCTCCAGTGGAGTGTCAACCGAGTGTTCCGGTTTACCAATTGGCTGAAAAAAATGATGGACGCTAAACTTGTCCAATCCAAGTGTGCCTGTCGGCTGGATCGACTAACAAGGACGGCACGGCGTCACGTACATTAGCCGTCACCTCTAGTCTCGCGAGACACAACATCAAACTAATGCTAATGCGGTCCTACTTAATAGCGCCACGTGAGCTACGTCCGCCATCCCTTGTAGTCCCGCGAGATGTGCCAACGGTGCTCGACTTTGGAACGCTGCTGCGGTCCAAGCCTCAACATGAACCACACTGCAATCTGAACTTCCAGATTTTAAATGGAAGAAAAAATGGGATACTAGACGATCCTCTAGTAATATAAGGGACAATGATGGCATCGTTAATGGCGATATCTAAATCCCAATGCATTAAACCTTAAGAATAAATTTAGACTTGTAAGTGTACCGCTTCACATAACGCCAACAGTATAATAACATACAGTGTAGTTCACATCAGCGACTATAATGCAACTCTATAAGAAATGAAAAAACGTATATAAATATTCTCCAATAAATATATATGAGAAACCTTTGTGCTTCCATAGAGGTGAGGCTCATATCTTAGGTCATGATGATCTCTAGCTATCCACTAATCATGAGTCTCACATATATACGTATTATGAGGGTGAAAAACCATACCTTAGCTGATGGTAATCTCTGTCTAACCCACCAATTCGTAACCTTATCAGATAGGTATATCTACAAAACATTCAAAGTAATACATATAAAGTCAGAAAAGACAGTGATTACGAAAAACTAAATGTATCAAAAAGGGAGAGAAAAGCGCAGGACTGATGTTCAAGATTGATTGATGAATGCATTGATGTCCCAATTAATATTGAGACCGTGAGGTTGATAACTTTTTAGTTGGTGTATCCAAAAAGTCTCTAATTTGGACACGCCCCTCTTCAGTGACTCGCCTCTCCAATGAGGGACAAACTTATCTATAACTAGAAAACTCGTCCCCATTGGCTTCTGATGATGACACTGAAGGAAATGTCTCGGAACGCTATGATTAGTATGACCTTTTTTGATATTGGTTATATGTTCATTTACTCTTACGGAAAATGTGCGTATGGTGCGATCCACATACTGTTTTCCGCACGGGCACGTAATCAGGTAAACAACATAGCGTGTTTGGCATGTCAGAAAGTGTTTAACTTGTTATTCCTTTCCTGTAACTGTAGAGGAAAAAGTTTCACTCCGTCTTCGTCCACAGACATTATGTATACAGATGTTACATCTGCGACAAGGAAAAAACCCTTTCATATTTTGAAAAAAGGGTAGAATTATGGGGGGATCTGTAACATTGGGGGCAATCTGACTTTTTATTGAAGTTTTTTATTAAGAACTTTTTTATTAAAATTCTCCAGTGTCTAGATATAATGTCTTTGATCTGCTTGTGTTGCACTGAAAAATTGGTGAGAAGTGACCATCTATGTTTATTGTCTAGTACACGTTTCGGTTGTTCGGATAGCAGAGAGTTTCTATCTATCGAAGAGATTTGATTAATCTCCCTGTCTATAAGGACTGGGTCATATCCTTTATCCACAAACCTGGATCTTAGGACATGCGCTTGATGAAGAAAATCAGAGAGGTTGCTGCAATTTTCGTCTAATTTGGGTAAGCTGGCTCCGGGGTACAGATTTCAACCAAGTAGCATGGAGACAACTATCGACCGGAATGTAACCATTCCGGTCGGTAGGTTTGAAAAAAGTTTTAGTCTCTAAGTGGTCATCTACTTTAGTTTTCTCTAGTTTAAGAAAATGAATACTGGAAGTGCTCACTTCGTATGTTAAATTAATGCCGATGTTGTTAGCATTCAATGTGGTGAGGAAGGAGTGCAGAGATACGGCACTACCCTTCCATAGGAGGAGGATGTCGTCTATGTACCTAGCCCAAAGAACCAGTTCTGGGGGATCTAGGGCATAGACGACATCCTCCTCCCAATGTGCCATAAAAATATTTGCCAAACTCGGGCAAATTTGGCACCCATGGCCACCCCCTTTTGTTGGAGATAAAAATCCCCATCGTACCAAATGGGTGCCAAATTTGCCCCGAGTTTGGCAAATATCTGTGGAATGATTCAAGACTGCAGTCTACAAACGCTCATCATCAAATGTAAGTGAACTTGACCTGTTATGCAAAGAAGATCGGGCAAATATTGCAAAGTCTAGATGTGTAAAGTTAGTAGAGAAAAATCCCAACAGACTAAAGGCTAAAATTACAGCAAAAGGGGGTCCAACAAAATACTGACATAAGGGGGGGTTCCTTTTTCCAACAGTGATTTTGTATTTGAATGTTTTTTTTTATTTTCCTGACATGTTGGTGTTATATCTTTCACTTGAATGTTATAAGTTGCACGGAGTAAATACAGCTGGATAAAACAAAAACTGTGCCTGTCTTCACTTCTGTCTGCTAAGCAACAAAATGTTATTATTTTAAAAGGTGGGGTGGATCTTTTCTATACCCTTGTGGAAGTGGGTCTTAGGGCTCCATTCACATTCCGCGTAACAGGAACGCGAGTTCCCACTCGTGATTTTTAAAAGTGCGATCCATACGTGTTCCCGCGTGTCGCGCACAGGGAAAGCCCCGTTCACTGTGGCGTCTGTTGCACCAAAGAAGCTCAGGTACCAAATTTTGGCCCCGAACCGGGCGCATTTTTACCTGCGCATTTTTACCTGCGCATTTTTACCTGCGCATTTTGTTGCACACTACCAGCACAGAGACTGAGCTCTTACCATGAACTCCCAGTCTCCTACTTGGTTCCCAATCACCTGATTGCTGTCACTGATTGGCTATCACAGAAATCAGTGCCTGTACAGCCCGCCCCTTGTATTATTTTCTCATCTTGAATGGATACATTGTATCTTTTTCTCCTTGCTAGAAAAGAAGATTGTTAAGAAATGTTTGTAAAAAAAAAAATGTAAAAGAAAAAAATGTAAAAAAATAAAAATAAAGATAACATTGCTAGATCAAGGTTTGATCTAGGTCAATGTCAGGGTTGGGGATCAATGTCAGGATTGGGGGTCAATGTCAGGGTTGGGGGTCAATGTCAGTACCAGTTTAGTAAAGCTTGAAGGGCAAAAATAAAAATGCAAAATTTCTCTAAATAACATGCCTGGGGGACGCCGTGACCCCGCCTGTGATGTGGCGCATCTCTACGATGTATACAACCTACTACATTTACAAAGAAATTGCCAGTAAATGACAGTTCCCTGCCTCCTACTTCTGTTTGTAAATAAAGCCTTCAGAGATTCCCTTATCCTAGAGGGGAGTAGTAATACATAATATATTATAATAATTCACGATATCTCAGCTCTGATGTTTTACAGTATCTCACAAAAAAGTAAGTACACCCCCCACATTTGTGTAAATCTTTTCTTCTATCTTTTCATGTGACAACTGCTTGTCTTCAGCAAACTGTTTGTGGACTTTCTTGTGCATCATCTTTAGAAGAGGCTTCCTTCTGGGATGACAGCCATGCAGACCAATTTGATGCAGTGTGCGGCGTATGGTCTGAGCACTGACAGGCTGACCCCCCACCCCTACAACCTCTGCAGCAATGCTGGCAGCACTCATACGTCTATTTCCCAAAGACAACCTCTGGATATGACGCTGAGCACGTGACCTCAACTTCTTTGGTGGACCATGGCGAGGCCTGTTCTGCTCCCCATTCACACCTGAGACCTTGTAACACTAACGAGTCACATGACACCGGGGAGGGAAAATGGCTGATTGGGCCCAATTTGGAGATTTTCACTTAGGGGTGTACTGACTTTTGTGGCCAGCGGTTTAGACATTAATGGCTGTGTGTTGAGTTATTTTGAGGGGACAGCAAATTTACACTGTTATACAAGCTGTACACTCACTACTTTACATTGTAGACAAGTGTCATTTCTTCAGTGTTGTCACATGAAAAGATAGAAGAAAAGATTTACACAAATGTCACTGAGGGGTGTACTTACTTTTGTGAGATACTGTAAATGGCTGATTTCTCAGCTCCGACATTTGGCGGTGTTGATATTTTAGCTCTGATACGAAGTGATTCGCCGTCTTCCATCTTCTGTGTTTTTCCATGTGTGATCGTGCAGCGCGCTCTGCGTCCAATCCCGTGCCCCGCAGCTTCTTCTATATCCGGAACATTCTGCGGGGTTTATCAGAACAGGAAATTTGATACATTCTTTCCGCGGAGAAGACAGAGATTCCATTATAAATCATCTCTGGAACCAACCTGGAGATATTAAAGTGGAACGATTGGAAAAGTCTGCATGCGCGGAGGGAATATTTTTTTTTGGTAGGGACGCGAGGAACTGAGCGCCTTCCGTAGGCAGAGGGACCGGCTGGCTCTAATTTAAAGATTCTCGGGATTTTATCCCAGGATGTGAAAACAAAGACGGAGAGATCTGAGGCCGGCGTCAGGTGAGCCGCGTCCCTCGCCTGGAGGCGGATAGTCCGCCATTGTGAGACGCGGAAAACACCAATCAAAGCGGCATTAAACCCCGAACCACCAATGTATTATATTTCATCTTACCGATCATCAGATGTGGCGGCTGCATTCGTTTTCTTTTTTTTTCTTATCCTCTGTTTTCACCTGGTGATCTGGCCGGTAGCACAACTCTGGAGGAATGAGAACAGGAGGCACAGCAGACAGCAGCATTTTCAGTCTGGGGGGGGGGGGGGTATTAGCTGTATTAGCAGATTTAGATACACTAACAAACGCCGGCTGACACTTTATCATCAGTTACAGGAAACTGTTTTTTTTTTGGTATAAAGGTTTTACATGAATAAATATAAGATGATCATTGTTAAGTATAAGATTGTCATTGTTAAATGGTTTGTCCCATCCCTGCAAACCGATACATTCTGCTGGAGAGCTTGTGCTTTTGAAAAACAACAGACTCGCTGGCTGGATCACTAGATGAAAATAAAGGAAAGAAAACGAATGCAGCCATCAACATGTAAGAATTGTTCAGCTGCAATATAATAAAATCGTTGCTTTTGGGATTAAACACTTAAAAAACCCCAGGACTTTTTTACAAATTTGAATCAGCATTTTTTTCTAGAAAATTACTTATAAGCCCCCAAACATTATATATATATATATATATATATATATATATAAAATGTTTGTATATATATATGGGGGGCAGTGTATACAATATGAGGGGCTGTGTGTACAATATGGGGGGCTGAATACTTTCTGTCCCCACTGTATATCTATATGTATGTATCATTTTTTTTTTAGCACACCTTTTTTTGAGACCCTAGGCAATAAAATGTCAATCGTTGAATTTTTTTTTATATCGCACGGTATTTGCACAGCAGTTTTTCAAACACAATTTTTTTGAAAAAAATACACTTTAAAAAAAAAACAACACAATATATACAACAATTTGTTCTTTTTTTTTGCATAATATGAAAGATGATGTTACCCCGAGGAAATAGAGACCTAACATGTCACGCTTTAAAATTGCGCACACTTCCGGAATGGCGACAAACGACGCTGCTTAAAAATCTCCATAGGTCGTGCTTTAAATGCCTTTACAGGTTTCCTGCTTATGCCGCGTACACACGAGCGGACTTTACGGCGGACTTTGCCCGGCGGATTTTTCGACGTACTTTCCGACGGACTTTCTGAATGAACGGTCTTGCCTACACACAATCCACCAAAGTCCGTCGAATTCGTACGTGATGACGTACACCGGACTAAAACAAGGAAGTTCATAGCCAGTAGCCAATAGCTGCCCTAGCGTGGCTTTTTAGTCCGTCGAACTAGCATACAGACGGTGGACTTTTCGACCGGACTCGATTTCAACGGATAAATTTTAAACAAGTTTCAAATCTAAGTCCGTCCAACTTTTGAGAAAACAAAGTCCGCTGGAGCCCACACACATCGAATTGTCCGACGAAATCCAGTCCGCCGGGCAAAGTCCGCCGTAAAGTCCGCTCGTGTGTACGCGGCATTAGAGTTTCAGAGGAGGTCTAGCGCTAGAATTATTGATCTCGCTCTATCGTTCGCAGCGATACCTCACATGTGTGGTGCGAACACCGTTTACATATGCGTTTTTTTCCCTTTATTTTATTATAATTTATATTTTATTATAATATTATTTATTATAATAAAACAAATTAATTAATTATTTTTATTTTTATTTTATTTTTATTTATTTTATTATTACACTGTCCCTTTTAATTTTTTATTTATTTTTTGATAATTTTTATTCCTATTGCAAGGAGTGTAAACATTCCTTGATATAGAAATAAGGATGACAGGTCCTATCTTTGGAGAGATCTCGGGACAAAAAGAACCCAAATTTCTCTTTTACCTTTAAAAGCAAATGATCAAAAAAAAAAAAAAAATAAAGTTTGATTGTTCGCTTTAAAAAAAAAAAAAAAGAAATTTATACTTCCGCCCCGGACCCGGAAGTGATGTCATGACGTCTTTCTGTTAAAAAGGGTATTGCTAGCTGGGCACTGCCATAGGGAATGGGCGCCAATGAAAAGAAAGAAAAAAAATACCACGCAGCGAGGGGAAATCGTCTCTTTCGCCAATTTTGCATTATTTGCACACGTTTAAAAAAATTATTTTAGACCTGATGATTTAGTTAAAACCCCCAAACATTCTATATTTTCTGAAAAGCAGAGACCCTAGAGAATAAAAAGGTGGCAGTTACAATTCTTTTATTCCATGTGATATTAGCGCAGCAGTTTATGAAACACAACATTTTAGTAAAAATACGCTAAAAATTATTTTAGGGCACACGAGTGCAACATAGTTCCCAATTTTTTTTTTCTTGTAAATGAAAAAAAAAACCGAGGTTGCGCCGAGTAAATAGATACCAAGCGTGCCAAGGCTTAAAAATTGCGTGCGCCTGAGAAATCCCAACAAACTTTAGCGCTCTAGATTTTCCAAAAGTGGCGCTTTAAAAAGCCCAAAATGAATGCTGGAGCAGATATGCCGCAACCCACCTAACTAACCGGACTTCAGAGGCTCAACACGGGAGACACAGCAAGATCTATAAAAGTGTTATTTTTATTATACAAAATTCATAAGAACAAAAAAGGCATAAAAGACTAAAATTGACCCACAAATAAATGTTGCAAGTCAGACTCTCTACTAAGGTACCGAAAAACCAGAGATACATACAGTGCCATGAAAAAGTATTCATACCCCTTGAAATCTTCCACATTTTCTCACGTTACAACCAAAAACGTAAATGCATTTTATTGGGATTTTATGTGATTGCGGCGCTGTATGCTTCCGGTAACCCAATCTGCCAGGTCAGCGTTTCGCCAATAACACGGCTTCTTCAGGACCCAATATTGGCAAAGTAGAGCAACACTAAATATATTATACAAGAAAAGAAACAATTATAAATATTACACACAATGTGTCATTTAACCACAATAAATAATATCATTTCTTAAACCAATGACAATGCTCACATTATTGCGGCGGATCGTGCAGCCCGGGGGGTGGGCATAGGGGCATCGGGACTTTCTGGTCCCGTGTTGTTTTTTGTATTTCCGGTTTCGGATTCACTTTCTACTTTAAAAGCCCCTCCAGGTCATCGGTTTGGCATATTGGGACTAGAATTACTGATCTCACTCCGATGTGCACAGTGATATGTTAACGGCAAAGGGGAGACCAGCAAATGAACATTCGCTGATCTCCCTCCCCTCCACCCAGCAGCACCCACCATGCCGGTCCCTGGTCCGTTAATGGGTGTACAGAGCCCAGGAACCATGGTGGGGGTCCACACACAACTTAGGCGGCGGCCGCGGGGCCCCTGGGAGCGTGAGGCCTTAGGCGCCCGCCTAATTTTGCCTAATTAGAGAGCCGCCTCTGATGGGGGAGCACCTGGGGGGGGGGGGGTTTGGTGGACTGGCAATTACAGGAGTGTGTGGAAGCGATAGGAGGGTTGCACAGCTGCCAACAGTTGGCTTATACAACCCCCACCGCCACCAATGTATGGCGTATGACTGTGGCACAAAAAAGGGTTAATGCAGCTTAAAGGGAAACAATAAAAATACACAAATCTGTTCAATAACATTCTATAATGAAGTCTGAAAGCTGCACAGGAAGTTGTGGATGAAATACGATGTACTGCTTTAAAAGTCACAATTTGCATTGTTACAAACAGCAGCCGGGGATCTGTCATTCAGCCGCTGTAGCCCTACTGCCCAAATGACAGATCCCTACCGGCTTCTGTTTTGTAAATAAGTAGGAAGAGATCCTGGGAAACATTATTGAATAGCAGCCAGGGATCAATCCTTTGGACCAGGGGGCCCCCAAACTCTAAACAAGGGGCCAGTTTACTGTCCTTCAGACTTTAGGGGGGCCGGATTGTGGCCATTGGGAGTAGAAAAGGTTCCGATGAACGTGGGAAAAAGCAATGCCCCATCGTTGGTGTCAGTGGGAGGAATAGTGCCCCATCATTGGTGTCATTGGGAGGAAATGTGTCCCATCATTGGTGTCATTGGGAGGAATAGTGCCCCATCATTGGTGTCATTGGGAGGAATAGTGCCCCATCATTGGTGTCATTGGGAGGAATTGAGCCCCTTCATTGGTGTCGGTGATGAGAATTATGCCCCATTGTTGCTATCAGTGGATGAAATAGTGCCCCAGGGGCTGGATAAAAGCGAGCACAGAACCTCATCTGGCCCCCGGGCCATGGTTTGGAGGCCGCTGCTTTAGCCACTGTAGCACTGCTGCCTCCAAATAACAGATACCTGCCAGCTATTGTTTGTGAATAAGTAGGCAGAGATCCTGGGTGACATCATTGAACAGTGGCCAGGGATCCATCATTTAGCTGATGTAGCACTACTGCCTCCAAATGACAGATCCCTACCTACCTCTGCAAATTAGTAGGTGGAGAACCTGGGTGACAGCCGGGGATCAATCCTTTAGCCACTGAAGCACTACTGCCTCCAAATGACAGATCCCTGCCAGCTTCTGTTTGTAAATAAGTAAACAAAGATCCTGGGTGACAACGTTGAACAGCACCTGGGGATCTGTTATTTGGCTACTGTAGCACTACCGCCCGGGCCGTCTTTAACACAGGGGCAAAAGGGGCAGCTGCCCCGGGCCCAGTCAATGTTGTGGGGCCCAAAGCAGCTGCCCCTTGAGCCCCGCACTGCCTGCAAATAGTTGATAAGTGGATTAGGGAGGGCCCAGGAACAGGTTTCCCCCGGGGGGCCCAATCAATATTAAAGACGGCCCTGACTATTGCCTCCAAATAAACTTGCGATCGTTTCATTACAAATTGATTTTCTGACAAAATTCGGCATATTCCTTCATTTTCAAGGATCCGAATAAATGAAAGATTCTTTTGACGAAGTGCATACGAAAACGATATTTTCAGAAAAAAAAAATGAAAATCCGAAGGAACGAAAAAACGATTCAGCCTGCGAGTTTAATCGAATCGATTTCATACGGACAATTTTTGTTTTTCGTATTTTCTATTATAAATAAATTATTAACTATTATTATAGTTTTTATTATTATTTGATGTTATAAACTATTTCAGGAAAATCGCATCCCAAAAAATAATAAATAGAAGAAATAATGAGATCCCGGGAAGGTTTTGCGTTTGTTGCGGCGGCAGATAAATCGTTTGTGGTGATCACATCCCGAGGACTCCGCAAAGCTCTCACACAGTGGATTAGCGAGGAGGACGCGAGTCCCGTACGGCGTAATCCTCTCTACACGCCGCCGTGTCACGTAAAACACGCCAACTGCGGCAGAGCAGACGCCGACGCCCCCCTCCCCCCCCCCCCCCCGCTGGGTAAATAGAGCTCGCTATTTGGAATCAGTAAAATCTGGCTGAGAATTTAGTCGCATTTCCTGCCCTTTTATTCCACCTGAGGTGGGGGGAGGGGGGTCTCCGGGGCGCTGATAGGACGCTAATCCGCCTGGAACGCATCGCGCTGAGGACGGCGAGGAGACTCCAGCCCCTCCCCCAGGAAAATGGCCTCTTTTTTTCCTCTCCTGGAATGTCAGCTCTTTCCATAGAATATACAACAGAATCCCGAGAGAATCCCGACATCTCTCATCAAATAGAGGACTGAGCGGGGGAGGGGGGTCAGTGCGGGGGCCGCACCCTGCATCGTACCGATCTCCACATAACATTCATCCGAAGGCATTGGACCTGGAATTGTAATCAGCTTCTGATTAAGAGTCCCCCCCTTACATCAGAGTCCCCATCAGAGTCCCCCCTTACATCATCATCCCCATCAGAGTTCCCCCTTACATCAGAGTCCCCATCAGAGTCCCCCCTTACATCATCATCCCCATCAGAGTCCCCCCTTACATCATCATCCCCATCAGAGTCCCCCCTTACATCATCATCCCCATCAGAGTCCCCCCTTACATCATCCTCCCCATCAGAGTTCCCCCTTACATCAGAGTCCCCATCAGAGTCCCCCCTTACATCATCATCCCCATCAGAGTTCCCCCTTACATCAGAGTCCCCATCAGAGTCCCCCCTTACATCATCATCCCAATCAGAGTCCCCCCTTACATCATCATCCCCATCAGAGTCCCCCCTTACATCATCATCCCCATCAGAGTCCCCCCTTACATCATCATCCCCATCAGAGTTCCCCCTTACATCAGAGTCCCCATCAGAGTCCCCCCTTACATCATCATCCCCATCAGAGTCCCCCCTTACATCATCATCCCCATCAGAGTCCCCCCATACATCATCATCCCCATCAGAGTCCCCCCTTACATCATCATCCCCATCAGAGTCCCCCCTTACATCATAATCGCCATCAGAGTCCCCCCTTACATCATCCTCCCCATCAGAGTCCCCCCTTACATCATCATCCCCATCAGAGTTCCCCCTTACATCATCATCCCCATCAGAGTCCCCCCTTACATCATCCTCCCCATCAGAGTCCCCCCTTACATCATCATCCCCATCAGAGTTCCCCCTTACATCATCATCCCAATCAGAGTCCCCCCTTACATCATCATCCCCATCAGAGTCCCCCCTTACATCACCATCCCCATCAGAGTCCCCCCTTAAATTATCATCCCCATCAGAGTCCGCCCTTACCTCATCATCCCCATCAGAGTCCCCCCTTACATCATCATCCCCATCAGAGTCCCCCCTTACATCATCATCCCCATCAGAGTCCCCCCTTACATCACCATCCCCATCAGAGTCCCACCATACATCATCATCCCCATCAGAGTCCCCCCTTACATCATCATCCCCATCAGAGTTCCCCCTTACATCATCATCCCAATCAGAGTCCCCCCTTACATCATCATCCCCATCAGAGTCCCCCCTTACATCATCATCCCCATCAGAGTTCCCCCTTACATCATCATCCCCATCAGAGTCCCCCCTTACATCACCATCCCCATCAGAGTCCCCCCTTAAATTATCATCCCCATCAGAGTCCGCCCTTACATCATCATCCCCATCAGAGTCCCCCCTTACATCATCATCCCCATCAGAGTCCCCCCTTACATCACCATCCCCATCAGAGTCCCACCATACATCATCATCCCCATCAGAGTCCCCCCTTACATCATCATCCCCATCAGAGTCCCCCCTTAAATCATCATCCCCATCAGAGTCCCCCCTTAAATCATCATCCCCATCAGAGTCCCACCATACATCATCATCCCCATCAGAGTCCCCCCCTAAATCATCATCCCCATCAGAGTCCCCCCTTACATCATCATCCCCATCAGAGTCCCCCCTTATATCATCATCCCCATCAGAGTCCCCCCTTACATCATCATCCCCATCAGAGTCCCCCCTTACATCATCATCCCCATCAGAGTCCCCCCCTTACATCATCATCTCCATCAGAGTCCCCCCTTACATCATCATCCCCATCAGAGTCCCCTCTTACATCATCATCCCCATCAGAGTCCCCCCTTACATCACCATCCCCATCAGAGTCCCCCCTTACATCACCATCCCCATCAGAGTCCCCCCTTACATCACCATCCCCATCAGAGTCCCCCCTTACATCATCATCCCCATCAGAGTCCCCCCTTACATCACCATCCCCATCAAAGTTCCCCTTATATCATTGTCCCCCCTTACATCATGTTCCCCATTAGAGTCCCTCCTTACATCAGTGTCACCATTAAAGTCTCTACTTTCATTGGGGTCCCCATCCAAGCCCCCATACATCAGTGTCCTCATAAGAGCCCCCTTACAATATTGTCCCCATTAGAGTCCTCCCTTAAATCACTGTCCCCACAAGAGTCCCCCCTAACATCATGATCCCCATCAGAGTACCACTTGCATCAGAATCCCTCTAACATCAGATTCCCCATTAAAGTCCCCCTTACATCAGAGTCCCCCCTAACAGCACAATCCCCATCAGAGTCCCTCCTTACATCAGGATCCCCATCAGAGTCTCTACTTTCATTGGGGTCCCCATCCGAGCCCCCATACATCAGTGTCCTCATAGGAGCCCCCCTTACATTATTGACCCCATCAGGGTCCTCCCTTATATCACTGTCCCTACAAGAGTCTCTCCTTACATCAGTGTCCCCATCTGAGTCCTCCCTTAAATCAGAGTCTCAATCAGTGCTCCTCTTAAATCAATGTGTTAATAAGAGTCTTTCTCTACATCGGCATCCCTATCAGAATTCTGCCTTTCATCAGAGCCCCCCTTACATATGTCTCCCCAGAAGGGTCCCCTCTTAAATCAGTCACCATAAGAGTCTTTTCTTACATCAGGGTCCCCATCAGAGTCCCTGGGAGAAGCGGAGACTATGCACCTCAGCTGTGGGCCGGGTCCAGTCTTGTAGGGGGGGCACATGTGGCCCCGAGGGGGGAGGGGGGGCTCCTGGTTTAGTCTCCTGGGTTGAATGTGTACTGGAGCCAAGGATCTCCCTGGTAACAATATTACATCTCTCCTCCGTCTCTCTCCCTGGTAACAATGTTACATCTCTCCTCCGTCTCTCTCCCTGGTAATAATGTTACATCTCTCCTCCGTCTCTCTCCCTGGTAACAATGTTACATTTCTCCTCCATCTCTCTCCCTGGTAACAATGTTACATTTCTCCTCCATCTCTCTCCCTGGTAACAATGTTACATTTCTCCTCCATCTCTCTCCCTGGTAACAATGTTACATCTCTCCTCCGTCTCTCTCCCTGGTAACAATGTTACATCTCTCCTCCATCTCTCTCCCTGGTAACAATGTTACATTTCTCCTCCGTCTCTCTCCCTGGTAACAATGTTACATCTCTCCTCCGTCTCTCTCCCTGGTAACAATGTTACATCTCTCCTCCATCTCTCTCCCTGGTAACAATGTTACATTTCTCCTCAGTCTCTCTCCCTGGTAACAATGTTACATCTCTCCTCCGTCTCTCTCCCTGGTAACAATGTTACATTTCTCCTCCGTCTCTCTCCCTGGTAACAATGTTACATCTCTCCTCCGTCTCTCTCCCTGGTAATAATGTTACATCTCTCCTCCATCTCTCTCCCTGGTAACAATATTACATCTCTCCTCCATCTCTCTCCCTGGTAACAATGTTACATTTCTCCTCCATCTCTCTCCCTGGTAACAATGTTACATCTCTCCTCCGTCTCTCTCCCTGGTAACAATGTTACATCTCTCCTCCATCTCTCTCCCTGGTAACAATGTTACATTTCTCCTCCGTCTCTCTCCCTGGTAACAATGTTACATCTCTCCTCCATCTCTCTCCCTGGTAACAATATTACATCTCTCCTCCATCTCTCTCCCTGGTAACAATGTTACATTTCTCCTCCATCTCTCTCCCTGGTAACAATGTTACATCTCTCCTCCATCTCTCTCCCTGGTAACAATGTTACATCTCTCCTCCATCTCTCTCCCTGGTAACAATGTTACATTTCTCCTCCATCTCTCTCCCTGGTAACAATGTTACATTTCTCCTCCGTCTCTCTCCCTGGTAACAATGTTACATTTCTCCTCCATCTCTCTCCCTGGTAACAATGTTACATCTCTCCTCCATCTCTCTCCCTGGTAACAATATTACATCTCTCCTCCATCTCTCTCCCTGGTAACAATATTACATCTCTCCTCCGTCTCTCTCCCTGGTAACAATGTTACATTTCTCCTCCGTCTCTCTCCCTGGTAACAATGTTACATTTCTCCTCCATCTCTCTCCCTGGTAACAATGTTACATCTCTCCTCCATCTCTCTCCCTGGTAACAATATTACATCTCTCCTCCGTCTCTCTCCCTGGTAACAATGTTACATCTCTCCTCCGTCTCTCTCCCTGGTAACAATGTTACATCTCTCCTCCATCTCTCTCCCTGGTAACAATGTTACATTTCTCCTCAGTCTCTCTCCCTGGTAACAATGTTACATCTCTCCTCCGTCTCTCTCCCTGGTAACAATGTTACATTTCTCCTCCGTCTCTCTCCCTGGTAACAATGTTACATCTCTCCTCCGTCTCTCTCCCTGGTAATAATGTTACATCTCTCCTCCATCTCTCTCCCTGGTAACAATATTACATCTCTCCTCCATCTCTCTCCCTGGTAACAATATTACATCTCTCCTCCGTCTCTCTCCCTGGTAACAATGTTACATTTCTCCTCCGTCTCTCTCCCTGGTAATAATGTTACATCTCTCCTCCATCTCTCTCCCTGGTAACAATATTACATCTCTCCTCCATCTCTCTCCCTGGTAACAATGTTACATTTCTCCTCCATCTCTCTCCCTGGTAACAATATTACATCTCTCCTCCGTCTCTCTCCCTGGTAACAATGTTACATTTCTCCTCCGTCTCTCTCCCTGGTAA
Source organism: Lithobates septentrionalis (assembly GCA_037952835.1). Lineage (NCBI taxonomy): Eukaryota > Metazoa > Chordata > Amphibia > Anura > Ranidae > Lithobates > Lithobates septentrionalis. The sequence continues at coordinate 262,382 of JBBDGP010003846.1, forward strand.
TAATGTTACATCTTTCCTTCATCTCTCTCCCTGGTAACAATATTACATCTCTCCTCCATCTCTCTCCCTGGTAACAATGTTACATTTCTCCTCCATCTCTCTCCCTGGTAACAATATTACATCTCTCCTCCGTCTCTCTCCCTGGTAACAATGTTACATCTCTCCTCTGTCTCTCTCCCTGGTAACAATGTTACGTTTCTCCTCCGTCTCTCTCCCTGGTAACAATGTTACATCTCTCCTCCATCTCTCTCCCTGGTAACAATGTTACATCTCTCCTCCGTCTCTCTCCCTGGTAACAATGTTACATCTCTCCTCCATCTCTCTCCCTGGTAACAATGTTACATCTCTCCTCCGTCTCTCTCCCTGGTAACAATGTTACATCTCTCCTCCGTCTCTCTCCTTGGTAACAATATTACATCTCTCCTCCGTCTCTCTCCCTGGTAACAATGTTACATTTCTCCTCCGTCTCTCTCCCTGGTAACAATGTTACATTTCTCCTCCGTCTCTCTCCCTGGTAACAATGTTACATCTCTCCTCCGTCTCTCTCCCTGGTAACAATGTTACATCTCTCCTCCGTCTCTCTCCCTGGTAACAATATTACATCTCTCCTCAGTCTCTCTCCCTGGTAACAATATTACATCTCTCCTCCGTCTCTCTCCCTGGTAACAATGTTACATCTCTCCTCCGTCTCTCTCCCTGGTAACAATGTTACATCTCTCCTCTGTCTCTCTCCCTGGTAACAATGTTACGTTTCTCCTCCGTCTCTCTCCCTGGTAACAATGTTACATCTCTCCTCCGTCTCTCTCCCTGGTAACAATGTTACATCTCTCCTCTGTCTCTCTCCCTGGTAACAATGTTACGTTTCTCCTCCATCTCTCTCCCTGGTAACAATGTTACATCTCTCCTCCATCTCTCTCCCTGGTAACAATGTTACATCTCTCCTCCGTCTCTCTCCCTGGTAACAATGTTACATCTCTCCTCCATCTCTCTCCCTGGTAACAATGTTACATCTCTCCTCCGTCTCTCTCCCTGGTAACAATGTTACATTTCTCCTCCGTCTCTCTCCCTGGTAACAATGTTACATCTCTCCTCCGTCTCTCTCCTTGTTAACAATATTACATCTCTCCTCCGTCTCTCTCCCTGGTAACAATGTTACATTTCTCCTCCGTCTCTCTCCCTGGTAACAATGTTACATCTCTCCTCCGTCTCTCTCCCTGGTAACAATATTACATCTCTCCTCAGTCTCTCTCCCTGGTAACAATATTACATCTCTCCTCCGTCTCTCTCCCTGGTAACAATGTTACATCTCTCCTCCGTCTCTCTCCCTGGTAACAATGTTACATTTCTCCTCCGTCTCTCTCCCTGGTAATAATGTTACATCTCTCCTCCGTCTCTCTCCCTGGTAACAATGTTACATTTCTCCTCCGTCTCTCTCCCTGGTAACAATGTTACATCTCTCCTCCATCTCTCTCCCTGGTAACAATGTTACATTTCTCCTCCGTCTCTCTCCCTGGTAACAATGTTACGTTTCTCCTCCGTCTCTCCACAAGTTTCTTTAACAGAAATGTAACTTTTTGAACATTTTGTAGTCCATCGATCGGTCTTGTTGCCTCTCAGCTCTGTAGTTCATGTTTGCATTGTATGGGGATTGGCTGCGGCTGCGTCACCGGGGGGGGGTCAGAGGTCATCCCCAATAACATGATCCACCCGGCTGGATCCGAGGAGCCCCCGGGGGGGGGGGGAGGGGCACACACTGGAATGATTAGGGAGTCACCTGCTCCTCATTGAGGACAGGTGATATCCATTCCTCTACCTGTCATAACATGGGGGGGTGGAGGGGGGTGTGATGGAGGCCGCGGCCCGGCTGACAATCGCCAGCAGCGCAAACCTTTTCAACACATTGCCGCTCCGCTCACTACAAAGGGGCTCAGTACGAGGGCGCTCAGTACGAGGGCGCTCAGTACGAGGGACTCACTACGAGGGGGCTCAGTACGAGGGGGCTCAGTACGAGGGACTCACTACGAGGGGGCTCAGTACGAGGGGGGCTCAGTACGAGGGGGCTCACTACGAGGGCGGCTCAGTACGAGGGCGGCTCACTACGAGGGCGCTCAGTACGAGGGACTCACTACGAGGGGACTCAGTACGAGGGACTCACTACGAGGGCGCTCAGTACGAGGGGGCTCAGTACGAGGGGGCTCACTACGAGGGCGCTCAGTACGAGGGACTCACTACGAGGGGACTCAGTACGAGGGGGCTCAGTACGAGTGCGCTCAGTACGAGGGACTCACTACGAAGGGGCTTAGTACGAGGGGGCTCAGTACGAGGGCGGCTCACTACGAGGGCGGCTCAGTACGAGGGCGGCTCACTACGAGGGCGCTCAGTACGAGGGACTCACTACGAGGGGACTCAGTACGAGGGGGCTCAGTACGAGTGCGCTCAGTACGAGGGACTCACTACGAAGGGGCTTAGTACGAGGGGGCTCAGTACGAGGGCGGCTCACTACGAGGGCGGCTAAGTACGAGGGGGCTCACTACGAGGGCGCTCAGTACGAGGGACTCACTACGAGGGGGCTCAGTACGAGGGGGCTCAGTACGAGGGACTCACTACGAGGGGGCTCAGTACGAGGGGGGCTCAGTACGAGGGGGCTCACTACGAGGGCGGCTCAGTACGAGGGCGGCTCACTACGAGGGCGCTCAGTACGAGGGACTCACTACGAGGGGACTCAGTACGAGGGACTCACTACGAGGGCGCTCAGTACGAGGGGGCTCAGTACGAGGGGGCTCACTACGAGGGCGCTCAGTACGAGGGACTCACTACGAGGGGACTCAGTACGAGGGGGCTCAGTACGAGTGCGCTCAGTACGAGGGACTCACTACGAAGGGGCTTAGTACGAGGGGGCTCAGTACGAGGGCGGCTCACTACGAGGGCGGCTCAGTACGAGGGCGGCTCACTACGAGGGCGCTCAGTACGAGGGACTCACTACGAGGGGACTCAGTACGAGGGGGCTCAGTACGAGTGCGCTCAGTACGAGGGACTCACTACGAAGGGGCTTAGTACGAGGGGGCTCAGTACGAGGGCGGCTCACTACGAGGGCGGCTAAGTACGAGGGGGCTCACTACGAGGGCGCTCAGTACGAGGGACTCACTACGAGGGGACTCAGTACGAGGGGGCTCAGTACGAGGGGGCTCAGTACGAGGGCGCTCAGTACGGGGGGGCTCAGTACGAGGGCGCTCAGTACGAGGGGGCTCACTACGAGGGGGCTCAGTACGAGGGGGCCCACTACGAGGGGGCTCAGTACGAGGGTGCTCAGTACGAGGGGGCTCAGTACGAGGGGGCTCACTACGAGGGGGCTCAGTACGAGGGGGCTCAGTACGAGGGCGGCTCACTACGAGGTGGCTCAGTACGAGGGGGCTCAGTACGAGGGCGGCTCACTACGAGGGGGCTCAGTACGAGGGGGCTCAGTACGAGGGCGGCTCACTACAAGGGGGCTCAGTACGAGGGGGCTCAGTATGAGGGCGGCTCACTACGAGGGGGCTCAGTACGAGGGTGGCTCTCTACGAGGGGGCTCACTATGAGGGGGCTAAGTACGAGGGCGGCTCACTACGAGGAGGCTCAGTACGAGGGGGCTCAGTACGAGGGGGCTCAGTACGAGGGCGGCTCACTACGAGGGGGCTCAGTACGAGGGCGCTCAGTACGAGGGGGCTCAGTACGAGGGGGCTCACTACGAGGTGGCTCAGTACGAGGGGGCTCAGTACGAGGGGGCTCAGTACGAGGGCGGCTCACTACGAGGGGGCTCAGTACGAGGGGGCTCAGTACGAGGGCGGCTCACTACGAGGGGGCTCAGTACGAGGGGGCTCAGTACGAGGGGGCTCAGTACAAGGGCGCTCACTACGAGGGGGCTCAGTACAAGGGGGCTCAGTACGAGGGGGCTCAGTACGAGGGCTCACTATGAGGGGGCTCACTATGAGGGGGCTCACTACGAGGGGGCTCAGTACGAGGGCTCACTACGAGGGGACTCACTACGAGGGGGCTCAGTACGAGGGCAGCTCACTACGAGGGGGCTCAGTACGAGGGGGCTCAGTACGAGGGCGGCTCTCTACGAGGGGGCTCACTATGAGGGGGCTAAGTACGAGGGCTGCTCACTACGAGGAGGCTCAGTACGAGGGGGCTCAGTACGAGGGGGCTCAGTACGAGGGCGCTCAGTATGAGGGCGCTCACTACGAGGGGGCTCAGTACGAGGGGGCTCAGTACGAGGGCGCTCAGTATGAGGGCGCTCACTACGAGGGGGCTCAGTACGAGGGGGCTCAGTACGAGGGGGCTCAGTACGAGGGGGCTCAGTACGAGGGCTCTTAGTATGAGGGGGCTCAGTACGAGGGGGCTCAGTACGAGGGCGCTCAGTACGAGGGCGCTCAGTACGAGGGGGCTCAGTACAAGGGGGCTCAGTACGAGGGTGCTCAGTACGAGGGCGCTCAGTACGAGGGCGCTCACTACGAGGGGGCTCAGTACGAGGGCGCTCACTATGAGGGGGCTCAGTACGAGGGGGCTCACTACGAGGGGGCTCAGTATGAGGGTGGCTCAGTACGAGGGGGCTCACTACGAGGGGGCTCAGTACGAGGGGGCTCACTACGAGGGGGCTCAGTACGAGGGAGGCTCAGTACGAGGGGGCTCAGTACGAGGGGGCTCAGTACGAGGGCGGCTCAGTACGAGGGCGCTCAGTACGAGGGGGCTCAGTGCGAGGGGGCTCAGTATGAGGGGGCTCAGTACGAGGGGGCTCAGTACGAGGGCGGCTCAGTACGAGGGCGCTCAGTACGAGGGGGCTCAGTACGAGGGGGCTCAGTGCGAGGGGGGCTCAGTACGAGGGGGCTCAGTACGAGGGCGGCTCAGTACGAGGGCGCTCAGTACGAGTGGGCTCAGTACGAGGGGGCTCAGTGCGACGGGGCTCAGTGCAAGGGGGCTCAGTACGAGGGGGCTCAGTATGAGGCGGGCTCAGTACGAGGGCGCTCAGTACGAGGGGGCTCAGTGCGAGGGGGCTCAGTGCAAGGGGGCTCAGTACGAGGGGGCTCAGTGCGAGGGGGCTCAGTGCGAGGGGGCTCAGTACGAGGGGGCTCAGTACGAGGGGGCTCAGTGCGAGGGGGCTCAGTGCGAGGGGGCTCAGTACGAGGGGGCTCAGTACGAGGGGGCTCAGTACGAGGGGGCTCAGTATGAGGGGGCTCACTACGAGGGGGCTCAGTACGAGGGGGCTCAGTGCGAGGGGGCTCAGTGCGAGGGGGCTCAGTACGAGGGGGCTCAGTACGAGGGGGCTCAGTATGAGGGGGCTCACTACGAGGGGGCTCAGTACGAGGGGGCTCAGTGCGAGGGGGCTCAGTGCGAGGGGGCTCAGTACGAGGGGGCTCAGTACGAGGGGGCTCAGTACGAGGGGGCTCAGTACGAGGGGGCTCACTACGAGGGGGCTCAGTACGAGGGCGCTCAGTACGAGGGGGCTCAGTATGAGGGGGCTCACTACGAGGGGGCTCAGTACGAGGGCGCTCAGTACGAGGGGGCTCAGTATGAGGGGGCTCACTACGAGGGGGCTCAGTACGAGGGGGCTCAGTGCGAGGGGGCTCAGTGCGAGGGGGCTCAGTACGAGGGGGCTCAGTACGAGGGGGCTCAGTACGAGGGGGCTCAGTACGAGGGGGCTCACTACGAGGGGGCTCAGTACGAGGGCGCTCAGTACGAGGGGGCTCACTACGAGGGGGCTCACTACGAGGGGGCTCAGTACGAGGGCGCTCAGTACGAGGGGGCTCACTACGAGGGCGGCTCACACATGGAACGCACCCCGGTGAGGAATCCTTCCCGGGTGGCCAGACTGCTGGTTGGAAGCTGAACATCGGGGACCTTGTGTGGAGAGCCAAGTTCTGCTTTTTGACTGCTGGTGATTTCTGGGCGGCATTTTTAGGTTCTTTTTGGGGCTTTTCTTTGTAGCTTTTTAACACCTTTTTTCTGACACTTTTTAAACAGCTTTTTTTTTTTCTTTGCTTCCTTCAGCCCAATAATTAAGGGGAGCGGTTAATCGGTCACAGGTGCTTGACGGCCTATATAACCTTCTGTAGAACCCATTGTGAGCCTGAAAAACGTGGAGTGGGTGCAGCACTGATGTTAATATGTGAAGAAACGCAAAAAGGATTTGATATGCACTTTTAAATTAAAAGTGCATATCAAATATTCAGAAATGGTGAAAATTCAGTAGATTAATAGAAAACTAAAGCAAGGTCTCAATGACTGAAACTGCCAAGCATTAATATAGGTGAAAATATGAAAAGAATTGTGGATAACAATATTAAACTTTTAAAAAAATTACAAACCAATTCAAATTTAAATATTGTGTTATCAAAGATAAATGAATATCAATGATCTGTAAAAAATACACAATAAAACAAATGAGTGAGAAACGAGGAGTTAGGAATTCTGTGACTTATGAGAGGAGTCCGTAAAGTCCCAGTATATTCCAAAAGAAGCCAGGCAAGGGAAGACATTTGATGGGAACACAAAGCTGTGAAGAAATGAGGGACCCTTCTTCCAAACAAGCTGATCACCCAAGGTGGATATGTGGTCTCCTTACCAGGCAAAAAGACCTCACCAGAATGAAGGACCCTTCTTCCAAACATGCTGATCACCCAAGGTGGATATGTGGTCTCCTTACCAGACAAAAAGACCTCACCAGAATGAGGGCCCCTTCTTCCAAACATGCTGATCACCCAAGGTGGATATGTGGTCTCCTTACCAGACAAAAAGACCTCACCAGAATGAGGGACCCTTCTTCCAAACATGCTGATCACCCAAGGTGGATATGTGGTCTCCTTACCAGACAAAAAGACCTCACCAGAATGAAGGACCCTTCTTCCAAACAAGCTGATCACCCAAGGTGGATATGTGGTCTCCTTACCAGACAAAAAGACCTCACCAGAATGAAGGACCCTTCTTCCAAACAAGCTGATCACCCAAGGTGGATATGTGGTCTCCTTACCAGACAAAAAGACTTTACCAGAATGAAAGACCCTTCTTCCAAACAAGCTGATCACCCAAGGTGGATATGTGGTCTCCTTACCAGACAAAAAGACCTCACCAGAATGAGGGACCCTTCTTCCAAACATGCTGATCACCCAAGGTGGATATGTGGTCTCCTTACCAGACAAAAAGACCTCACCAGAATGAAGGACCCATCTTCCAAACAAGCTGATCACCCAAGGTGGATATGTGGTCTCCTTACCAGACAAAAAGACCTCACCAGAATGAGGGACCCTTCTTCCAAACAAGCTGATCACCCAAGGTGGATATGTGGTCTCCTTACCAGACAAAAAGACCACACCAGAATGAGGGACCCTTCTTCCAAACATGCTGATCACCCAAGGTGGATATGTGGTCTCCTTACCAGACAAATAGACTTTACCAGAATGAAGGACCCTTCTTCCAAACAAGCTGATCACCCAAGGTGGATATGTGGTCTCCTTACCAGACAAAAAGACCTCACCAGAATGAAGGACCCTTCTTCCAAACATGCTGATCACCCAAGGTGGATATGTGGTCTCCTTACCAGACAAATAGACCTCACCAGAATGAAGGACCCTTCTTCCAAACAAGCTGATCACCCAAGGTGGATATGTGGTCTCCTTACCAGACAAAAAGACCTCACCAGAATGAGGGCCCCTTCTTCCAAACATGCTGATCACCCAAGGTGGATATGTGGTCTCCTTACCAGACAAAAAGACCTCACCAGAATGAAGGACCCTTCTTCCAAACAAGCTGATCACCCAAGGTGGATATGTGGTCTCCTTACCAGACAAAAAGACCTCACCAGAATGAGGGACCCTTCTTCCAAACAAGCTGATCACCCAAGGTGGATATGTGGTCTCCTTACCAGACAAAAAGACCACACCAGAATGAGGGACCCTTCTTCCAAACATGCTGATCACCCAAGGTGGATATGTGGTCTCCTTACCAGACAAAAAGACCTCACCAGAATGAAGGACCCATCTTCCAAACAAGCTGATCACCCAAGGTGGATATGTGGTCTCCTTACCAGACAAAAAGACCTCACCAGAATGAGGGACCCTTCTTCCAAACAAGCTGATCACCTAAGGTGGATATGTGGTCTCCTTACCAGACAAAAAGACCACACCAGAATGAGGGACCCTTCTTCCAAACATGCTGATCACCCAAGGTGGATATGTGGTCTCCTTACCAGACAAATAGACTTTACCAGAATGAAGGACCCTTCTTCCAAACAAGCTGATCACCCAAGGTGGATATGTGGTCTCCTTACCAGACAAAAAGACCTCACCAGAATGAGGGACCCTTCTTCCAAACAAGCTGATCACCCAAGGTGGATATGTGGTCTCCTTACCAGACAAAAAGACCACACCAGAATGAGGGACCCTTCTTCCAAACATGCTGATCACCCAAGGTGGATATGTGGTCTCCTTACCAGACAAATAGACTTTACCAGAATGAAGGACCCTTCTACCAAACAAGCTGATCACCCAAGGTGGATATGTGGTCTCCTTACCAGACAAAAAGACCTCACCAGAATGAGGGACCCTTCTTCCAAACATGCTGATCACCCAAGGTGGATATGTGGTCTCCTTACCAGACAAAAAGACCTCACCAGAATGAAGGACCCATCTTCCAAACAAGCTGATCACCCAAGGTGGATATGTGGTCTCCTTACCAGACAAAAAGACCTCACCAGAATGAGGGACCCTTCTTCCAAACAAGCTGATCACCCAAGGTGGATATGTGGTCTCCTTACCAGACAAAAAGACCTCACCAGAATGAGGGACCCTTCTTCCAAACATGCTGATCACCCAAGGTGGATATGTGGTCTCCTTACCAGACAAAAAGACCTCACCAGAATGAAGGACCCATCTTCCAAACAAGCTGATCACCCAAGGTGGATATGTGGTCTCCTTACCAGACAAAAAGACCTCACCAGAATGAGGGACCCTTCTTCCAAACATGCTGATCACCCAAGGTGGATATGTGGTCTCCTTACCAGACAAAAAGACCTCACCAGAATGAAGGACCCATCTTCCAAACAAGCTGATCACCCAAGGTGGATATGTGGTCTCCTTACCAGACAAAAAGACCTCACCAGAATGAAGGACCCTTCTTCCAAACATGCTGATCACCCAAGGTGGATATGTGGTCTCCTTACCAGACAAAAAGACCTCACCAGAATGAGGGACCCTTTTTCCAAACAAGCTGATCACCCAAGGTGGATATGTGGTCTCCTTACCAGACAAAAAGACCTCACCAGAATGAAGGACCCTTCTTCCAAACGAGCTGATCACCCAAGGTGGATATGTGGTCTCCTTACCAGACAAAAAGACCTCACCAGAATGAAGGACCCATCTTCCAAACAAGCTGATCACCCAAGGTGGATATGTGGTCTCCTTACCAGACAAAAAGACCTCACCAGAATGAGGGACCCTTCTTCCAAACAAGCTGATCACCCAAGGTGGATATGTGGTCCCCTTACCAGACAAAAAGACCTCCTCAGCCATCTCATCAAGCATAGGGTATTCGGTCTCCCAAAAACCTATGTGGGCGCCCCAACCTGCTGGATCCTCGGCACTCCTTAGCATTTGTGTCCTGTCAGGAGGGTGGAGAACTTGTGCTGGAAGGTCTTCTGAATATATCTTGGGGTTTGCGGTGCTCAATAAGACTACAGGTGCAAGATGTCAATGAGAAGATATGTTTTAGCTCTTCAGAGGCCTGTTGCGATGGTAAGATGGATAAAGGCCAAGGAGGAATGTGTGCAAAACTGCAGCTATGTGCACACCTACCTCCTTGGCCTTTATCCGTCTTGCCATCGCAACAGGCCTCTGAAGAGCTAAAACATATCTTCTATGGGTATGGATGTGGAATTCCCTTCCACAGGCGGTGGTCTCAGCGGGGAGCATCGATAGTCTCAAGAAACTATTAGATAATCACCTGAATGACCACAACATACAGGGATATACAATGTAATACTGACATATAATCACACACATAGGTTGGACTTGATGGACTTGTGTCTTTTTTCACCCTCACCTACTATGTACAAATATGATGGGAACGACGCCGGAGGTTCTGTATTGAGGTCAGGAGGCAGCCAGGAAAATAGCATTTCAGACAGAGGACTGCTCCCATATTTGACTAAAATCTCCTTTATTCTATAACATGTGATTGTAAATTTAAAAGTCATTTTTTATCTTTTTGCAGCTCTTCCTGGTGATCCCGCCCTGATGGTCCTTGTTCAGGCACTTCCTATTAGAAAGTGACAACTAGTGATGAACTCACCGGCCGCTTTATTAGGCACACCTGTTCAGTTGCTTGGTAACACAAATTGCTAATCAGCCAATCACATGGCAGCAACTCAATGTATTTAGTCATCTAGATGTGGTGAAGACGACTTAGTGAAGTTCGAACATCAGAATGGGGGAAGAAAGGGGATTGAAGTGACTTTGAACGTGGCATGGTCGTTGGTGGCAGACGGGCCGGTCTGAGTATTTCTGGGATTTTCACACACAACCATCTCTCGGGATTACAGAGAATGGTGGGGAAAAGAGAAAATATCCAGTGAGCGGCTGTTGTGTGGAGGAAAATGCCTTGTTGAGGTCAGAAGAGAATGGGCAGACTGGTTCCAGATGATAGAAAGACAACAGTAATTCCAATAACCTCTCGTTACACCCAAGGTATGCAGAATACCATCTCTGAACACACAACACATCCCACCTTGAAGCAGATGGGCTACAGCAGCAGAAGACCACACCGGGTGCCACTCCTGTCAGCTAAGAACAGGAAACTGAGGCTACAATTGGCACAGGATCACCAAAATTGGACAATAGAAGATTGGAAAAACGTTGCCTGGTCTGATGAGTCTGGATTTCACCTCCGACATTCAGATGGTGGGGTCAGAATTTGGCGCATGGATCCATCCTGCCTTGTATCACCGGTTCAGGCTGGTTGGTGGGGGATGGGGTATCACCGGTTCAGGCTGGTTGGTGGGGGTGTAATGGTGTGGGGGATGGGATATCACCGGTTCAGGCTGGTGGTGGGGGTGTAATGGTGTGGGGGATGGGATATCACCGGTTCAGGCTGGTGGTGGGGGTGTAATGGTGTGGGGGATGGGATATCACCGGTTCAGGCTGGTGGTGGGGGTGTAATGGTGTGGGGGATGGGGTATCACCGGTTCAGGCTGGTGGTGGGGGTGTAACGGTGTGGGGGATGGGATATCACCAGTTCAGGCTGGTGGTGGGGGTGTAATGGTGTGGGGGATGGGATATCACCGGTTCAGGCTGGTGGTGGAGGTGTGAAGGTGTGGGGGATGGGGTATCACCGGTTCAGGCTGGTGGTGGGGGTGTAATGGTGTGGGGGATGGGATATCACCAGTTCAGGCTGGTGGTGGTGGTGTAATGGTGTGGGGGATGGGGTATCACCGGTTCAGGCTGGTGGTGGGGATGTAATGGTGTGGGGGATGGGGTATCACTGGTTCAGGCTGGTGGTGGGGGTGTAATGGTGTGGGGGATGGGGTATCACCGGTTCAGGCTGGTGGTGGGGGTGTAACGGTGTGGGGGATGGGATATCACCAGTTCAGGCTGGTGGTGGGGGTGTAATGGTGTGGGGGATGGGGTATCACCGGTTCAGGCTGGTGGTGGGGGTGTAATGGTGTGGGGGATGGGATATCACCAGTTCAGGCTGGTGGTGGGGGTGTAATGGTGTGGGGGATGGGATATCACCGGTTCAGGCTGGTGGTGGGGGTGTAATGGTGTGGGGGATGGGGTATCACCGGTTTAGGCTGGTGGTGGGGGTGTAATGGTGTGGGGGATGGGGTATCACCGTTTCAGGCTGGTGGTGGGGGTGTAAGGGTGTGGGGGATGGGATATCACCGGTTCAGGCTGGTGTTGGGGGTGTAATGGTATGGGGGATGGGATATGACCGGTTCAGGCTGGTGGTGGGGGTGTAATGGTGTGGGGGATGGGATATCACCGGTTCAGGCTGGTGGTAGGGGTGTAATGGTGTGGGGGATGGGATATCACCGGTTCAGGCTGGTGGTGGGGGTGTAATGGTGTGGGGGATGGGATATCACCGGTTCAGGCTGGTGGTGGGAGTGTAATGGTGTGGGGGATGGGATATCACCGGTTCAGGCAGGTGGTGGTGGTGTAATGGTGTGGGGGATGGGATATCACCGGTTCAGGCTGGTGGTGGGGGTGTAATGGTGTGGGGGATGGGATATCACCGGTTCAGGCTGGTGGTGTGGGGTGTAATGGTGTGGGGGGATGGGGCATCACCGGTTCAGGCTGGTGGTGGGGGTGTAATGGTGTGGGGGATGGGATATCACCGGTTCAGGCTGGTGGTGTGGGGTGTAATGGTGTGGGGGGATGGGGCATCACCGGTTCAGGCTGGTGGTGGGGGTGTAATGGTGTGGGGGATGGGATATCACCGGTTCAGGCTGGTGGTGGGAGTGTAATGGTGTGGGGGATGGGATATCACCGGTTCAGGCTGGTGGTGTGGGGTGTAATGGTGTGGGGGGATGGGGCATCACCGGTTCAGGCTGGTGGTGGGGGTGTAATGGTGTGGGGGATGGGGTATCACCGGTTTAGGCTGGTGGTGGGGGTGTAATGGTGTGGGGGATGGGGTATCACCGTTTCAGGCTGGTGGTGGGGGTGTAAGGGTGTGGGGGATGGGATATCACCGGTTCAGGCTGGTGTTGGGGGTGTAATGGTATGGGGGATGGGATATGACCGGTTCAGGCTGGTGGTGGGGGTGTAATGGTGTGGGGGATGGGATATCACCGGTTCAGGCTGGTGGTGGGGGGTGTAATGGTGTGGGGGATGGGATATCACCGGTTCAGGCTGGTGGTGGGGGTGTAACGGTGTGGGGGATGGGATATCACCAGTTCAGGCTGGTGGTAGGGGTGTAATGGTGTGGGGGATGGGATATCACCGGTTCAGGCTGGTGGTGGGGGTGTAATGGTGTGGGGGATGGGATATCACCGGTTCAGGCTGGTGGTGGGAGTGTAATGGTGTGGGGGATGGGATATCACCGGTTCAGGCAGGTGGTGGGGTGTAATGGTGTGGGGGATGGGATATCACCGGTTCAGGCTGGTGGTGGGGGTGTAATGGTGTGGGGGATGGGATATCACAGGTTCAGGCTGGTGGTGGGGGTGTAATGGTGTGGGGGATGGGGTATCACCGGTTCAGGCTGGTGGTGGGGGTGTAATGGTGTGGGGGATGGGGTATCACCGGTTCAGGCTGGTGGTGGGGGTGTAATGGTGTGGGGGATGGGATATCACCGGTTCAGGCTGGTGGTGGAGGTGTAATGGTGTGGGGGATGGGATATCACCAGTTCAGGCTGGTGGTGGGGGTGTAATGGTGTGGGGGATGGGATATCACCAGTTCAGGCTGGTGGTGGGGGTGTAATGGTGTGGGGGATGGAATATCACAGGTTCAGGCTGGTTGTGGGGGTGTAATGGTGTGGGGGATGGGATATTACCGGTTCAGGCTGGTGGTGGGGGTGTAATGGTGTGGGGGATGGGATATCACTGGTTCAGGCTGGTGGTGGGGGTGTAATGGTGTGGGGGATGGGATATCACCAGTTCAGGCTGGTGGTGGGGGTGTAATGGTGTGGGGGATGGGATATCACCGGTTCAGGCTGGTGGTGGGGGGGTGTAATGGTGTGGGGGATGAGATATCACCGGTTCAGGCTGGTAGTGGGGGTGTAATGGTGTGGAGGGAGTGTAATGGTGACGTCATATGTCATTCCCCATTGACAACGTCACATATGATGAAACGCGTCTGGAGGAGGATACGTGCTGACGTCACCACGCTGTCTCGCTAGGAGGACGGGGTCTGTTTGTACCCGGCCGGCTCTGCTGTTTTTATGCGCAAATTTAACTTTTTAAATGTAAGTGCAATACCTATTTTTATAATAAATACTGTTTTGAGGCAATATTACGCTATGGTTGGTTTTCTCTTCTTATGCACTGCTGAGGTACTGAACCTTTAGTTCTGAGTCGCCCGGCGCCAGGAGTGTTTGGAGAACCCATGCAGCCATTTGTTTAAAGCTAATCTGACGATCTTCATACAAGCAAAGGCCTTGGCTGGGCTAAAGCCATCTGCCTGGCGTGGCTTGCCAGCTGGTAAGTGAGTTTTTCTCAAGGTGGTGGCACATTTTGTCGATCAAGCTCACTTTGGTGTCTGTTTTGGATTAGAACTGGACTAATATTCCATCACAATTTGTTTACCTACAAGCAATTGTTTTCTGGTCTAAACCTTAAAATAGCGCAGCTTCTCTTTCCCATGTAGTGTCCTGTGGTTGCCTTTGGTGCCCTGTGGCAATTTGTGGTGCCATGTCCTGTTCTTTAGTACCCTGTGGAAGTCCGTGGTACCTTGTCCAGTCCTTTAGTGCCCTGTGGGAGTCTGTGGTAACCTGTCCAGTCCTTCTGTATCCTATGGGAGTCTGTGGTGCCTTGTCTGGTCCTTTGGTGTCCTATGGGAGTCTGCGGTGCCTTGTCCAGTCCTTCAGTGCCCTGTGAGAGTCTGTGGTACCTTGTCCAGTCCTTCGGTGCCCTGTGGGAGTCTGTGGTACCTTGTCCAGTCCTTCGGTGCCCTGTGAGAGTATGTGGTGCCTTGTCCATTTCTTTGATGTCCTGTGGGAGACTGTGGTGCCTTGTCCAGTCCTTCAGTGTCCTGTGGGAGTTTGTGATGCTTTGTCTGGTCCTTCTGTGTCCTATGGGAGTCTGTGGTGCCCTGCCTGTTCCTTTGGTGTCCTATGGGAGTCTGTGGTACCCTGTCTGGTCCTTTGGTGTCCTATAGGAGTCTGTAGTGCCTTATCCAGTCCTTCAGTGCCCTGTGGGAATCTGTGGTGCCTTGTCCAGTTCTTTGGTGTCCTGTGGCAGTCTGTGGTGCTTTGTCTGGTCCTTCAGTGCCCTGTGGGAGTCTGTGGTGCCTTGTCTGGTCCTTCGGTGTTCTGTGGGAATCTGTGGTGCCTTGTCCAATCCTTCGGTGCCCTGTGTTAGTCAGTGGTGCCTTGTCCAGTCCTTCAGTGTCCTGTGGGAGTCTGTGTTGCCTTGTCCAGTTCTTTGGTGTCCTGTGGGAGTCTGTGGTGCTTTGTCTGGTCCTTCAGTGCCCTGTGGGAGTCTGTGGTGCCTTGTCCGGTCCTTCAGTGTCCTGTGGGAGTCTGTGGTGCCTTGTCTGGTCCTTCGGTGTTCTGTGGGAGTCTGTGGTGCCTTGCCCAGTCCTTCCGTATCCTGTGAGATTATGTGGTGCCTTGTCCATTTCTTTGATGTCCTGTGGGAGACTGTGGTGCCTTGTCCAGTCCTTCGGTGCCCTGTGTTAGTCTATGGTGCCTTGACCAGTCCTTCAGTGTCCTGTGGGAGTCTGTGGTGCCTTGTCCAGTTCTTTGGTGTCCTGTGGCAGTCTGTGGTGCTTTGTCTGGTCCTTCAGTGCCCTGTGGGAGTCTATGGTGCCTTGTCTGGTCCTTCGGTGTTCTGTGGGAATCTGTGGTGCCTTGTCCAATCCTTCGGTGCCCTGTGTTAGTCAGTGGCGCCTTGTCCAGTCCTTCAGTGTCCTGTGGGAGTCTGTGGTGCCTTGTCCAGTTCTTTGGTGTCCTGTGGGAGTCTGTGGTGCTTTGTCTGGTCCTTCAGTGCCCTGTGGGAGTCTGTGGTGCCTTGTCCGGTCCTTCAGTGTCCTGTGGGAGTCTGTGGTGCCTTGTCTGGTCCTTCGGTGTTCTGTGGGAGTCTGTGGTGCCTTGCTCAGTCCTTCGGTATCCTGTGAGATTATGTGGTGCCTTGTCCATTTCTTTGATGTCCTGTGGGAGACTGTGGTGCCTTGTCCAGTCCTTCTGTGCCCTGTGAGAGTATGTGGTGCTTTGTCCATTTCTTTTATGTCCTGTGGGAGACTGTGGTGCCTTGTCCAGTCCTTCAGTGTCCTGTGGGAGTTTGTGATGCTTTGTCTGGTCCTTCTGTGTCCTATGGGAGTCTGTGGTGCCCTGTCTGTTCCTTTGGTGTCCTATGGGAGTCTGTAGTGCCTCATCCAGTCCTTCAGCACCCTGTGGGAATCTGTGGTGCCTTGTCCAATCCTTCGGTGCCCTGTGTTAGTCAGTGGTGCCTTGTCCAGTCCTTCAGTGTCCTGTGGGAGTCTGTGGTGCCTTGTCCAGTTCTTTGGTGTCCTGTGGGAGTCTGTGGTGCTTTGTCTGGTCCTTCAGTGCCCTGTGGGAGTCTGTGGTGCCTTGTCCAATCCTTCAGTGCCCTGTGGGAGTCTGTGGTGCTTTGTCTGGTCCTTTGGTGTTCTGTGGGAGTCTGTGGTGCCTCGTCCAGTCCTTCAGCGCCCTGTGGGAATCTGTGGTGCCTTGTCCAATCCTTCAGTGCCCTGTGGGAGTCTGTGGTGCTTTGTCTGGTCCTTCAGTGCCCTGTGGGAGTCTGTGGTGCCTTGTCTGGTCCTTTGTTGCCCTGTGGGAGTCTGTGGTGCCTTGTCTGGTCCTTCGGTTTTCTGTGGGAGTCTGTGGTGCCTTGTCTGGACCTTTAGTGTTCTGTGGGAGTCAGTGGTGCCTTGTCCAGTCCTTCAGTGTCCTGTGGGAGTCTGTGGTGCCTTGTCCAGTTCTTTGGTGTCCTGTGGGAGTCTGTGGTGCTTTGTCTGGTCCTTCAGGGCCCTGTGGGAGTCTGTGGTGCCTTGTCTGGTCCTTCTGTGTTCTGTTGGAGTTTGTGGTGCCTTGTCCATTCCTTCCATGTCCTGTGGGAGTCTGGAGTCCGTGGTGCCTTGTCCGGTCCTTTGGTGTCCAATGGGAATCTGTGGTACCTTGTCTGGTCAATCGATGCCCTGTTTGCTGTATTTTGTGATTGACCCCTATTTACTGTATAAAAGCAGTAACTGTTTTTTTAAACTCTTCAAAATTGAATAAACACAAAAATAGTTATTATACAAATGGTTAAAATAAAGTCAGCAAAAAGAAAATTAGGCTGAAGGAGATGAAAGAGTTAATAATAAATAATTGGTTTAACTGTTACAAATTGGTTAACATGACGAACTTTAATAAAGTATCCAAAATACATTTTAACAATATGGTTACATTGTATTTATGAATGAAGTCTGCTAGTTTATTCACACAGGATAGCTAACAGGAACCGTCGAGCCACAAAGCAAGAGTCGGCTGTCAAATTGACAGCAGAGCCCTTTACAGAGCAACTCTACGGGCATTTCATCCCAGCCTTGCCCCTCCCCCATTCCAGCCCCACAGCAACTGCATGGGCACCTATGGCAGTGGCTATGCCGTTGTGAAGGGTTGGAGTCTCTGTCAGCTATCTGTATGGAAGGGGAGGGGGGGTTGTTGAAGGGACAGGAAGCGGGAGCCTAAGCACTATCATAATTAGCTCTAACTTCCCAGAATTAATCTGCTGCAACACTGCTGCATCCGCCAACCACTAAAGCTTCAGCTTTGGGTGGAGAACACCTTTAAAGAACTCTGTTTGTATATAAATGCTGATATACAACTCCATGACTTTTATTGGTTCTCAGAGATTTGGCATTGCGATGTGTCTTTAAAAAGCGCGTACTTAAAGGTTATTCGCCGTTTAAGTGCCAAACCGTCCCGGAGATGTGTGGCTAAGTGTTCCGGGAACAGAAATCACACAACTTAATTACCACTAAAGACCTTCGAAAATTGATCGTCCCTGGATGTCTGGAGACACCAAGAATGCATCATTAGTGAGATAGACGTCTTCCCTTCTGTCAATAATCTGCAGACCATTCCGGAGGAGAAGGCCTGTAAACTGTTTGTTTTCTGAGCTATTATCTGTGTCTTCCCGGGTCTGTACACCCGCTATGCCCATTATGAGGGGTTCCCACCATCCCTGTGCTGAGTTCCTGGGTCTGTACACCCGCTGTGCCCATTATGAGGGGTTCCCACCATCCCTGTGCTGAGTTCCCGGGTCTGTACACCCGCTGTGCCCATTATGAGGGGTTCCCACCATCCCTGTGCTGAGTTCCCGGGTCTGTATACCCGCTGTGCCCATTATGAGGGGTTCCCACCATCCCTGTCATTAGGGTAATTGAGGCAGACAGTTCTTAGCCTGACTACTCCCTCTCCCTGGAGAACCAGCGCGCTTCGTTGCACCCTGGCACTTATCCTCCATAGAGGATGCCGTACTCAACAAGTCCCATTCATCATCTTACAGGACTTCAAACTTATTTGCCAAAGGCAAAACCTTAGGACTTAAGGTAACTGTACCTCTTTTTTTTTCTTTCTTTTGCCCCTCCTCCTTTTATCCTCCAACCACTCCATATCATCTATGGACAAACCGGAGTCAACAGCCTCCCCACACCTATCCTCCCCTTCACCCCCCTAACCCCCACCTTCCCTTCCCTTATCTACCACCAGGCCAGCCTCTTCACCACCCTCCCAACTCCTCTGCACCCCATGATCCTTAACAGAGACCCTGCAGCGTGGGGGGGGAGGGGGACTGGCACTGCACTTGATGCACCTGCCTCAGCACCTCTTGCTGCCTCTGCAATTTTAGAAGACATAGACACAGAAGGATTGGACACATTCTCGGCAACTGATACCTTACCTACAGACTGGGAAGACACATTAGGGATTGGCACAGACTGGGGCACCACAGACTGGGGAGACACATTAGGTATTGGCACAGACTGGGAAGACACAGACATATTGGGTATTGGCACAGACTCAGATGGACTCACAGACACTCCAGCTGCTGAGCTCCGAGCATCCTCCATGTCCAGGCGGAAGAACTCTCTCATGAGCTCAGGATTGTTGTGCATTGCCTCAGGACACTGACTGTAAGGATGTCCCACCGCATTGCACAGATTGCATCTTATAATATAACAGTCCTTCGCCAAATGTCCTATACCCTGACACAGAGAGCACTTCATCACCAGACAGGAGGATGCAAGATGCCCTTTATCTCCACACTTATTGCAGAGCTTTGGCTGGCCTGGGTAGAAGATGGTCAGCCTGTCCCTCCCCAGGAAAGCCGAGGATGGCAGATGCTGGACAACATTGTCAATTACTTTTAATTTTAACTGCACTGACCACCCCCGTCCATATTCCCCGAACGTCCAAAATCTTCTTTAGAGGGCTCAGGACGTCTCCATACCTCCTCAACTATACAGATAAATCCCCTTGCGGTATGGACTCATTGCGGACAAGAACTGTCACCGTTTTAATGAGGGGCTGGCGTGATACAAGCTTGGGGATGAGCCCTCTCCAGTCCGGCAGGCCCCTACACATGTGTTCATACTTCTCCCAAAATATGTTCAAAGACTCCGGACGGATAAAGGACAAATCATACTCATAGGAACCTGCCAGACTGATCAGGGCGAAGATATCTGTGGGTGTAAACCCCATCTGCAGAATCTTATCCACCACTGCCCTTCTATGCTGAGGAAGTCCTCCACCCTCTCATCTAAGCTGCACAAATTCCTCCTTTTAAACACGGAGGAAGATAAAACATTTCCATGCTCCTTCCCTGCTTGCTCCCCCTTCCCAGATCCTGTAGCAGCAACACCAGCATAAGTTTTTCTTACAGACACACCAATTGGAGTCTTGTCCTTAGACACAATCAAACCAGCTGGCAGAGAGACTGATTCAGCTGGGATAACAGTCTTTGGATTAACAGAGGTGAGACCCGCCCTCTATATCGATGACCTCTTGATGGTGTGGGATGGTGACACTATAGGGCAGTGATGGCGAACTCGTGGCGTGCGTGCTGTGGCCTGCACGCCGAGCCCTCTCTGTGGGCACACCAGGAAAAATGGAGAAAAGCACACACTTAAACACTGAAATCGTCCACACCGCACCGTGAACTACATCTCCCACAGGTCTCGAGGCTAGCGGTGATATGTCCAAGCGGGCATGACAAAGAAAAAGCGGCCAGGGGTGACGTGCGTGTGCACGCAAATCCAATCATAGAGGCTGTCTTGTCCACACCGCACCCCCATCAAACTACATCTCCCACAAATCTCTGGGGCCAGCGGTGACGTGTCTGGGGTGGGCGTGCCTGAGAGAACACGGCCCCCGCGTGGCTGGGATCGTTCAGGGGTGATGTGCGGTCAGGAATGAGCTGCCGGATCAGAAAACAGGTGAGATGTTTATATGGACAAAAAAATAGAAAACTGGGAACCACACCATGGAATACAAATATTACTGAGAGCTCATCCACTCACTATCCAAAGGAAGTGGGGCTCAGTAGTGATGCTCCTCCACCTACAACCATCTAAAAAGACAACGTTGTCTAAAACAAAAACATCTAGGCGCCGTTATTCAGCCACATACCCAAACAATCGTGCAGTAACCATATAACCATGGAATGTATGGCTGGATATACCCAATGCCCAGCAAATGCATCCTTACCAGTGCTCAGCAAATGCATCCCGGCATTCTGAGCTTAACGCACTCCTGATCCCTGTATTCTGAGCGTAACGAACTCCTGATCCCTGCATTCTGAGCGTAACGCACTCCTGATCCCTGTATTCTGAGTGTAACACACTCCTGATCCCTGAATTCTAATATATTCCTTTAAAAAAACACACAAAAACATTTCTGGGCAGAATCATACTTTTTTGGTCCCTTAGGGCTCATTCAGTGGGATGATCAGTCCCATCTCCTGTACAGAGCCGCTGGTAGGTTTAATTCTGTGTTGGCACTTTGAAAAAAATAAGTTGGTTTTGTGTCGCTGTTTGGGCACTCGGGCTCCTAAAGCCTCGCCATCACTGCTATAGAATGACATGAATTTTGGAAATGCCTTAATGACAATCATTACAGTAAATTTGCATTTTTCAATTGAGCATGATGCTTTCAGTATCAACTTTTTAGGCATCACCCTAATGGGCGATCCAACTACAGGTGATGTTTCAACCTATACCTATATATACATGCACCTATAGGAAACCATGCTCTGGTAACACTACACTTTTTTTGCAGCCAGTTGTCATCCATCCCACACCATCGATGCCATTCCTTATGGGGCGTTTATTCGAGCCAAACAAAACTGTTCACCAGACTCCGCCTTTGAGCTGGAATGCAAGGTCATTCATCAGCACTTATTGGACCGCGGTTATAACGAATCTGTTATACACCAAGGACTGGAAAGGGTTTTGATAATGGACAGAGAGACATTACTGTCAGATGAGCCTAAAACTAAGAGAGAGAATAAAAATAAGAATAAATCTCATACACCTTACAACTCTAGAGATAGAAGAACGGGCAAACCTATTACGTTTGAAACTACATTTTCCCAAGAATATCATCAAATAGTCAGAATAATAAAAAAGAATCTGTCAAGACTGTATACAGATAAAGATTTAAATGGGATATTGCCAGCAGGTTGCCATTTTTCTAGCCGACGTGCGCCCACATTAGGGGCTGCACTATCACCTAGTCTTTTCTCATCTAAACAATGCCAACCCACCGGCTCTCCTATCCTGGAAGTTACCCTTGTAATACAAAAACCCATGGCTTTTTTTCAGCAGGAACGCGGGGGAACGCAGTTCCGGTACCCCCAGCTCTGAATGAATGTAATGGCAAGGGGTGCTGGGGTTTACTGGAGGGTCTATTGATGCTGGCTGCTGGAGGGGATCTATTTTTACAGGAGGGGAGTCTATTGTTGCTGGTGAGGTCAGTTGTCGCTGGTGGGGGATCTATTGTTGCTGGGGGGGGGCTCTTATGCTACTGGGAGACCATCGTTTTTGGAAGACATCTACTGTTGAGGGAGAGGTCTATTGTTGCTAGCTGTTCAGAGTCTATTGTTGCTGGGGGTGCTCCATTGTTGCTGGCTACAGGGGATCTATTTTACTTCCTATCATTAACAAATTACATAAAAATTACTTAGCACCGCCAATTGATACTTGGTTCTGTATCCATTACTGAGAGGTGGATAGGGTGTGGAACCAAAGAATGGTGCTCGGAGGTGGGTAGGAGGTGGAACCAAAGAATGGTGCTCGGAGGTGGGTAGGAGGTGGAACCAAAGAATGGTGCTCGGAGGTGGGTAGGAGGTGGAACCAAAGAATGGTGCTTGGAGGTGGGTAGGAGGTGGAACCAAAGAATGGTGCTTGGAGGTGGGTAGGGGGTGGAACCAAGGAATGGTGCTCGGAGGTAGGGATGAGCCGAACACCCCCCGGTTCGGTTCGCATCCAGCATCAAAAGTGCTCATTTTAAAGGCTTATATGCAAGTTATTATCATAAAACGTGTTTGGGGACCCGGGTCCTGCCCCAGGGGACATGTATCAATGCAAAAAAAGTTTTAAAAATGGAAGTTTTTTCGGGAGCAGTGATTTTAATAATGCTGAAAGTGAAACAATAAAAGTATAATATTCCTTTAAATTTCGTACCTGGGGGTGTCTATAGTATGCCTGTAAAGGGGCGCATGTTTCCCGTGTTTAGAACCATGTTTTAACTACTGTAAAACTACTATTGCTAGCGCCGGCTATAATGAATTGTCGGTCCGGCAATACACATAAAAGTTCATTGATAAAAATTCCGAACCAAAATTGAAAAAAAAAATGCATGGGGGTCCCCCTAAATTCTATACCAGGCCCTTCAGGTCTGGTATGGATATTAAGGGGAATCCCGCGCCAAAATTAAAAAAAAAATGGAGTGAGGGTCCCCCTCAAAAATCCATACCAGACCCTTATCCGAGCACTCAACCTGGCAGGCCGCAGGAAAAGAGGGGGGACAAGAGAGCGCCCCCCTCCTCCTGAACCGTACCAGGCCACATGCCCTCAACATTGGGAGGGTGCTTTGGGGTAGCCCCCCAGAGCACCTTGTCCCTATGTTGATGGGGAGAAGGGCCTCATCCCCACCACCCTTGCCAGGTGGTTGTGGGGGTCTGCGGGCGGGGGGCTTTTAGGAATCTGAAAGCCCCCTTTAATAAGGGGAACCCCAGATCCTGCCCCCCCCCTGTATGAATTGGTAATGGGGTACAAATGTACCCCTACCATTTCACAAAAAAGTGTCAAAAATGTTAAAAAACACAACAGTCCTTTATTAATTTCTTCTTCTTCCATCTTCTTTCTTCTGGTCTTCCTTCAGTGTTCTTCTTCTACCTCCATCTTCTTCTTCTCCATCTTCTTCTTCTCCATCTTCTTCTTCCTCTGCTCTTCTCGTCCCGCATCTGCACGATCCGCCTCAGTGGGAGACTTCCACTTCGGTTCTTCTGACACTTCTTATATAACGGAGGGCGAGGCCACCCAGTGACCCCGCCCTCCTCTGACGCACGGGGACTTTCCTGTGGCTTTCCCTGTGTTGTCAGAGGGGGGCGGGGTCACCCGTTTACGTAACCGGGTGACACCCCCCAGGTAGTAGTGATAGTAGCGATAGTAGTTTTACATGACTTTTTTCCCTTTAGAAATGTCATTTTGCTCTCGGACTGTTCTAAACACGGGAAACATGCGCCCCTCTACAGGCATACTATAGACACCCCCCAGCTACGAAATTTAAAGGGATATTACACTTTTATTGTTTCACTTTAAGCATTATTAAAATCACTGCTCCCGAAAAAACTGACGTTTTTAAAACTTTTTTTTTTGCATTGATCCATGTCCCCTGGGGCAGGACCCGGGTCCCCAAACACTTTATATGTCAATAACTTGCATATAAGCCTTTAAAATTAGCACTTTTGATTTCTCCCATAGACTTTCAAAGCGTGTTCCGCGGCTTTCGAATTTGCCGCAAACACCCCAAATTGTTCGCTGTTCGGCGAACGGGCGAACAGCCGATGTTCGAGTCGAACTCATGTTCGACCCGAACATAAAGCCCATCCCTACTCGGAGGTGGGTAGGGGGTGGAACCAAGGAATGGTCCTCGGAGGCGGACACAAGAGGTGACTTGGAAGGAGGGAGTTCCTGCACCTATTCTCTGAGAAAAAAAAACCCTGCAAAATCCTGTAGGTGCTGTAATTTGTGTGCTTTGGGTAAAACGTTTGTTGCCACAGCCACAAAAGAAGAGTTCATTATACAGCAAAACATCAACAGTGGTACGCACTATGTGATTTACCTGATCACCTGTATTTCATTATTAGGTTGTACCGCGTGGCGTCCTCTGAGAGCCCGTATAGGGGAACATTACCGCGACACCAATAACCCAAATGCTAGAAATATTTTGAATGCAACACGTCACTTTAGAGACTGTCATCAGGGCGATCTTTCCTTAATTTCGCTTCAGAGGAATAGAATGATTGTCTCACTCGCCCAGAGGAGGTGACAGGGAGAGAAGGCTACTGCAGAGAGAAACATGGTGGATTTTTAGATTAAAAACTAGATCTCCTCGGGGGTTAAACCTGAGGCGGGATCTGGACTTGCACTTACATTAAGAATGCCTCTCCCCAGAGCCTCCTCTCTCTCTCTTGTCCTTTCTTTCTTCTGGGTTTTTTTTCACATACCTGGATTATTATTTATCTATATAATTATTTAATTATAATTAATTAATTTATTAAAAAATTATCTTTTTTATTTAATGTTTTTTGAATTGTATGGTGTGCTTTCTTATGCATATGTCTATAAGTGTATGAGTGTATGCACGTGTGTGTACAGTACATGCATGTATGTACATACAGTATCTCACAAAAGTAAGTACACCCCTCAGTCACATTTCTGTAAATCTTTTCTTCTATCATTTCATGTGACAACACTGAAGAAATGACATTTTGCTACAATGTAAAGTAGTGAGTGTACAGCTTGTATAAGAGTGTAAATTTGCTGTCCCCTCAAAATAACTCAACACACAGCCATTAATGTCTAAACCGCTGGCAACAAAAGTCAGTACACCCCTAAGTAAAAATCTCCAAATTGGGCCCAAAGTGTCAATATTTTGTGTGGCCACCATTATTTTCCAGCACTGACTTAACCCTCTTGGGCGTGGAGGTCACCAGAGCTTCACAGGTTGTCACTGGAGTCCTCTTCCCCTCCCCCATGATGACATCACAGAGCTGGTGGATGTTAGAGACCTTGCGCTTCTCCACCTTCCGTTTGAGGGTGTCCCACAGATGATCAATAGGGTTTAGGTCTGGAGACATGCTTGGCCAGTCCATCACCTTTACCCTCAGCTTCTTTAGCAAGGCAGTGGTGGTCTTGGAGGTGTGTTTGGGGTGGTTATCATGTTGGAATACTGCCCTGCGGTCCAGTCTCTGAAGGGAGGGGATCATGCTCTGCTTCAGTAGGTCACAGTACATGTTGGCATTCATGGTTCCCTCAATGATCTGTAGCCCCCCAGTGCCGGCAGCACTCATGCAGCCCCAGACCATGACACTCCCACCACCATGCTTGACTGTAGACAAGACACACTTAAGGGAAAATGGCTAGTTGGGTCAATTTTGGACATTTTCACTTAGGGGTGTACTGACTTTGGTTGCCAGCGGTTTAGACTTTAATGGCTGTGTGTTGAGTTATTTTGAGGGGACAGCAAATTTACACTGTTATATACTGTTATACAAGCTGTACACTCACTACTTTACATTGTAGCAAAGTGTCATTTCTTCAGTGTTGTCACATGAAAAGATAGAAGAAAAGATTTACACAAATGTCACTGAGGGGTGTACTTACTTTTGTGAGATATTGTGTATATATATATATATATATATATATATATATATATATATATATATATATATATATATATATATATATATATATATACAGTATATAAAATAATGGAAGCCATTAGAACAGCAGACAGAAGTCTCGTCATTTCTCATCGCCCCGAGTCAGATGAGAACCAGATGACGCATTTTTACCGATTCCATCCCCCTCCGAACTTCTGCTAACTATCATACTTGTCAATACATCTTCCTGGGCTGGAATCCATGTGAGATTCTTCGCAGGTCGGGGTTGAAGGTCTTCGCACTTTTTCTGCCGGTGTCAGTTCAACATCTGGCGCACCTGAGGTCATGTGATTATGTTGTCAGGCGCGATCAGTGCTTGACGGGAGTGATGTGAGCTTCAGGCCTGCAGGTTCCTCTCTTCAAGAACCTTCAGCCGTGTGATTTATAGGCTGCACATCGGCGGCCTCACCTCTTACGCAACCGGAGGGGTTTTTTACCGGTGGAGTTTTTTTTAACTTGAGAACATGTGTGCCGGTTCCCATGTCGGCCGCGTGGAGTCATACATCATACAATGCCCAGCGCGCTAATATTAATAGGATGAAGTCATACGCTCGCCGCATGCTTCATGTCCGTCCGGGGATCTTGTTTCTGTCTGTGTAATGTTTGGGGGGATCTCTAGACTTTCTGAGATGGGAAAGCGCAATTCCTAAATCAGGTTTAAAAAATAAATAAAAATGTAATTTTTTAGGTAAAATTTTGACATTCGGCAACACCGAACTTCATCCCCATCTGTCACCCGGGCCTCTGATGGGGACTACAAGAGTCCCTTATGTACATGGGAGGAGCCTGTGATACTTATGTACATGGGAGGGGCCTGTGATACTTATGTACAAGGGAGGAGCCTGTGATACTTATGTACATGGGAGGAGCCTGTGATACTTATGTACATGGGAGGAGTCTGTGATACTTATGTACATGGGAGGAGCCTGTGATACTTATGTACAAGGGAGGAGCCTGTGATACTTATGTACATGGGAGGAGTCTGTGATACTTATGTACATGGGAGGAGCCTGTGATACTTATGTACATGGGAGGAGCCTGTGATACTTATGTACATGGGAGGAGCCTGTGATACTTATGTACATGGGAGGAGTCTGTGATACTTATGTACATGGGAGGAGCCTGTGATACTTATGTACAAGGGAGGAGCCTGTGATACTTATGTACCTGGGAGGAGTCTGTGATACTTATGTACATGGGAGGAGTCTGTGATACTTATGTACATGGGAGGAGTCTGTGATACTTATGTACATGGGAGGAGCCTGTGATACTTATGTACATGGGAGGAGCCTGTGATACTCATGTACATGGGAGGAGTCTGTGATACGTATGTACATGGGAGGAGTCTGTGATACTTGTGTACATGGGTGGAGTCTGTGATACTTATGTACATGGGAGGAGCCTGTGATACTTATGTACATGGGAGGAGCCTGTGATACTTATGTACATGGGAGGAGTCTGTGATACTTATGTACATGGGAGGAGCCTGTGATACTTATGTACATGGGAGGAGTCTGTGATACTTATGTACATGGGAGGAGCCTGTGATACTTATGTACATGGGAGGAGCCTGTGATACTTATGTACATGGGAGGAGTCTGTGATACTTCTGTACATGGGAGGAGCCTGTGATACTTATGTACATGGGAGGAGCCTGTGATACTTATGTACATGGGAGGAGCCTGTGATACTTATCTACATGGGAGGAGTCTGTGATACTTATGTACAAGGGAGGAGCCTGTGATACTTATGTACATGGGAGGAGTCTGTGATACTTACGTACATGGGAGGAGCCTGTGATACTTATGTACATGGGAGGGGTCTGTGATACTTATGTACATGGGAGGAGCCTGATATACTTATGTACATGGGAGGAGCCTGTGATACTTATGTACATGGGAGGAGCCTGATATACTTATGTACATGGGAGGAGCCTGATATACTTATGTACATGGGAGTGGTCTGTGATACTTATGTACATGGGAGGAGCCTGATATACTTATGTACATGGGATTTTTTCATGTTTTATTTTTAATAAATTTGCAAAGATTTCAAACAAACTTCTCTCACATTGTCATTATAGAGGATTGTTTAAAGAATTTTGGGGAATATAATGAATTTAATCCATTTTGGTTTAAGGCTGTAACATAACAAAATGTGGAAAAAGTGAAGCACTGTGAATACTTTCCGGATGCGCTGTAAATAAGCCCTCAATGTCATCCAATTGGGATTTCTATTCACTTGAATACATTTCCTAATCTGTAGCGAAGGAAAGTCTTTAGCGGGGAGGCTGGCTCTATAAAAATTCTCGGAGACTCTATAAAGCCCCAAATTTGAGCGATGTGGGAAACACACAGATCGTTAAGGGAAGGAGGCCGCCGTGCAGAGCGAAGTCTTTGGTTTTACGAGTTGGGAGCCCTCAGACACAATGCCAATCAGGCGGCCGCAGGACTAATTAACAGCGACATTAATTGGCTTGCAGAGTAATTTATTGGAAAGTGAGAAGAATCCAGGAAGAGCTCCGGGCTCTGGAAGATGGACAAAGCTGCCGTCCTCCGGGAGGCCATTATACTCCATCTATTGGCAGATTATTCGGAGGAAATCAAATCAAATTCCAAACACATCTTTCATTTGGATACAAATAATTATCCCAGGCTGGAGAAATGGAATGGATGGGGGGATGGAAAATTGGATAAATCTTTCTTATGTAACCAGCAAACTGAAAATAAACAATAAAAGCCAACCAACCGATGCCAGTGCAGGGATAGATCACATGATCCATGCCATCCCATAATTCTCTACATCTTCCAAGTGCTACATAATGACAGTTGTTGGAAAAGGATTTTCACACCTATGACATGCGTATCTATTTTACAAAGAAAAAAAGAATTGTAACAATTATTGTAAGCTGAAGCCATTAATAAGGTATTTAAAATGGTAAAATCTTTTAAATTCAGACTTCCTTTCCACGCACTGAGACTCTCCTGAGCCTGTTGTATGAATGTTTTGTTTTTAGGAGATTAGGATAATTTCAGGAGAAACATTGCTTTGTGTGGATTCTCCTCAAGATCCTTGGTGAGAAAGTATAGAACACGTGGCATTGGATTGTTTGACTATTACTGACTTGACCTGTCTACTGCCATGCTTGCCACTTGCCGTGACCCTTACCTGGACCTGAATACTTTCATGTTTACAGCCAGCCTTGACCCCTGCCTGGACCTGACTATTTTCATGTTTGCTACTCACCTTGACCCCTGCCTGGACCTGACTACTTTCATGTTTGCCACTCGTCTTGACCCCTGCCTCGACCTGACTACTTTCATCTTTGCCACCTGCCTCAACCCCTGCTTGGACCTGACTACTTTCATGTTTGCCACTCTCCTTGACCCCTGCCTGGACCTGACTACTCTCATGTGTGCTGCCTGCCTCGACCCCTGCCTGGACCTGACTACTTTCATGTTTGCTGCCTACCTCAACCCCTGTCTGGACCTGACCACTTTCATGTTTGCCACCTGCCTCACCCCGTACCTGGACCTGACTACTTTCATGTTTGCCACCTGCCTCGACTCCTGCCTAGACCTCACTACTTTCATGTTTGCCACCTGCCTCATCCCGTACCTGGACCTGACTACTTTCATGTTTGCCACCTGCCTCTACTCCTGTCTGGACCTCACTACTTTCATGTTTGCCACCTGCCTCATCCCCTACCTGGACCTGACTACTTTCATGTTTGCCACTCGCCTTGACCCCTGCCTGGTCCTGATTACTCTCATGTGTGCCGCCTGCCTCAACCCCTGCCTGGACCTGACTACTTTCATGTTTGCCACTCGTCTCGACCCCTGCCTGGACCTGACTACTTTCACGTTTGCCACTCGCCTTGACCCCTGCCTGGTCCTGACTACTTTCATGTTTGCCACCTGCCTCATCCCCTGCCTGAACCTGACTACTTTCATGTTTGCCACTCATCTCGACCCCTGCCTGGACCTGACTGCTTTCATGTTTGCCACTCGTCTCGACCCCTGCCTGGACCTGACTACTTTCATGTTTGCCACTCGCCTTGACCCCTGCCTGGACCTGACTACTCTCATGTGTGCTGCCTGCCTCGACCCCTGCCTGGACCCGACTACTTTCATGTTTGCCACTTGCCTTGACCCCTGCCTGGACCTGACTACTTTCATGTTTACCACCTGCCTCAATCCCTGCCTGGACCTGACTACTTTCATGTTTGCCACTTGCCTTGACCCCTGCCTGTTCCTGACTACTTTCATGTTTACCACCTGCCTCATCCCCTGCCTGGACCTGACTACTTTCATGTTTGCCACCTGAGTCAACCCCTACCTGGACCTGACTAATTTCATGTTTGCTGCCTACCTCAACCCCTGCCTGGACCTGACTACTTTCATGTTTGCCACCTGCCTCAACCCCTACCTGGACCTGACTACTTTCATGTTTGCCACCTGCCTCATTCCTTACCTGGACCTGACTACTTTCATGTTTGCCACCTGCCTCAACCCCTACCTGGACCTGACTACTTTCATGTTTTTCACCTGCCTCATCCCCTACCTGGACCTGACTACTTTCAGTTTTGCCATCTGCCTCATCCCCTACCTGGACCTGACTACTTTCATGTTTGCCATGCCTCATCCCTTACCTGGACCTGACTACTTTCATGTTAGCCATGCCTCATCCGCTAACTGGACCTGACTACTTTCATGTTTGCACCCTGCCTCGACCCCTGCTTGGATCTGACTACTCTCCTGTTTACAGTCTACCTCAACTCCTGCTTGGACCTGACTAATTTCTTGATTGCTGCCTTCCATGGCCCCTGCCTGGACCTGCCTACTCTCTTGATTGCAGACTGCCTTGATCCCTGTCTGGACCAGATTATTCTCTTGCCGACCCTGTCTCCCTACTGTAGCCTTCCTGTCCTCCTCTCATTAGTGGGACGACCCTCAGGGCCACAACCTGGTACCAACCTACAGCGAACAGCTCCAGGGGCCATTATGGCTCCCAGCCCACCTCCACCAGAAGCTCTGGCAAGGACCAGACCATGCATAGACTTTATGCCTCAAGTGAGCCGGCAGCAACCGCCAGGGTTGTGGCCGTTACAGACCTATTCCCATCTTCGCCCACTCTGAAGCTAAAGATTACAGAAAGCTAATATAAAGAAAGACTCGTATAATTATTTTAGCTTTTTTAAATGAAAGCATCTTTATTTTTTAATGAATATATAACTGAATTAAAAGGTGGATTCCAGCTTTAGCTTAGGTTTGATGATCCTGCAGTGGTACGGGTCACTATTCATACTACCCTGTTCAAGCTTCAAATCTCAGACATGGCTTTATACAAAGTAGGGCGGAGTTTATATTGCTGGAGTATGTATGACTGAGGCACCGGAAAAATTCATGGTTGGAGAAAGTCAATCACATGTAAACAGAGTGAAGTGGCTCCAATGAAGGTGCTCCCTAACTAGGGAATCCAGGATTTGGAATCCATCCAGAAAGTAGAAAGATTATTGAGAGCACCAGATCAAAAACCTAAAAGTCAAAAATATTTTAATACTGATGTTGGTTTATAACAAGAAGGCATAAACAGCCAACACATTACGGGGGGCTTACAGATCTCCCCCTTCTTCGAGGCTCAAATATTTTATGTACTTAGGAGGACTAAAAAAAAATAAGGGGAGGTATGCTCCCTACCGACCACCAATGTAAGGGGCATTTTACCATGAATTGGGACCTGATATTATTTCAAGGGTTCTTTTAGGGTTTAATGGTTGGGAATGGCTGCTCTGTATAAAGATTTACTTTAAATGGACCCTGTCCCTTCACTGAGCTCCCCAACTGATCTGTTGCTCTGGGAGTCAACACCAGTGTAAGCCCCAATCTCAATGGTGTTAGAACTTGCACAGGGACTAAGATGTTGACCTCCTCGTCAAGTGACAATATTCTGTCAGAACACTTCATTTTGGGAGGAGGTCACATACCTGGAAGTGGTGGATATTTACGAGGGCTCCTCGTAATAGAACAGGGGTCTCCAAACGTTTTTAACAAAGGGCCAGTTTACTGTCCTTCAGGCTTTAGGGGGGCGGATTGGGAGTAGAAAAGGTCCCAATGCCCCATTATTTGTTTCAGTGGGCGTAATTGTGCACCATCATTGATGTCATTGGGAGGAATTGTGCCCCATTGTTGGTGTCATTGAGAGGAATTGTGCCCCTATTGTTGGTGTCATTGAGAGGAATTGTGCCCCATCGTTGATGTCATTGGGAGGAATTGTGCCCCATCGTTGGTGCCATTGAGAGGAATTGTGCCCCATCGTTGGTGTCATTGGGAGGAATTGTGTCCCTTCATTGATGTTGGGGGGTGGGGGGATTTTGCCCCATTGTTGGTATCGGTGGATGAAATAGTGTCTCAAGCGCCAGATAAAAGCAAGCAAAGAGACGGGTCTAGTCCCAGGGCCACAGTTTGTAGACCACTGCCATCGAGTGTCAGGGTTGCAGGAGGCTGAATATAAGTGGGTTGGGTGGGCTGAATGTGTCCTGAATTGGCAAATTAAGAAGAATAGGAATTGCGATGTTGACCTCCTTGTCAAGTGACAATGTTTAGTCAGAGCAGTGCATCCTCAGAGGAGGTCCCGTGTCTTTTAAAGCCTGAAAGTGGGGGATAAATATGCTCTGGCAGGACCATGGAGAGCCGGGGCTGCAGGAAAGGTCAATATAAGTGGGTTGGGGTGGGCTGAATGGTATCCTGGATGGGCGGTTTAAAGGAACAGGAATTATGATGTTGACCTCTTTGTCAAGTAAAAATGTTTGGTCAGAGCACAGCATACTGGGAGGAGGTCACTCACTCTTCCATTTGTGAAAGTGGAGGATAACTTTGATGGCTTTGACAGGGTTAAGGAGTGCCGGGGGGGAAGGAAAGGTGAATACAATTGGGTCGGGGTGAGTTATGATGTTGACTTTCTTGTCACGTGACAATGCTTGGTCAGAGCACTGCATCCTGGGAGGAGGTCACATGTTCTTCCGTGCCTGAATGTGATGGATATTAACGATGGCTCTGACTGAACAATGGAGATCTGGACATGCGGGGAAGGTGAATTCAAGAGGGTTTAGGGTTGGGCTGAATGGTGTCCGGAATGGGCAAATTAAAGAGAACAGGAATTATGATGTTGACCTCCATGTCAAATGACAATGTTTGGTGTAAGCGCTGCATCCTGGGATGACCTCACTTGCTCTTCAATACCTAAAAGTGGAGGATATTTATGATGGCTCTCACAGAGCCATGGAGTGCTGGGGGTGCAGGAAATATAAATATGAGTGTGTTGGGGTGGGCTGAATGGTGTCCTGAATGGGCAAATTAAGAAGAACAGGAATCGTGATGTTGACCTCCTTATCAAGTGAAAACGTTTGGTCAGAGCACAGCAAACTGGGAGGAGGTCACTTATTTTTTCATTTTTGAAAGTGGAGTCATCATTTTTGATGGCTCTGACAGAGTTAAGGAATGCCAGGGGAAGCAAAGGTGAATACAATTGGGTTGGGTGGACTGAATGAGAAAATTAAGGA
Source organism: Lithobates septentrionalis (assembly GCA_037952835.1). NCBI lineage: Eukaryota > Metazoa > Chordata > Amphibia > Anura > Ranidae > Lithobates > Lithobates septentrionalis. Next base: position 295,573 of record JBBDGP010003846.1, read on the forward strand.
GAACAAGAATTATGATGTTGACTTTCTTATTAAGTGACAACATCTACATCCGCCCACTTCTCAAAATCATCAGAAAATCGGACCTCTGCTTCCACTCATACGCGGATGATACCCAACTATACCTTCGCATCACCGAAGAAAAAGACCATCATCAGCAACTAGAAAAATGCCTCACTTTGATAGACGATTGGATGACCACTAGCTCTCTTAAACTCAACGGATCAAAAACCGAGCTTCTTCTCCTACACGCAAATCAAAATTCCAAAACTAAGACCCCATGGACACCACCCACCATCTTTGGACAGACCATCTCTCCAAACACCAAAGCCAAGAGTCTCGGAGTCATTTTTGACTCAGAAATGTCAATGGATGCACAAATAGGATCAGTAGTCAGCCAATCTCACCATCTCCTCCGCCTTCTACGTAGACTCATTCCCTTCGTCCCAGAAGAGGACAAAGCAGCAGTAGTTGGAACAATCATTAATTCCAGACTCGACTATGCAAACTCCCTCTACATAGGACTACCCCAATATCAGCTTGCGCGCTTGCAACTCATCCAAAACACGGCGGCAAGACTGTTAACAGGGAAAAAAACGTGGGAATCCATCTCCCCTTCCCTGAGGAGCCTACATTGGCTAACCGTAAAGAACCGAATTACCTTCAAGACCCTCTGCCTCACTCACAAATGCATACAAGGAAATGCTCCTCAATACCTACGCGAGAAAATAAAGCACTGCACACCCAATCGCAGTCTTCGATCTTCAAACCAAAACCTCCTCCTTATTCCAAAATCCCACTACAAAACAAGAGGAGAACGAAGATTCGCAGTCCATGGACTACGGTTATGGAATGCTCTACCTACTCCCATCCGCATGGAAGAAAACCATCAGGCCTTCAGGAAGAAACTAAAGACCTACCTCTTTTAAGAAGCTGGACAACACAGGCCAGATCCAGCGCCTTGAGGCGATTCAGTTCGCATTTGCAGCGCTATACAAATCATTCATTCATTCATTCAAGTGACAATATTTGGTCAGAGAACTGCATCCTGAGGTCACATCTTTCAATGCCTGAAATTGGCGTAAATACAGTATATGAGGGCTCTGACAAAGCAATGGAGATCTGGGGGTGCAAGGAAAGTGAATATAAGTGTGTCAGGATGGGCTGAATAGTCCTGATTGAGCAAATTTAGTCGAACGGGATTAACAATGTTGACCAACTCAAGTGACAATGTTTGGTCAAAGAACTGCATCCTGGGAGGAGGTCACTAGCTCTTCAAAACCTGAAAATGGAGCAAATTTATGATGGCTCTGAAAGAGCCATGGAGTGCCGGGGGTGGGGAAGATGAATACTAGTGAGTTGGGGTGGGCTGAACGGTGCCCCGAATGGGCAAATTAAGAAGCAAAGGACCTATGATGTTGACCTGCTTGTCTAGTGACAATGTTTGGTGAGAGCACTGCATCCTCTGAGGAGGTCACATAGTCCTCCATGCCTGAAAGTGACGAATATATATATATATGATGGCTCCGACAGACCATAGAGAGCCGAGGCTGCAGGAAATCTAGGGTGGGCTCAGCTGAATGGTCTCCAAAATTAGCAAATTAAGAGGAACAGGAATTATGATGTTAACCTCCTGGGACCTCCTGCATCCTGGGAGAAGGTAATTTGCTCTTCCATACCAGAAAGTATTGAATATTTATGATGACTCTGACAGAGCCTTGGAATTACGGGTGTTGCAGGAAAGGTGGACACAGGTGGGTGGGCTGAATGGTGCCCTAAGTGGGCAAATTGCAAATATTTTAATGACCCTTCAATGTTCTCAGCTCTCCCTCCCCTCCGATATCCTCCTTCGTCCTCCTCCCTGTGCAGACCAAGAGCCTCTAAGACCCACAAACATAGACGGCTTCTTGTTATACGCAGAAGAAGGCGATACGTCCCCTCGGGCCTGAGTGAGTCTGGCTCCTTATTGACATGATGGACCTGCCGAGTCCGTCACCAGAACAGAGGCAATTACTACCCAGCTAACAGGATAATTACTGCTTTGTCTATTAAGTTTGACCCGTGTTAATGAAATGGATCTGGAAATTACAGTCCTGTACGCCGCCCCTGCCTGGAAATGTGACGCCTGTGTACTGATATACAAGAACGACGAGATCTGAGCCGCTCCAAACAAACAGAAGACGGCTGATGAACCAAAATCCGCTGAGATGGCTAAACATAGACAGCAGCCAATGTGCAAACCCCAGAGGCCCCCCACTGATTACACCCCCCCCCCCAAAACTGATCGCAGCCCCCCACTACATCATACCGACTGACAGTACAGCTCATACAGGAGTAGACATGTGCACTGCCAAAAAATTAGTTTGTTTTCGTTTCAGTCATTTTTTATTTATTTTTTTGTTTTTTTTAGGTCATTCGTTATGATCGCAATTCGGAAATTCGAAAATTTGTAAATTCGAAAACTCGTACATTCGTAAATTCGTAAATTCGAAAATAAGAAAGGAAATCCGAAAATTCAAAATAATAACTAACTATTAAATTATAGGTATTGAAATTTCCTTTCAAATTTGGCTGTTAGTCAACGTAATGAATCCGAATTTATCCAAAGTTATGAATTATCCGAAATAACGAATGCTGCATCTAAACAAAAGGAATGGAATGAATTATTAATTAAAATAATAATAATAATAAAACGTTTTTATTATTATTATTATTTTTTATTAATTTGTTACGTTCCATTCGTTTAGATACAGCATTCGTTATTTTGGATAATTCGTAACTTCGGGATAAATTCGGATTCATTACGTTCTCCAAAGGCCAGATTTGAAAGGAAATTCCAATACCTATAATTTAATAGTTAGTAATAGTTAAGTTATTATTAGTTAGTTATTATTTCAGATTTTCAAATTTTCGGATTTTCAAATTTTCGGTTTTCGGATTTTTGTTCTTTTGAATTTCTGTTCTTATTTTCAGATTTCCGAATTTCCGAAATTTTGAATTTTCGAATTTAGGATTTTCGAATTCTGCTTACATCAGCAAGCAAAGAAAACCGTTTCCTGACAAGGTAACATATTAGGAAACATATTATAATGACAACAAAAAAGAAATTACAAACCCCGAACCTCAACTTAAACACAATCCAGGCTAAGAAACCTTTTGAGATCTAATCGCCATCAGGATGCGATTCCAAAACCCCCCATTAACCCCTCCCCCCACATAATTCACCTTGCATTCTGCACCAGCCACTCTCATTCCCTTCCCACCTTCCTCCCACCATCATCCAATCCTTCCCTCACTTCACCCCTCGATTTCTGCCGACCTCCAGCCTCACTTCTGCCATGCCGAGGAGGAGGGGTTGGCACCACCATACACTCTGGTCCAGCACCCTCCGCTGCCTTCACTACACTAGGAGAAACAATAGGTGCAGACACAGACTTGACAACCACACTTTCTGACACTGACTGGGGAACCACAGACTGGGGGGACACTGACACCACAGACTGGGGGGACACTGACACCACAGACTGGGAAGACACTGACACCACAGACTGGGGGGGACACTGACACCACAGACTGGGAAGACACTGACACCACAGACTGGGAGGAGCCTGACACCACAGAGGGCCTCACAGACACAGATTCTTACGGAACAGAGACAATAGGATTCCCTGGTACAACCTCCGCCAACCAGGACTCTTCTCTATCCAGATGGAAAATTTCTCCACTAGCTCAGGCTTATCGTGCAAAGCCTCAGGGCACGGGCTATAAGGGTGACCAACCTTATCACATAGGTTACATTTAATGTTACAGTCCCTCGCCAGATGCCCCAGTTCCTGACACAAAGAGCACTTCTGTTCTGGACATTTAGAGGAGAAATGTCCCTTCACTCCACATTTATGGCACAGCTTAGGTTGACCAGGGTAGAAGACAGTAATCCTATCTCTACCAATAAAGGCAGAGGAGGGCAAATGCTGGACCACATTCCCATGCACACTCAACCTCATTGACACCGACCACCCACCCCTCCAGATTCCTCTATCATCCACAATCTTTTTAAGGGGCCACAACGTTTCACCAAACCTCCTCAACCAGACCCTTAAATCCTCAGGGGGTATAGACTCATTCCTTGTCAGGATAGTCACATTCTTAATCAAGGGCTGTCATGAGACAACTTTAGGGACAAGCCCCTTCGAGTCCAGCTGACCCCTATAGACATGCTCAATCCACTCCCAAAACAGATCCAGCGATTCTGGACACACAAATGATAAATCATATTCAAAGGAACCAGCCGGACTGATAAAAGCATAAATATCCTCTGCCTTAAAACCCATGGCTTGGATCTTATGCACAACCACCCTCCTGATAGGTCGAATACCTCCTCCTTCCCACCTGAGCTGTACAACATTCCTGCGTTTAATGGAAAGTGCGTTAGGTGAAAGTCACACAACTGGCTCCCTTCCACCAGCAGCAGCATGATTTTGTCCCAACACAGCCTTAGCATAACTCCTAACTGGGACAGATGACACATTAACTGGCTGCATAGGAATGTTAACTGGCTGCATAGGAACCTCTGAAAACTGGTTTGGTAAATTACCCACCACTTGATCCTCCCTTCTATACTCCAGCACAAAAGTCTCGCTCACCATAGTCCCGGAAGTACCAAAGTTACTAGCAGTCTCATCATCAAGTAAAGTCTTCTGTTTATAAAAAACACCAGCTGTTTCAGTGTTCATACGGCCCTCCTGCTCTGCAGTTTCAATGTTCATGCGACATTCCTGCTCTGCACTGTTAGTGTCCATGTGGGACTCCTCGTAGCCAGCTAATCCTGCATTCCCTGCTGATTGCAAGGATCTGTTAGCAGGTTCAATCTCAGGAAAGTCCTCCACACATTGAGAGAGATTTTCAGCAAGCACTCCTTTATCATGATCCTCATCTGATGAGTAGGTGTCGGTCAAGGGAGATTCCATTTCTGTAATGGCCTGCAGCAATCTGCCATTTTCCACAACCTCCTCCTGAGATGACCCAGGCTGCTTGGGAGGGAGGGGGGCAGATACTGACTCAGACATGACAGATCCTGAGACAGGGGTAGTACTGGGGCCACCATGTGCAGCCACTTCCTTACCTCCCATCCATACCGTCGCCGTTGCTGTGGCATCCACCCTCTGGCTGGTATTGGCACCGGCACTTTCCTTCATCTGTTGCAATCTCTCCTCATTCTCACACCTTTCTCTGAACACACCGCTGCTCTCCTTCAGAGAGGCGACCAACTTCTCCTACTTTTTCAATGCCTCTTACAGAGACTTCCCTCTTACTGTTTCCAGACTTACTGTGCAGGGATTTCTTTTTCCTGAGATCTGCTTTCATGACAGCAAGTTTCTGTTCCTCCTTAGCAATGTGGCGAAGTCTGTTCATCACTTTATCCTGGAAGACTGGTAAGGACTCCTCTTGCATGGGGACAGGCCCAGGATCCATTGCAGCTTGAGCACATGGAGTAGGACTCAGAGCCTCTGGAGAGCCTCCACCTTCATCTCCCCAAACCCACTGCATGGTGGTTGGGGAGAAGCCTGCAGGACAGGCCCGGGCTTGATGTTTCCTCCGAGAGCAATACAGAGTGAGCCAACAGCACCTTGCAAAACTGCATCACCTGGTGGGGAAGCTCCTCTGGTGCAGAGACTGATGTGACTGGCTCAGTGTTCTGTGTACAGCACTGCGGTATATGTCAGAGCTATATAAATGTAATAATTATAGGGTGTGACTGTGGGGGGACATTAGAGTGTAAGCTCCTCTGGTGCAGACTGATGTGACTGGCAGAGATACTGTATATACGTCTAAAAATATTTATAGATTAAAATAAAATAAAATTATACAAAAACAGAAAACTTTCTTTTCTCAAAGTTTACATTGTGTCGTTCTGGTTGAGTTGACATTTCCTGGTTGCAGTAAGTTTTGTGTACCGATTGGTCATCGTTATATTTCATCATTCTCCGTATATTGCTCAGGAATCATATCCGTATCCGGAATATCATTTTGTTTTCCAGCTCAGAAAAAGTCACTTTTAAACATCAATCTGAATTATTCGCAATTTCAAGACGTTTCATCCTCAACAAGTATTTGGCTCCGGAAGCTAATTGTCTCGTCGCATCAAACGCCGAGCCGTATCACTCTATAAATAAAGAAGATTGTATTGTGATGTTGATTAATAAAGAGATTCAATGTTTCCCGAGGATCCTCTGCTCTCATCTATCCCTCCAGATGTCAATCTCATTATTTTCCTTTAAATATAAAACTGATAGCGTCTGATTAAATTAACCTTTAGACATTAATAAGACTCCCATTGAGATACGGCGCAATGCTTCTGACTCGAGGGAAGTCGCTGCCGAATTTGATTGTTGATTAAAAAAATGAGCAAGTTGCAATGATTTCCCGTGATTACACTCCGCAGGAGATGAGATTTTATTTACTGTATGGTGACCATCACTAACAGAGAGAAAGGAAGAGGGAGAGGGGGAAAGGAGAATTGACAGAAGAGGGAACAGAGATAGAGAGAAGAGCGAGAGAAGAGGAGAAGGGAGGAGATGAGAATTGATAGAAGAGGGGACAGTGATAGAGAAAAGAGCAAGAGAAGAGGAGCAGAGGAGAGGAAAGGAGGAGAGAGGACAGGAAAGGAGAGAGGAGAGGAAAGAAGGAGAGGGAACAGAGATAAAGAGAAGAGGGAGAGAGAAGAGGAAAGGGGAGGAGAGGAGAGGAAAGGGGAGGAGAGGAGAATTGATAGAAGAGGGGACAGAGATAAAGAGAAGAGAGATAAGAGGGGCAAAGGAGAGAGGGGAGGAAAGGAGAATTGATAGCAGAGTGAAAGTAGATAGAGAGAAGAGCGAGAGAAGAGGGGAAGAGGAGAGAAAAGAAGGAGAGAGGAGAGGAAAGGAAAGAAGGAGAGGAGAGGAAAGAAGGAAAGAGCAGAGGAAAAAAGGAGAGTGTAGAGGAGAGGAAAGAAGGAGAGGAGAGGGAACAGAGATAAAGAGAAGAGGGAGAGAGGAGAGGAAAGGGGAGGAGAGGAGAATTGATAGAAGAAGGGACAGAGATAGAGAGAAGAGTGAGAGAAGAGGGGCAGAGGAGAGGAAAGGAGAGAGGAGAGAGGGGAGGAAAGAAGGAAAGAGGAGAGGAGAGGAAAGAAGGAAAGGAGAGGGAACAGAGATAAAGAGAAGAGTGAGAGAGGAGAGGAGAGGAGAGGAGAAGGGAGGAGATGAGAATTGATAGAAGAGGGAACAGAGATAGAAAGAAGAAAGAGAGAAGAGGGAGAGAGGACAGTGAAATTGATAGAAGAGGGAACAGAGATAAAGAGAGAAAAACAAGAGAAGAGAAGGGAGGAAAGGAAAGGGGAGGAAAGGAGAATTGATAGAAAAGGGAACAGGGATAGAAAGAAGAAAGAGAGAAGAGGGAGAGAGGAGAGTGAAATTGATAGAAGAGGGAACAGAGATAAAGAGAAGAGGGAGAGAGGACAGGAGAAGACAAGGGAGGAGAGGAGAGGAAAGGGGAGGAGAGGAAAGGGGAGGAGAGGAGAATTGATAGAAGAGGGAACAGAAATAGAGAGAAGAGTGAGAGAAGAGGGAGAGAGAATAAGTTGGGAGGAGAGGGGAGTGTATTAGAGAGGAGGGGAGGGGAGGAAAGGAGACAGGAGAAATAATAGAAGAGGAAACAGAAATAGAGAGAAGAGTGAGAGAGGAGAGCGAGGGGAGGGAATAGAGAGAGATACAAGAAACAGAGGAAAGCAAAGGATAAGGGAAGAGAGGAAAAGGGAAGGAGAATTGATAGAAGAGGAAACAGAGATAGAGAGAAGAGCGAGAGAAGACATAAGAGGGAGAGAGTAGAGGAGGGGAGGAAAGGAGAGAGGAAGCAAGAGGAGAGGAGAGGAGAATTGATAGAAGAGGGAACATAAATAAAGAGAAGAGTGAGAGGAGAGGGAAAGGAGGTAATAGAGAGAGATAGAAGAAAGAGAAGAAATGAGAGATGAGGAGAGGAGATTTGATAAAAAGGGAACAGAGATAGAGAGAAGAGCGAGGAAAGAGGAGAGGGAGGGGTGGGAATAGAAAGATAGAAGAAAGAGAAGAAAGGAGAATTGATAGAAGAGGGAACAGAGATAGAGGAAAAGGAGAGGGAGAGAATAGAGAGAGGGGACGGAATAGAGAGTTAAAGAAGAAAGAGAGAAGAGGGAGAGAAGAGAGGAGAGCAAAAGAGAGAGAAGAGAGAATAGATAAAGATAGAGACCAACCCAAATGGGACTCCAGCCCAACAGAAACACTTAATCTGGAATTATGCAAGCACCTCCTCCAGGTCCATCAAAACTCCCCCAAAAGTGGTTGTCGGTCTGAGTTGGGCAGATTTCCCTTACTGAGATGAGTACAGTAGAGGGCGCTATCATACTGGGACCACCTTCAAAACAGCAGTCACAATTCATACCAACATGAAGCCCTACTGACCAACAAGGACCAGTCCAAACCATGTGTCCTGCAAAAACTCATCAGCGCCTTGTCCATCCCAAACTCCCAACAATTTGGCCTTACAAACATCTCAAATAAAAGACATAATGAAGGATTCCGAAGCAAAATATGTCAGAGAATGGAGAAATTAAATAACACACTTCAAGAAATTAACTATTTACCAGTCACTGGAGAGAGACTACAAACTGGCCCCATGCCTGGAGGTGCTAATAGACCCCAAAAGACAGACAGACCCCCAAGTGTAGTCAGGTATAGTTCCCCTTTAAGGGTTGTAGTGTGGTTTTTTTCGATGTGGAGTGCCCCTTTATGAGGTGGGAGGAGCCTCAGGCTGCCTGATGCCACTAAGGAGAGGATACCAGAGAGGGTACGGTGTGCTCTCCCCTTTGGCTGTTGTGGAACTATAAGTCCCATGAGGCACTGCAAAACTCTAACAGGCACCAGCATGACTCCCAGAGGCAGGGGGCATGATGGGATTAGTAGTTTCAGTGCAGACGGAGCGCTAAGGTTGCCTACCAGTGGTCTAGAGGCTCGGATGATTGACCAAACTTTAGAATAGAAAAATGGGTTAGGGTTGGAGTTGGGGTTGGGGTTAGGGTTAGGGGTTAGGAGTTAGGACTCAGGAATTGGAATAGGGACCTCCTCCAAAGATCAAAGGTCAGCAGGCGTGTCCCCAGAGGTGAAAGGTCAGCAGGCGTGTCCCCAGAGGTGAAAGGTCAGCAGGCGTGTCCCCAGAGGTCAAAGGTCAAGAAATGTGGCTGACCCACCCCTACCAAAGTGTTCCGCCTACCCCAACTAAGTCGGGGTATGAACAAGCCGGGGAATGACTTGGCCTACAAATGGATTGCCGGCCAGACAACTCGTTGCCAAATCAGATCAATAAAAACAAAATGTTTACGATTTGCCGTTTTGCCGCGTGTAAGCGCCGAATCTGTGAGCGCTCATTATGTATACTGAACTGATCATATTCAAACGCATCCCTAACACATAAAACAAGATCCCTCTGGATGGTGGCGGTAGGCGGCACGGAGGAGCCGGTGTACCCATGATCAGGAGGTACATATGGATTCCACGCCAGCCGCGCCGGAGTCCATAAAACGAGATTTCATTCATCTATTACCTCATTTGCTACAAGAAGGGAAAGCTCTGCGCTGAGATAAGTAATACATGAAATAATGATAAATTGCAGCATTAAACAATTGTCTAAGTCCCAAAACAGATCATTTATTTGCATTAGCACTCCGGGTCAGCCGCTCGGCGTATGCAGATTGGCGATCTACCCCTCGACTGCGTCGAGCATTTCAAACAAATAAATAGCGCCATTCGTCATTGCCAGCCCGCCTTGCGGTCCGCGGGAAAAAAAAAAGACTCATTTTGATTAATCTCAACTTTCCTCCGGACAGAGATTAACGGCGGACCGCGCTGTTCTGCCACGCGACATTCCGCGCCACGTCGGGCTGTAATTGAGAATTTATCTTAGAAATGACTCGTGGTGGTCAAAATAAGACGTTGCCGGCAATCGGACAGAAAAGTTGTGGCTGGAAAACGCAATTATAAATGGAGGAGCCGAGAGATTAATTAAAGGAAAAAATCCGGGTCCAACAGAAAAACACTCGGCTGACGCACGTGTGGAGGGCGTGTTCGCCCATCTAGGGGCCTCATAGGGGCCAGCACATCTCCATCCATGAGATGAGGTTCCTGCATGGCAGAGGACAGCACGGCTCTGCACGTCGGTGCTCTAGAAATGCATACAATGGTGCTGATTCATCGAGCTGCTGTGAGCTGTACCCAAAGGAAACTGTTCATCTTTGGTACCAGCCACCAACAGCCGTCAATGTTGGTAAAGTAAATCAGGTTCAGAACATACATCAGACAAAGAGTGGGGAACAGTTACAATTTCTGCAAGGTGCTTATTTCTGTCTATCTCCCCATTGACATACCTAGGAACTTGCTGGATTTCACCCAGAGATCCTGACGTACAGGAGGGACCTCCTTCCCGTTATTGGCCCCTGTTGGGGTGAAGGGGGGTCTGAATGGTTTGTTATCTTGCTAACTTATAGGAGTGACCTCCTTCCCATTATTGGCCCTTGTTGGGGTGAAGGGGGGTCTGAATGGTTTGTTATCTTGCTGACTTATAGGAGGGACCTCCTTCCCATTATTGGCCCCTGTTGGGGTGAAGGGGGGTCTGAATGGTTCGTTATCTTGCTAACGTACAGGAGTGACCTCCTTCCCGTTATTGGCCCCTGTTGGGGTGAAGGGGGGTCTGAATGGTTTGTTATCTTGCTGACTTATAGGAGGGACCTCCTTCCCATTATTGGCCCCTGTTGGGGTGAAGGGGGGTCTGAATGGTTCGTTATCTTGCTAACGTACAGGAGTGACCTCCTTCCCGTTATTGGCCCCTGTTGGGGTGAAGGGGGGTCTGAATGGTTTGTTATCTTGCTAACGTACAGGAGTGACCTCCTTCCCTTTATTGGCCCCTGTTGGAGTGTAAGGGCCGACTGCCTTTCTTACTTCTCCCCTTGTCATGTGACATATAAAATGACCAGAGATGGGAAGAAGGAGAAGAAGAAGGAGGTCTGACTTGTGAGAACATGGAAGGTGGGAGGAGTAACTATAGCTCACCCCTCAAAGCTCAAAGAGCCCTTTAGCCACCTTACCTCTTTCAGAGCCCTTCAGCCCCTCCCTATGGCCCCTTAAGGACCACACAGGGCTATTTCACCCCACAGAGACACTCATGCACATGGCCAGAGAAGGGGGTCTGAATGGAAGAGAAGCTACCCAGACCTACCAAAATGGGTCTCCAACCCAACATAAAGATTTCATCTGGAATTCTGCAAGCATCTCCTCCAACTCCAAGGAAAGGAGAGGAAAGGAAGAGGAGTAGAGAAGAAAGAGGAAGAAGAGGGAAGGGAATGGAAGGGAAGGGAAGGGAAGGGAGAGGGGCAAGAGGGGAGGAAAAAAGAGCAAAAAAAAAACCCACCCAGACCAACCAAGGTGGGAAGAGCATCTATAGCTCACCCCTCAAAGCTCAAAGAGCCCTTTAGCCACCCTACCTCTCTCAGAGCCCTTTAGCCCCACCCTATGGACCCTTAAGGACCACACAGGGCTATTTCACCAGACAGAGGCACTCATGCACATGACCAGAGAAGGGGGTCTGAAGAGAAGAGAACCTACCCAGACCAACCAAAAAGGAACTCCAACCCAACAGAAATATTTTATATGGAATTTCACAAGCATCTCCTCCAAGTTTAAAGATGGGAGGGGAGAAGGGAGGAGAGGAGCCCATGCAGACCAACCGAAATGGAATTCCAGTCCTTCAATCCATCAGTGCACCTCCAGCAGTGCTTGTCGGTCTGAGCTGGGCAGATTTCCCTTACTGCTATCAGTACAGAAGAGGGCGCTATCATACTGGGACCACCTACAAAACAGCAACTCATACCACCATGAAGACCTACTGACCAACAAGGACCAGTCCGAACCATGTGTCCTGCAAGAACTCATCAGCGCCTTGTCCATCCCAACTCCCAACAATTTGGCCTTACAAAATCTCAAATAAAAGACATAATGAACAATTCCAAAAAAAAATATTCATTGAGCTGTTGCTCGCTGTACCTGCAGGAAACTGTTCATCTTTGGGAAAAGCCACCAATAACCGTCAGTGTTGGCAAAGGAGTACGAGTTTGGCCCAAACACCAGACAAAGACAGAGTGGGCAACAATTTCTGCAAGTTACTATTTTCTGTCCATCACCCCACTAGCATGCCTGGGAGCTTGCTGGATTTCACCCAGAAATGCTGGATTTTCATCTAGATTACTGGCAGTGCCGGGACAGGATCATCAAGAGCTCAGGGCAACTATGCCAAACTACGCCCCCCCCCCCCCCCAGATGTATGCGCATTATGTGTCAGCAAATTCCCCCCAACAAAAATTGATCACTAATCTGCATGCTTACCACCTAAGCATAAATTCCCCCAGTACATATCTGCCCCCCCTGCGGAAATCTCCCTCCCCATCCCCCAATTCCCCCAACACAAATGCCCCTCCCCAAAAAAAGTCACATCCTCTCCCCCGACTCCAAATTCCCCCCTTCCTAGCAAAAATCCATCCTCTAAATCCCCCCCCCCCAGCACAATTCTCTCCCCCCTTCACTATTGCACCTCCTCAAGCACAAACCCCCCCCCTCCAAACACAAATCCTCTTCCCCATTCCCTTCCCAACACAAATCCCCCAAAATCACCACTCCTAGCAATTCTTACCCCCTGCTACCTCCTAGCACAAATCCACCCCCTAAATTGCCCCTCACAACACAAATCTCCTCCACCTCAATCTCCTGGCAGAACCCCTCCCTCCCAATCTCACATGGAACCACAGTGCCCAGGGCAGCCGTCCCTCCTGCCCACCCCTTGTCCCGGCCCCTGAATACTGGCTCTCTGACCACCAGGGTTCATTCTGCTGCTGACTTATAGGAGTGACCTCTTTCCCATTATTGGCCCTGTTGGGGTGTAAGGGCCGATCGCCCTTCTTACTTCTCCCCTTGTCATGTGACATATCACATGACCAGAGGTGGGAAGAAGGAGAAGAAGAAGGAGGTCTGACTTGTGAGAACATGGAAGGTGGGAGGAGCAACTATAGCTCACCCCTCAAAGCTCAAAGAGCCCTTTAGCCACCTTACCTCTTTCTTAACCCTATCAGCCCCTCCCTATGGCCCTTTAAGGACCACATAGGGCTATTGCACCCCACAGAGACACTCATGCAGTGGTTTTGGTTTCCTTCCAATGACACCACTAATACAGGGATATTTTCTCCTCTCATCATTTTCTGCTCCCAGTGACATCAGCTCTACAGGGGCTTTTGTTCCTTCAATGATACCAGCAACATGGGGACATTTCTTCCCTTAAAGAGGAAGCCAGTTAGCAGCTACAAAAAACTGTAGCTGCTGACTTTTAAAAAACAGCCACTCATCTGACCCACGATCCAGCGGTAAACTCACCCCAATCGGTCTCACCCGCTGTCTTTGGTCCCCAGCATCTTCACTATGGGCACTGAGTCGCGCTGCGCATCGTGATTGATGGATGCAGTCTTCTGGGACCTGTCAGTGTCTCAGAAGACTGCAGGGGGGAGGGAGGATAAAGGAAGTGGGAAGCAGGTACCTGTCAAAATCGAGTACCTGCTCCCCCTGCTCCTCAAAAGTGCCAATTGTGCAAGAGGAGCGGGGAATGAGTCCTTAAAGCAGAACTTCCCCTTTTGGGTGGAGCTCTGCTTTAAGTTACATCAGTGAAGCATTGGGCATTTCTCCTTTCCAGTGACACCAGAGACATAGTGGGATTTCCTCCTTCCAGTAAAACCAGCGACCCAGGGGTATTTCTTCCTTCCAGTGATGCCAGTGACCCAAGGGCATTTCTTCCTTCCAGTGATGCCAGTGACCCAAGGGCATTTCTTCCTTCCAGTGATGCCAGTGACCCAGGGGCTCTTCTTCCTTCCAGTGATGCCAGTGACCCAAGGGCATTTCTTCCATCCAGTGATGCCAGTGACCCAGGGGCTCTTCTTCCTTCCAGTGACAGCAGTCACCCAGCGGCATTTCTTCCTTCCAGTGATGCCAGTGACCCAGGGGCACTTCTACCTTCCAGTGACCCCAGTGACCCAGGGGCATTTCTTCCTTCCAGTGATGCCAGTGACCCAGGGGCACTTCTTCCTTCCAGTGACCCCAGTGACCCAGAGGCACTTCTTCCTTCCAGTGACCCAGGGGCACTTCTTGCTTCCAGTGACCCAGGGGCACTTCTTCCTTCCAGTGACACCAGCGACCCAGGGGCATTTCTTCCTTCCAGTGATGCCAGTGACCCAGGGGCACTTCTTCCTTCCAGTGACAGCAGTCACCCAGGGGCATTTCTTCCTTCCAGTGACACCAGTGACCCAGGGGCACTTCTTCTTTCCAGTGATGCCAGTGACCCAGGGGCACTTCTTCCTTCCAGTGATGCCAGTGACCCAGGGGCATTTCTTCCTTCCAGTGACCCCAGTGACCTAGGGGCATTTCTCCTTCCAGTGACCCCAGTGACCCAGGGGCACTGCTTCCTTCCAGTGATGCCAGTGACCCAGGGGCATTTCTTCCTTCCAGTGACCCCAGTGACCCAGGGGCATTTCTTCCTTCCAGTGACCCATTGGCACTTCTTCCTTCCAGTCACACCAGCGACCCAGGGGCACTTCTCCCTTCCAGTGATGCCAGTGACCCAGGGGCACTTCTTCCTTCCAGTGACCCCAGAGACCCTGGGGCATTTCTTCCTTCCAGTGACCCATTGGCACTTTTTCCTTCCAGTCACACCAGCGACCCAGGGGCATTTCTTCCTTCAAATACTCTTGCGCTGTAAACCCCCCCAAAAAAACCCCCTTCCTAGCGTAAATCCTCTACCCTTCAAATTTTCCCTTCAAGCACCCCCCACTCCAAATCTCCCCTCCCAGAAAAATTCTCTCCCCAATCCCCCCTCCTAGCCCCCCAATTTTCCCTTAATAGCATAAATACCCTCCAACCATCCCAACTAGCACAAACCCCTAATCCCCCCCTCCTAGCACAAATCCTCTTCTCCATCTCCCCTCCCAACACAAATCCCTCCAAATCACAGTTTCTAGCACACACCTCCTAGAGCAATTCTTATTCCCTGCCACCCTCCAAATTCCTCCTACCAACACAAATCCCCTCAATGTCCTCGGCCCCCCCCCCCAGCTTCACATGATACTACATTGCCCAGGGCAGCCGTCTCTTCTGCCCACCCCTTGTCCCGGCCCTGGCCTTAAGAGTTCCCTTCACTGGAACTAAGGGGCCAAGCCCAACCCCTGAAAAGCAACCCCACCCCATAATCCCCTCTCCCCCCTACACCATAATCCCCCCTCCCCCCTACACCATAATCCCCCCTCCCCCCACCCCATAATCCCCTCTCCACCAAATGATTGGGACCACTTCACAATATGAAATATATGGAATATCTTAGGATTCCCGGCCAATCGGGTCTCAGGACCCACTTCCTGTTCAGGCCGGGAAAGGCTCCGGCTCTTCCCTCAGCAAGCTTGAGCGAGGAGCAGCATCGGCCTCCTAAAGTAAGGTCACTGATCGCCGCTAGGGATGAGCCGAACACCCCCCTGTTCGGTTCGCACCAGAACATGCGAACAGGAAAAAAGTTCGTTCGAACACGCGAACACCGTTAAAGTCTATGGGACACGAACATGAATAATCAAAAGTGCTAATTTTAAAGGCTTATATGCAAGTTATTGTCATTAAAAGTGTTTGGGGACCCGGGTCCTGCCCCAGGGGACATGGATCAATGCAAAAAAAAGTTTTAAAAACGGCCGTTTTTTCAGGAGCAGTGATTTTAATAATGCTTAAAGTCAAACAATAAAAGTGTAATATCCCTTTAAATTTCGTACCTGGGGGGTGTCTATAGTATGCCTGTAAAGGGGCGCATGTTTCCTGTGTTTAGAACAGTCTGACAGCAAAATTACATTTTGAAGGAAAAAACACATTTAAAACTACCCGCGGCTATTGCATTGCCGACAATACACATAGAAGTTCATTGATAAAAACGGCATGGGAATTCCCCACAGGGCAACCCCGAACCAAAATTAAAAAAAAAAAATGATGTGGGAGTCCCCCTAAATTCCATACAAGGCCCTTCAGGTCTGGTATGGATATTAAGGGGAACCCCAGCCAAAATGTAAAAAAAAAATGACGTGGGGTTCCCCCTAAATTCCATACCAGACCCTTCAGGTCTGGTATGGATTTTAAGGGGAACCCCGCGCCAAAAAAAAAAAACCGGCGTGGGGTCCCCCAAAAAATCCATACCAGACCCTTATCCGAGCACGCAACCTGGCAGGCCGCAGGAAAAGAGGGGGGGGGGACGAGAGTGCGCCCCCCCCCCTCCTGAACCGTACCAGGCCACATGCCCTCAACATTGGGAGGGTGCTTTGGGGTAGCCCCCCAAAACACCTTGTCCCCATGTTGATGAAGACAAGGGCCTCATCCCCACAACCCTGGTGGTTGTGGGGGTCTGCGGGCAGGGGGCTTATCGGAATCTGGAAGCCCCCTTTAACAAGGGGACCCCCAGATCCCGGCCCCCCCCCCTGTGTGAAATGGTAAGGGGGTACTTACCCCTACCATTTCACTAAAAAACTGTCAAAAATGTTAAAAATGACAAGAGACAGTTTTTGACAATTCCTTTATTTAAATGCTTCTTCTTTCTTCTATCTTCCTTCATCTTCTTCTGGTTCTTCTGGCTCTTTTGGTTCTTCCTCCGGCGTTCTCGTCCAGCATCTCCTCCGCGGCGTCTTCTATCTTCTTCTCCTCGGGCCGCTCCGCACCCATGGCATTGGGGGGAGGCTCCCGCTCTTCTCTTCATCTTCTTCATCTTCTTCTTCTTCTTCATCTCTTCTTCCTTCTTCATTTCTTCTCCGGGCCGCTCCGCAGCCATGCTGGCATGGAGGGAGGCTCCCGCTGTGTTACGGCGTCTCTTCGTCTGACGGTTCTTAAATAACGGGGGGCGGGGCCACCCGGTGACCCCGCCCCCCTCTGACGCACGGGACATGACGGGACCTGTGGCATTCCCCGTGACGTCACAGGGAAGTCCCGTCAAGTCACCGTGCATCAGAGGGGGGCGGGGTCACCGGGTGGCCCCGGGCGGCCTGCCAGGTTGCGTGCTCGGATAAGGGTCTGGTATGGATTTTTGGGGGAACCCCATGCCGTTTTTTTTTTTTTTTTTGGCGCGGGGTTCCCCTTAAAATCCATACCAGACCTGAAGGGTCTGGTATGGAATTTAGGGGGAACCCCACATCATTTTTTTTTTAAATTTTGGCTGGGGTTCCCCTTAATATCCATACCAGACCTGAAGGGCCTTGTATGGAATTTAGGGGGACTCCCACATCATTTTTTTTTTTTTTTTTTTGGTTCGGGGTTGCCCTGTGGGGAATTCCCATGCCGTTTTTATCAATGAACTTCTATGTGTATTGTCGGCAATGCAATAGCCGCGGGTAGTTTTAAATGTGTTTTTTTCTTCAAAATGTCATTTTGCTGTCAGACTGTTCTAAACACAGGAAACATGCGCCCCTTTACAGGCATACTATAGACACCTCCCAGGTATGAAATTTAAAGGGATATTACACTTTTATTGTTTGACTTTAAGCATTATTAAAATCACTGCTCCTGAAAAAACGTCCGTTTTTAAAACTTTTTTTTGCATTGATCCATGTCCCCTGGGGCAGGACCCGGGTCCCCAAACACTTTTTATGACAATAACTTGCATATAAGCCTTTAAAATTTGCACTTTTGATTTCTCCCATAGACTTTTAAAGGGTGTTCCGCGGCATTCGAATTTGCCGCGAACACCCCAAATTGTTCGCTGTTCGGCGAACTTGCGAACAGCCAATGTTCGAGTAGAACATGAGTTCGACTCGAACTCGAAGCTCATCCCTAATCGCCGCCATCCGTCTCCCGCAGGGGGGCACTGAGGGGTGGGGGGGGGGGCATTTTTTTTGCTGTCTGTGCCCCCGATAGGGAGATTCACCCTCTCCACTTTTCCTGTTTACCATTATCATTGAAAGCGAAAGTAAAAGGAAATCCCAACTTTTGGGTTGTCCCCAGAAAAGTAATAGAGGGGAAATCTTCCAATGGGGACACTAGTTCTGGTGACCTGGGGGATTCCCTTAATTTGCAGGGATTTCCTCTCATTTCCTCTTTTGGTTATGGGGACAGGAAGTGAAGGGAAATCTCTACAATGGGATACAGATGGCAAAAGGGGAAGAGGAAAAAAAACTGACAGGGGTTCTAACCCTCCATTACTTTGTCCAAAATGGAAAAAAATGGCTATAGTTCTACTTTAAATTTTTTTAAAAATGTGATTTGCTACATTTTATGTCAGTAAAGACACTGAACTGAACTGAGACCAAACCAACCCCCAGCCGTCTTTATCGGTAGAAAACGTTGGGTTTTATTCCCTCCATCTTCAGCAATGTAAATGACTTTATAACGGCGGCTCAGATCTCGTTCTGCGTATCGCGGCCTCTACAGATCTTCTAAAAACAAGCAGATTTTGCCTCCTGAAAAATGTTGATTGCAATATTTTGATCAATCTCTCTGGAAATGGTTTCCACAGAGGAGGAGGGGAAAAAAAAGAAAGAAATCGCCTTCAGCATTTCACGGGAAAACGCGGTGGAAAATTTCTGATACTTTTTTTTTTTTTTCAGAGGCGGAGGAGAGAGAGAGAGAGAAGACTTCCTGTACGGAGCCCAGGAGCGAAGATTTCACGCACTGCCACCGAAATGTCATTAATAGCAGATCAAAGGATTTCCCCCGCACTTGTTTGTGTTCCGATTCGCTGTAGACAAACCGGATAACGCGCTTCGGTCATCCGAGATTCAATAAGGCCGATGAGACGGGAGAGACTGCGGATGGATGGAGAGCTTTCCACATCGACTGACGAGGTGCCAAAGAGAGGAAACCGAAGAATCGAGGAAGTGGAGAAAAGTTACAAATAAAGCAACAATGTAACTGCAACAAGTCAACAAGCAGAGCTGATCTCATTGTACCGGATAATGAATGAGAGATATTATCTGTCACGTTACATCGTTCAGGAGAGGTTGTAAAAATGTCCCGTGTACATTGAGCCTAATTGGTTCTATGGACCTGTCATCAGATACAGTGCTTTAAAAAAGTATTCATACCCCTTGAAATTTCCCACATTTTGTTACAACCAAAAACCATAAATGTATTTTATTGGGATTTTATGTGATAGACCAACACAAAGTGTCACATAATTGTGAAGTGGAAGGAAAATGATAAATGATACAAATAAATATGTGAAAAGTGTGGGGGAGGGGCATTTGTATGGCGCCCCCCGGTGTCAATACTTTGTAGAACCCCCTTTCTCTACAAGTCTTTTTGGGGGTGTCTCTACCAGCTTTGCACATCTAGAGAGGACATTTCTGCCCATTCTTCTTTGTAAAATATCTCAAGCTCTGTCAGATTGGATGGAGAGCGTCTGTGATCAGCAATTTTCAAGTCTTGCCACAGATTCTCAATGGGATTTAGGTCTGGACTGTGACTGGGCCATTCTAACACATGAATATGCTTTGATCTAAATCATTCCATTGTAGCTCTGGCTGGATGTTTCGGGTCGTTGTCCTGCTGGAAGGTGAACCTCCCCCCAGTCTCAAGTCTTTTGTAGACTCTAACAGGTTTTCTTCTAAGATTGTCCTGTATTTGTCTCCATCCATCTTCCCATCAACTCTGACCAGCTTCCCTGTCCCTGCTGAAGAAAACCATCCCCACCAGTGGCGGAATTACCAGGGTCGCAACAGTCGCAGTTGCGACTGGGCCCGGCATTCAGCCACTGTGGGGGGGGCCCAGCGGGGTTGATCTTCACACACGACTCTGAGCGGAGATCGTGTGTCATAGATTAATAGCACAGAGAGACTCCGGCGGCATTAATGTTCTATTTGTCGGTCCTCTCTGGCACGGATGAGAGAGGAGGACACACAGCTGATCTCACTGCTCCCCCTTCTCCCCCCTCCCCTCTCCTCTGTGCTCCGCGGGAAATATGAGCTCTTTAGCTTCACACTTGACTGCCCGCGAAGCACAGAGGAGAGGGGAGGGGGGAGAAGGGGGAGCAGTGAGATCAGCTGTGTGTCCTCCTCTCTCATCCATGCCAGAGAGGACCGACAAATAGAACATTAATGCCGCCGCCGGTGTCTCTCTGTGCTATTAATCTATGACACACGATCTCCGCTCAGAGCTGTGCTGTCCTGAGAAGGCAGACAGCACTGATAGAAATTAATAGCAGGGACTGATGGGCACTGATAGAAGGCACTGATGGGCACTGATAGAAGGCACTGATGGGCACTGATAGAAGGCACTGATGGGCACTGATAGAAGGCACTGATGAGCACTGATGGGCACTGATGGGCACTGATGAGCACTAATAGAAGGCACTGATGGGCACTGATGAGCACTAATAGAAGGCACTGATGAGCACTGATGGGCACTGATGAGCACTGATGGGCACTGATGAGCACTGATGGGCACTGATGAGCACTAATAGAAGGCACTGATGAGCACTGATAGAAGGCACTGATAGAAGGCACTGATGGGCACTGATGAGCACTGATAGAAGGCACTGATGAGCACTGATGGGCACTGATGAGCACTGATAGACGGCACTGATGGGCACTGATAGAAGGCACTGATGGGCACTGATAGAAGGCACTGATGAGCACTGATGGGCACTGATGAACACTAATAGAAGGCACTGATGGGCACTGATGAGCACTAATAGAAGGCACTGATGAGCACTGATGGGCACTGATGAGCACTGATGGGCACTGATGAGCACTGATGGGCACTGATGAGCACTAATAGAAGGCACTGATGAGCACTGATAGAAGGCACTGATAGAAGGCACTGATGGGCACTGATGAGCACTGATAGAAGGCACTGATGAGCACTGATGGGCACTGATGAGCACTGATAGAAGGCACTGATGAGCACTGATGAGCACTAATAGAAGGCACTGATGAGCACTGATAGACGGCACTGATGAGCACTGATAGAAGGCACTGATGAGCACTGATGAGCACTAATAGAAGGCACTGATAGACGGCACTGATGAGCACTAATAGAAGGCACTGATAGACGGCACTGATGAGCACTAATAGAAGGCACTGATGGGCACTGATAGAAGACACTGATGGGCACTGATAGAAGGCACTGATGGGCACTGATAGAAGGCACTGATGGGCACTGATAGAAGGCACTGATAGGCACTTATAGAAGGCACTGATGAGCACTGATGGGCACTGATGGGCACTGATGAGCACTAATAGAAGGCACTGATGGGCACTGATGAGCACTAATAGAAGGCACTGATGAGCACTGATGGGCACTGATGAGCACTGATGGGCACTGATGAGCACTGATGGGCACTGATGAGCACTAATAGAAGGCACTGATGAGCACTGATAGAAGGCACTGATAGAAGGCACTGATGGGCACTGATGAGCACTGATAGAAGGCACTGATGAGCACTGATGGGCACTGATGAGCACTGATAGACGGCACTGATGGGCACTGATAGAAGGCACTGATGGGTACTGATAGAAGGCACTGATGAGCACTGATGGGCACTGATGAGCACTAATAGAAGGCACTGATGGGCACTGATGAGCACTAATAGAAGGCACTGATGAGCACTGATGGGCACTGATGAGCACTGATGGGCACTGATGAGCACTAATAGAAGGCACTGATGAGCACTGATAGAAGGCACTGATAGAAGGCACTGATGGGCACTGATGAGCACTGATAGAAGGCACTGATGAGCACTGATGGGCACTGATGAGCACTGATAGAAGGCACTGATGAGCACTGATGAGCACTAATAGAAGGCACTGATGAGCACTGATAGACGGCACTGATGAGCACTGATAGAAGGCACTGATGAGCACTGATAGAAGGCACTGATGAGCACTGATGAGCACTAATAGAAGGCACTGATAGACGGCACTGATGAGCACTAATAGAAGGCACTGATAGACGGCACTGATGAGCACTAATAGAAGGCACTGATGGGCACTGATAGAAGGCACTGATGGGCACTGATAGAAGGCACTGATGGGCACTGATAGAAGGCACTGATGGGCACTGATAGAAGGCACTGATGAGCACTGATGGGCACTGATGGGCACTGATGAGCACTAATAGAAGGCACTGATGGGCACTGATGAGCACTAATAGAAGGCACTGATGAGCACTGATGGGCACTGATGAGCACTGATGGGCACTGATGAGCACTGATGGGCACTGATGAGCACTAATAGAAGGCACTGATGAGCACTGATAGAAGGCACTGATAGAAGGCACTGATGGGCACTGATGAGCACTGATAGAAGGCACTGATGAGCACTGATGGGCACTGATGAGCACTGATAGACGGCACTGATGGGCACTGATAGAAGGCACTGATGGGCACTGATAGAAGGCACTGATGAGCACTGATGGGCACTGATGAGCACTAATAGAAGGCACTGATGGGCACTGATGAGCACTAATAGAAGGCACTGATGAGCACTGATGGGCACTGATGAGCACTGATGGGCACTGATGGGCACTGATGAGCACTGATGGGCACTGATGAGCACTAATAGAAGGCACTGATGAGTACTGATAGAAGGCACTGATAGAAGGCACTGATGGGCACTGATGAGCACTGATAGAAGGCACTGATGAGCACTGATGGGCACTGATGAGCACTGATAGAAGGCACTGATGAGCACTGATGAGCACTAATAGAAGGCACTGATGAGCACTGATAGACGGCACTGATGAGCACTGATAGAAGGCACTGATGAGCACTGATAGAAGGCACTGATGAGCACTGATGAGCACTAATAGAAGGCACTGATAGACGGCACTGATGAGCACTAATAGAAGGCACTGATAGACGGCACTGATGAGCACTAATAGAAGGCACTGATAGACGGCACTGATGAGCACTAATAGAAGGCACTGATAGACGGCACTGATAGACGGCACTGATGAGCACTGATAGACAGCACTGATGAGCACTGATAGAAGGCACTGATGAGCACCGATAGACGCCACTGATGAGCACTGATAGATGGCACTGATGAGCACTAATAGAAGGCACTGATGGGCACTGATGAGCACTGATAGAAGGCACTGATGAGCACTGATAGAAGGCACTGATGAGCACTGATAGAAGGCACCGATGAGCACTGATAGAAGGCACCGATGAGCACTGATAGAAGGCACTGATGAGCACTGATAGAAGGCACTGATGAGCACTGATAGAAGGCACTGATGAGCACTGATAGAAGGCACTGATGGACACTGATAAAAGGCACTGATGGGCACTGATAGGAGGCACTGATGAGCACTGATAGGAGGCACTGATGAGCACTGATAGGAGGCACTGATGGGCACTGATAGGAGGCACTGATGAGCACTTATAGGAGGCACTGATGAGCACTGATAGGCCACATTGATAAGCACTGATAGGCAGAACTGATAGGAGGCACTAATGTGCACTGAAAGGCTGCACTGATAGGTGGCATTGATGGGCACTGATAGGTGGTACTGGTGGGCACTGAGGAACACTGATAGGCAGAACTCAGGCAGTATTGATGGGCTTTGATGAACAGAATTGAAGAGTACTGATAGGTGGCACTGATGGACGCAGTTAGGTGGCATTAATGAGCACTGATAGGTGGTGCTGATAGGCAGAATTGATGAGCACTGATAGGTAACACTTGCAGTTGGAAGTGATGGGCACTGATAGGCGGCACTGATGATTGGGGCACTGATTATCAGTGTAAACAATTTACTGACATTCTTGACAGTTAATGGCAGTCCTTTCCTAACACAAACACAGCGTGTGAGGAAAGGGCTGTGGATAACCAGTCTGTTTACATGTGATCAGCTGATCACATGGTAAAGGGCCGATGTGATTGCGCTGGATGCATGTCCAAGGGGTCATGTGGGAAGAACGGTTTTGGGAGGATGTCCATGGACACCCTCCCAAAATTGGAAGCCGGGGCTCGGGCGGAAGGGGGGATCATCATGGTTTCTTGCACTGGGGCCCTGAAGGTTCTAGTTACGCCTCTGGAGAGGACATTTCTGCCCATTCTTCTTTGTAAAATATCTCAAGCTCTGTCAGATTGGATGGAGAGCGTCTGTGAACAGCAATTTTCAAGTCTTGCCACAGATTCTCAATGTGATTTAGGTCTGGACTGTGACTGGGCCATTCTAACACATGAATATGCTTTGATGTAAACCATTCCATTGTAGCTCTGGCTGGATGTTTCGGGTCGTTGTCCTGCTGGAAGGTGAACCTCCGCCCCGGTCTCAAGTCTTTTGTAGACTCTAACAGGTTTTCTTCTAAGATTGTCCTGTATTTGTCTCCATCCATCTTCCCATCAACTCTGACCAGCTTCCCTGTCCCTGCTGAAGAAAACCATCCCCACCACATGATGCTGCCACCACCATGTTTCACGGTGGGAATGGTGTGTTCAGGGTGATGTGCAGTGTTAGTTTTCCCCACACATAGCGTTTTACTTTTAGGCCATAAAGTTGAATTTTGGTCTCCTCTGACCAGATCACCTTCTTCCACATGTTTGCTGTGTCCTCCACATGGCTTCTCACAAACTACAAACAGGACTTCTTATGACTTTCTTTCTCCAATGTCTTTCTTCTTGTCACTCTTCCATAAAGGGCAGATTTGTGGAGAACACGACTAATAGTTGTCCTGTGGACAGATTCTCCCCCCTGAGCTGTGGATCTCTGCAGCTCCTCCAGAGTTACCATGGACCTCTTGGCTCTTCTCTGATGAATGCTCTCCTTGCCCGGCCGGTCAGTTTAGGTGGACGGCCATGTCTTGGTAGGTTTGCAGTTGTGCCATACTCTTTCCATTTTCTGATGATGGATTGAACAGAGCAACGTGAGATGTTCAAAGCTTGGGACATTTTATTATAACCAAACCCTGCTTTATACTTCTCCACAACTTTATCCCTGACCTGTCTGGTGGGTTCCTTGGCCTTCATGATGCTGTTTGTTCACTAAGGTTCTCTAACAAACCTCTGAGGGCTTCACAGAACAGCTGTATTTATACTGAGATTAAATGACACACAGGTGGACTCTATTTACTAATTAGGTGACTTCTGAAGGCAATTGGTTCCTCTAGATTTTAGTTAGGGGTATCAGAGTAAAGGGGGCTGAATACAAATGCCCCCCCCCACACTTTTCACATATTTATTTGTATCATTTATCATTTTCCTTCCACTTCACAATTATGTGACACTTTGCGTTGGTCTATCACATAAAATCCCCAAAAATAACCGCTGTGCAAACTGTTGGCGCTATATAAATCGTGTATAATAATAATAATAATAGTTTATGTTTTAGGTTGTAACATGACAAAATGTGGAAAAGTTCAAGGGGTGTGAATTATTTTTCAAGGCACTGTATACATGTTCAAGTGAAGTGTACACCTCCTAAGTAATGGTACCCCTATAAGGAACTAAGAGGCAGAGAGGTCCAGGACTCAATGATGTCCTGTCATAGGGTGTGACACCCTGGGCGGTAGTAAAATCAAGGCTCAACTGCCTGTTTTTTCTGCCACACATGTGAATGAAGCCTAAGAGCAAAATGATTTTCATTCTTATTGATAAGCAAAAAACTTGATCTTGTCTGTCCTTTTTTTCCAGTTTGGATGGGCATTTCTTATAGATTTTTTTTTTTACACCTTTTACAGTAAAGAATCCTTTTCTTGGACAGCAGTTAATGAATTTTTATTTCCTCCACTTGAACCTTTGTTTCAAACCTTCAGCTGGAAAAAAGTTCTCTCCACACTGAGGGCTCAAATGACACTAATGACACGACGGGACTTTTTGGCATCAAAGGTCCGACGGAACGAATCCCTCGGACAATTCGATCGTGTGTGGGCTTCATCGGACCTTTGCTGTCGAAAAATGACGGAACTAGAAATAGAACAAGTTTCAAATCTTTCCGACAGACTCGATTCCTATCAAACAAACCGCTCGTCTGTATGCTAGTCCGACGGACCGAAAACGACGCAAGGGCAGCTATTGGCTACCGGCCATTGAACTCCCTTTTCTAGTCCGGTCGTACGTCATCGCGTTCAAAACGATCGGACTTTGGCGTGATTGTGTGTAGGCAAGACCGTTTCGGCGGAACTCCGTGGAAAAGTCCTTCGGTTTTCAGTCCGACACGAAGTCCGCTCGTGTGTACGCGGCATTAGGCTCCGTTCCCATCTTGGCGAGCACAAGCGGAATCGACGCGATTCTGCCCGAGATCACGAATCACGGCAAATCGCAGGATGCCCGCACAAAACCTGCCCCCCCCATTTTGCTGCTGACGAATCACAGTAAAATCTCAAAAGCAGAAATGTGAGACACCAAAAGAGGTACAAGAACTTATTTTGGGGGGCGACAGGCATCCCGCGATTCTGTTTGTGCGATTTTACCGCGATGGTCGCCCCACGAATCTCGGTAAAAACGTGCAAACAGAAACGCGAGACACCTGTCACCCAAAAGAGGTACAAGAACTTATTTTGGGGCGACAGCCGTCCCGCGATTCTGTTTGTGCAATTTTACTGCGATCGTCGCCCGACAAATCGCGGTAATAGCGCGCAAACAGAAACATGAAACACCTGTCACCCAAAAGAGGTACAAGAACTTATTTTGGGACGACAGGCATTCCCGCGATTCTGGTTGCACGATTTTACTGTGATCGACGCCCGACAAATCGCAGTAAAGAAAGGCTGAAGTGACACTAAGGCTCCGTTCACATCTTAGCGTCCCCGGATCACAAGCGGAATTGCCGCGATTCTGCCCGGGATCACGAATCACGGCAAATCGCGGGATGCCCGCGCAAAACCTGCCCCCCCTGATTTTGCTGCTGACGAATCACGGTAAAATCTCGCAAGCAGAAACGTAAGACGCCAAAAGAGGTACAAGAACTTATTTTGGGGGGCGACAGGCATTCCCGCGATTCTGTTTGTGCGATTTTACCGCGATCATCGCCCGACAAATGGCGGGAAAATCACACAAACAGAAACGCGAGACACCTGTCACCCAAAAGAGGTACAAGAACTTATTTTGGGACGACAGGCGTCCCACAATTCTGGTTGCGCGATTTTACTGTGATCTACGCCCCGACGAATCGCGGTAAAAAAGGCTGAAGTGACACTAAGGCTCCGTTCACATCTTAGCGTCCCCCGGTCACAAGCGGAATTGCCGCGATTCTGCCCGCGACCACGAATCACGGCAAATCGTGGGATGCCCACGCAAAACCCGCCCCCCGATTTTGCTGCTGACGAATCACGGTAAAATCTCGCAAGCAGAAACGTGAGACGCCAAAAGAGGTACAAGAACTTATTTTGGGGGCGACAGGTGTCCCGGGATTCTGTTTGCGCTTTTTTTACCGCGATCGTCGCCCCCGACGAATCGCGGGAAAAGTTACGCCGCAATCAGGGTGCTATTAGAAATGACGGGGATCGCACGGGCGTCCCGCGATTTGCCGTGTTTCGGGACGGCGGGCGGAATCGCGGCGATTCCGTCCGTGACCTGGAACACCAAGATGTGAACCCAGCCTAAAGGCTTCCTTCACACTTGTGTCGATTCCAACGTTGCATTAAAAGCCAACCACAGTAATGCATGAACTACTCTGAAGTTGCTGCAACTTTAAGCCGCACAAATATGAATGGTTATCATTGGAAAACATGGAGAGCGACTTGCCGTGCGACTTTGATGTCCAAAGTGTGAATGGAGCCTGATTTATCAGCTGACCATTTCCAATAATTAACCCCAACCCCCGATCCAACCACGTCATTTGAATGAGATTGCCATAAGACCTGAACGACTTTTACCCCCGAGCGTCAAACTGCGCCGTCTCTGACCGGATCATCTTTTCCGATCGTCTGCAGAATCAGAGGAATGTGGACGGGCCGTCATACTTTCTTTTCCTCGCGACTCAAGACGTTTTTTTTTTTTTTTCTTCTGTTTGAACCTTTTTCAAGTCAAACAAACGCGGTCGCATTCCATTCCACAAAGGGCGCAATGTGCGGCACACGTGTCCAGGCGGCGCGGGGCCGATCGGCCGGGCCCATCTCCTGGGGAACCTGGCCTATTATCCCAGCCCCCGCCAGGACAGGAAAGGGCCGAGGAGCTTGGCGGACGCAGGTTTTCGCTTGCACGGGGTGCCGGCTCAGTGATATTCGATCCGCGTGGTGGGGGGGCTCCTGGTGAGCGGCCTGTTTGGTAACCCGGATCAGGATGCTTGTTTAGCGGATAAAAATGTGTAACCCGAGAAATTGGCAGGAACTTGTCCTCGGCCACCTGTATTCACAGCCAGAAGTTCGGAGGAGAAAGAAACATGTGAAGACGCTTTTCTTCCTCCAACTTCCTCACCACTCAGGGGTTCAAAGAGCCGATCGCAAGATCTTCCATCAAAGTCCTTATTCTTCTCAATCGCCATTGATGGAGGGGCAACCGCCATACCGCACTCTACACAGGGGCCCGGAGATACAGTATCTCACAAAAGTAAGTACACCCCTCAGTGACATTTGTGTAAATCTTTTCTTCTCTCTTTTCATGTGACAACACTGAAGAAATGACACTTGTCTACAATGTAAAGTAGTGAGTGTACAGCTTGTATAACAGTGTAAATTTGCTGTCCCCTCAAAATAACTCAACACACAGCCATTAATGTCTAAACCGCTGGTAACAAAAGTCAGTACACCCCTAGGTGAAAATCTCCAAATTGGGCCCAATTAGCCATTTTCCCTCCCCGGTGTCATGGGACTCGTTAGTGTTACAAGGTCTCAGGTGTGAATGGGGAGCAGGTGTGTTAAATTTGGTGTTATCGCTCTCAATCTCTCATACTGGTCACTGGAAGTTCAACATGGCACCTCATGGCAAAGAACTCTCTGAGGATCTGATATAAAGAATAGTTGCTCTACATAAAGATGGCCTAGGCTATAAGAAGATTGCCAAGACCCTGAAACTGATCTGCAGCACGGTGGCCAAGACCATACAGCGGTATAACAGGACAGGTTACCCTCAGAACAGGCCTCGCCATGGTCCACCAAAGAAGTTGAGGTCACGTGCTCAGCGTCATATCCAGAGGTTGTCTTTGGGAAATAGACGTATGAGTGCTGCCAGCATTGCTGCAGAGGTTGTAGGGGTGGGGGGGTCAGCCTGTCAGTGCTCAGACCATACGCCGCACACTGCATCAAATTGGTCTGCATGGCTGTCATCCCAGAAGGAAGCCTCTTCTAAAGATGATGTACAAGAAAGTCCACAAACAGTTTGCTGAAGACAAGCAGACTAAGGAGATGGATTACTGGAACCATGTCCTGTGGTCTGATGAGACCAAGATAAACGTATTTGGTTCAGATGGCGACAAGCGTGTGTGGGGGCAACCAGGTGAGGAGGACAAAGACAAGTGTGTCTTGTCTACAGTCAAGCATGGTGGTGGGGGTGTCATGGTCTGGGGCTGCATGAGTGCTGCCGGCACTGGGGGGCTACAAATCATTGAGGGAACCATGAATGCCAACATGTACTGTGACATACTGAAGCAGAGCATGATCCCCTCCCTTCAGAGACTGGACCGCAGGGCAGTATTCCAACATGATAACCACCCCAAACACACCTCCAAGACCACCACTGCCTTGCTAAAGAAGCTGAGGGTAAAGGTGATGGACTGGCCAAGCATGTCTCCAGACCTAAACCCTATTGATCATCTGTGGGACATCCTCAAACGGAAGGTGGAGGAGCGCAAGGTCTCTAACATCCACCAGCTCTGTGATGTCATCATGGGGGAGGGGAAGAGGACTCCAGTGACAACCTGTGAAGCTCTGGTGACCTCCATGTCCAAGAGCAGGGATCCTCAAACTACGGCCCTCCAGCTGTTGCAGAACTACACGTCCCATGAGGCATTGCAAAACTCTGACATTCACAGACATGACTAGGCATGATGGGAATTGTAGTTCCTGAACAACTGGAGGGCCATAGTTTGAAGACACCTGCCCAAGAGGGTTAAGTCAGTGCTGGAAAATAATGGTCGCCACACAAAATATTGACACTTTGACACTTTGGGCCCAATTTGGACATTTTCTCTTAGGGGTGTACTGACTTTTGTTGCCAGCAGTTTAGACATTAATGGCTGTGTGTTGAGTTATTTTGAGGGGACAGCAAATTTACACTGTTATACAAGCTGTACACTCACTACTTTACATTGTAGACAAGTGTCATTTCTTCAGTGTTGTCACATGAAAAGATAGAAGAAAAGATTTACACAAATGTCACTGAGGGGTGTACTTACTTTTGTGAGATGTATGTCCTCAGCATTTCCCACCAAATAATATCCATAAAAACCCACAAAGAGCTCAGAAAACTACAAGAAAGTATCCAAAACAATTCATTTAAATTTTTTTTATTTTTGGACACCAATCAGCAGAAATTTACTATTTCATGTCAAAGAGAGATCAGATCTCTGCCAAATGATCTAAATTCATTGCATCTAAAAAAATAAAAAAATAAACGCCCCAAAATTAGTGTATTAGTGTACACCCCTCAAGGCTTAATTTAGACTTGTGGTTGGGAGGCATCAAAAATGCAAGATTGAGGCGCGTTTTTAGTGGACGGGGAGGTTTACATGTCACATCCACAAAGCTTCACTTTGCACCCACAGCAAAGTTGACCCCTGTCAATCCTCCGGGTGGAATAACCAATTGCAACGCGTTTCAGAGGCTGGTGCATAACTTCTTTATTGCCTGTCAAAAGCCTCTGAAGCACCATCCGAACACGGATCAGGCTTCATAGAGAAGAAAGATTTAGAAGCAGGGCTTTTTTTTCAGTGAGAACGCGGGGGAATGGCGCCTCCAGCACGGGGTGGAACCAAGGAATGGTGCTCGGAGGTGGGTAGGGGGTGAAACCAAGGAACGGTGCTCTGAGGTGGGTAGGGGGTGAAGCCAAGGAACGGTGCTCTGAGGTGGGTAGAGGGTAAAGCCAAGGAACGGGAACGGTGCTCAGAGGTGGGTACAGGGTGGAACCAAGGAACGGTGCTCGGAGGTGGGTAGAGGGTGAACCCAAGGAACGGTGCTCAGAGGTGGTTGGCTGGTGGAACCAAGGATCGGTTCTCGGAGGTGGGTAGAGAGTGAAACCAAGAAACGGTGCTCGGAGGTGGTTGGATGGTGAAGCCAAGGAACGGTGCTCGGAGGTGGGTAGAGGGTAAACCAAGGAACGGGAATGGTGCTCAGAGGTGGGTACAGGGTGGAACCAAGGAACGGTGCTTGGAGGTGGGTAGAGGGTGAACCGAAGGAACGGTGCTCAGAGGTGGTTGGCTGGTGGAACCAAGGAACGGTTCTCGGAGGTGGGTAGAGAGTGAAACCAAGGAACGGTGCTCGGAGGTGGTTGGATGGTGAAACCAAGGAACAGTGCTCGGAGGTGGGTAGAGAGTGAATCCAAGGAACGGTGCTCAGAGGTGGTTGGATGGTGGAACCAAGGAACAGTGCTCAGAGGTGGGTAGAGAGTGAAACCAATGAACGGTGCTCGGAGGTGGCTAGGCGGTGTAACCAGGGAACGGTGCTTGGAGGTGGGTAGGGTGTAGAATGGTGCTTGGAGGTGGGTAGGGGGTGGAACCAAGGAACGGTGCTTGGCAGTGGGTTGAGTTGAGTTGAGAGGAATCTTAATATAGCGCGTCTTACCCCAAAGGGTGCCAACGCGCATAGCAAAGATCCTGGAAAGAGAAGGCCCAGGGACCAGAAGCAGCACAGAGCGGCAGAAGGGTAGAAGAGAGAGAGAGACTAGGAAACGCCTGTGTGAAAAGCCAAGTCTTCAGTAACCCACGGAAGACCGAAATAGTGGGGGCCTCCTGGAGCTCGATAGGGAGGCTATTCCATAGTACGGCACCCTGGTGGGAGAAGGTCCGACCACCACGCCGGATCTTCTTGGGCACCGAAATGTAGAGGAGATCTCTGCCGGTAGATCTGAGTGATCTGACAAGAGCTCATTTATGAAAACGAGAGCAGAGATAGCTTGGGGCCAGCCCTCTCATAATCTTAAACATAATACAACCTACCTTAAATAATATGCGATAGTGGACCGGCAGCCAATGCAAGGTGCGGAGGACAGGGGTGATATGATCCCTCAACGGGACATCCATGAGCAGCCTAGCCACACTATTTTGAATAAGTTGAAGCTTCTGCACTAGCATCTTTGGCAATTCCCAAATAAAGAGAGTTGCAGTAGTCTAGGCAGCTACCTATCGTGGCACAGATGACAGTTTTTCTGTCCGAGATATCCAGATATTTAAACAACCCCCTCAGGAGTTTTAGCTGCCAGTGACATGCACTGACGACCTTCTTTACCTGAGGAGCCAGAGTTAAACCTGAATCTAGGACGAATCCCAGATCACGGACCTGGGGGGCCGCCTCCGGAGCAGGACCAAATGAGGGAGGCCAAGGTGGAATAACTGGGGGGGTGGCCAGATCGCTGAAGATGATCACCTGAGTTTTGTGCCCACTAAGTTTCAGGAAGTTGGCAGACATCCATGTATTGATGGCCTCCAAACAACTGGCAAGGTTGGCATCAGCCGTCTGGTTCCTAGGAATCTTCAGGTAAACCTGGGTGTCGTCCGCATAAACATAGTACTGGACGGCGTGGGACTTTAGCAGGTCGGCAAGGGGTCTCATATAGATATTAAACAGCAGGGGTGACAAGGCAGAGCCCTGTGGCACTCCGCAATACAGGGCGGTGAACTTAGAGTAGAAGGGGCCAGTCTTGACTCCCTGAACTCTGCCCTCTAAAAAAAGAGGCCACCCATGCCAAAGCCGACCCGCTCATACCCAAAACAGATCTCATCCGCTCCAGTAGAATTTCATGATTTATAGTATCAAACACGGCCGACAGATCCAAGAGAACGAGAACCACTGAGTCACCCCTGTCCAAGCTGTGAAGGCCATCATCATAAACACGGATGAGGCTTGTCTCTGGTCCATGCCCTGGACGAAATCCAGGCTGTAATTTGTCCAAAAGATGGAAAAACTCAAGGTAAGCCTGTAGCTGGATAACCACCAGGCGCTCCAACACCTTTGCTACAAAGGGCAAGATGGAAATCGGCCTGTAGTTGCCCAGTATGTCCGGGTCCAAGGATGGTTTCTTCAGCAGGGCCAAGACCACAGCCGCTTCAGAGCACCCGGAACAATATCTGTCCTGAAGCAGCAGTTGATTATCTCCCCAATGAAGGGGGCCAAAAGGGCAGTATATTTTTTAAGCAGCCCGGCAGGACATACATCTAAAGGAGAGGAGGATGGTTTCAAAGAGGCAATTACCTCAACCACCTGTGTAGCCGTAACTGGTTGGAAGCCATGCAATCCAGGGGCCATCTCTATGTGGCCAGTGTCCTCTTGCACAGACTCTGGCCTGGAAATGTTGCCTCTAATGGTCTGAACCTTAGAGACAAAGAAGTCAGCAGAGGGTAAAACCAAGGAATGGTGCTCAGAGGTGGGTACGGGGTGGAACCAAGGAACGGCGTTTGGAGGTGGGTATGGGGGGGAACCAAGGATCAGTGCTTGGGGGTGGGTAAGGGGTGGAATGGTGCTCGGAGGTGGGTAGGGGGTGGAACCAAGGATCGATGCTCAGAGGTGGGTAGGGGGTAGAACCAAAGAACGATGCTCGGAGGTGGGTACGGGGTGGAACCAAGGAGCGGTGCTCGGAGGTGGGTAGTACCAAGGAACAGTGCTTGGAAGTGGGTAGGGGGTAGAATGGTGCTTGGAGGTGGGTAGGGGTGGAACCAAGGAATGGTGCTTGGTAGACATGTGCATTTCGTTTAGTTCCGAATCGAAATTCGGACGAAATTTTCATTATTCGGACATTCGGATGCATCCGAAATACCGAATTACAATACTAACGAATTTAAACGAATCCGAAATGTTTCGAATCGAAAACCCACGGCCGAAATTCGAATCGAATTCGGATCGAATTCGAAACCAAATTCGAAATATATTCGATTCGAAAACAAATTCGAAATCTATTCGACTCGAATTCGAAAACAAATTCGAATCGAATTAGAAAAAATATAAATTGATTTCTAAAAAAAAAATACAATAAAATAGAATATAAAATAATAAAACAATAGAATAAACATAAAAGAATCGTAAAGAATAGAACAGAATTTAATAGAATTTAATAAAATACAACAGAATATGACCATCTTCTGAAATTCGAATTTCGAATAGTATAAATTCGAATTCGAAAATAGATTGGAAAATAACAATTTATATATATATATATATATATATATATATATATATATATATATATATATATATATATATATATATTCAAATTCATTCTATATGAAATTCGAATTTCGGAAAATGGTTATATATATAAATATATATTTATATATAAATATATATTTATATATATATATATATATATATATATATAACCATTTTCCGAAATTCGAATTTCATATAGAATGAATTCGAATAGAAAAGATTAGACTAGAAATAGGAAATAGACTAGAAAAACAATAGAACAGAATTGAGTAAAATATAATGTGTATATATATTATATTTTATTCTATTCTGTTCTATTTTTTTTTTTATTCTAATCTTTTCTATTCGAATTTGAATTCATTCTAAATGAATTTCGAATTTCAATAGATGGTTATATATAAATAAATATCTAATTAATATATATATATATATATAGAAAATAATATCATAAAAAAACAATAGATCAGATCAGAAAAAAATAAAATAAAATATATATATATATATATATATATATATATATATATATATATATATATATATATATATATAAATATAAATAACCATTTTCTGAAATTCGAATTTCATATAGAATGAAATCGAATTTGAAAATAAAAGATTAGAATAGATTATTATTCTAATTTCAAAAGATGGTTATATATATAAATATTTTATATATATATATATATATATATATATATATATATATATATATATATATATATAACCATTTTTCGAAATTCGAATTTCATATAGAATGAATTCGAATTCGAATTGAAAAGATTAGACTAGAAATAGGAAATAGACTAGAAAAACAATAGAACACAATTGAGTAAAATATTGTTTTTCTAGTCTATTTTCTTTTCTATTCGAATTCGAATTCATTCTATATGAAATTCGAATTTCGGAAAATGGTTTTATATATATATATATATATATATAACCATTTTCCGAAATTCGAATTTCATATAGAATGAATTCGAATTAGAATTGAAAAGATTAGACTAGAAATAGGAAATAGACTAGAAAAACAATAGAACACAATTGAGTAAAATATTGTTTTTCTAGTCTATTTTCTTTTCTATTCGAATTCGAATTCATTCTATATGAAATTCGAATTTCGGAAAATGGTTATATATATAACCATTTTCCGAAATTCGAATTTCATATAGAATGAATTCGAATTCGAATAGAAAAGAAAATAGACTAGCAAAACAATAGAACAGAATAGAATAAAATATAATATATATATTCGATTATTTTCTGTTCTATTGTATTCCTATTCTAATCTTTTCTATTCGAATTTGAATCCATTCTATATGAATTTCGAATTTCAAAAGTTGGTTATATATATAAATACTTTTTCTGCAGCAAAAAATTTCATTTTCCGAACCGATTTTGGGGCCCCGTATCTCAGGGCCACTTGGTGCTAGGAACCCCAAATTTGGTGTGCAAACCCAGTGGAACTGGTACCACAACATATCCAAAGCTGAAGTTCCTAGCACTAAGTGGCCCCAAGATACGGGGCCCCAAAATCGGTTCAGAAAATGTCATTCTCTGCCGCAGAAAAGTGCTTGACATTTTCTGAACTGATTTTTGGGGCCCTGTATCTCGGGGCCACTTGGTGCTAGAAACCTCAGCTTTGGAAATTTTATGGTGCTAGTTCCACTGGGTTTGCACACCAAATTTGGGGTTCTTAGCACTAAGTGGCCCCAAGATATGGGGCCCCAAATTCGGTCAACTGTGTCCATCTGCAGCAATGTCATTTTGGGACCCTTTGGGTTCAGAGACCCCAAATTTTGGCTGCAGCTTCTATTCTAATCTTTTCTATTCAAATTTGAATTCATTCTATATGAATTTCAAACCATCCAATAGATGGTTATATATCAATAAATAACTAATATATATACCATTTTCCGAAATTCGAATTTCATATGGAATGAATTCGAATTAGAATAGAAAAGAAAATAGACTAGAAAAACAATATTTTACTCAATTGTGTTCTATTGTTTTTCTAGTCTATTTCCTATTTCTAGTCTAATCTTTTCAATTCGAATTCGAATTCATTCTATATGAAATTCGAATTTCGAAAAATGGTTATATAATAGGAATACAATAGAATACAATAGAACAGAAAATAATCTAATATATATATTATATTTTATTCTATTCTGTTCTATTGTTTTTCTAGTCTATTTTCTTTTCTATTCGAATTCGAATTCATTCTATATGAAATTCGAATTTCGGAAAATGGTTATATATATATATATATATATATATATATATATATATATATATAAAACCATTTTCCGAAATTCGAATTTCATATAGAATGAATTCGAATTAGAATTGAAAAGATTAGACTAGAAATAGGAAATAGACTAGAAAAACAATAGAACACAATTGAGTAAAATATTGTTTTTCTAGTCTATTTTCTTTTCTATTCGAATTCATTCTATATGAAATTCGAATTTCGGAAAATGGTTATATATATATATATATATATATATATATATATATATATATATATATATATATATATATATATATAACCATTTTCCGAAATTCGAATTTCATATAGAATGAATTCGAATTAGAATTGAAAAGATTAGACTAGAAATAGGAAATAGACTAGAAAAACAATAGAACACAATTGAGTAAAATATTGTTTTTCTAGTCTATTTTCTTTTCTATTCGAATTCGAATTCATTCTATATGAAATTCGAATTTCGGAAAATTGTTATATATATATATATATATATATATATTATATATATATATAACCATTTTCCGAAATTCGAATTTCATATAGAATGAATTCGAATTCGAATAGAAAAGAAAATAGACTAGAAAAACAATAGAACAGAATAGAATAAAATATAATATATATATTCGATTATTTTCTGTTCTATTGTATTCCTATTCTAATCTTTTCTATTCGAATTTGAATCCATTCTATATGAATTTCGAATTTCAAAAGTTGGTTATATATATAAATACTTTTTCTGCAGCAAAAAATTTCATTTTCCGAACCGATTTTGGGGCCCCGTATCTCAGGGCCACTTGGTGCTAGGAACCCCAAATTTGGTGTGCAAACCCAGTGGAACTGGTACCACAACATATCCAAAGCTGAAGTTCCTAGCACTAAGTGGCCCCGAGATACGGGGCCCCAAAATCAGTTCAGAAAATGTCATTCTCTGCCGCAGAAAAGTGCTTGACATTTTCTGAACTGATTTTTGGGGCCCTGTATCTCGGGGCCACTTGGTGCTAGAAACCTCAGCTTTGGAAATTTTATGGTGCTTGGGTTTGCACACCAAATTTGGGGTTCTTAGCACTAAGTGGCCCCAAGATATGGGGCCCCAAATTCGGTCAACTGTGTCCATCTGCAGCAATGTCATTTTGGGACCCTTTGGGTTCAGAGACCCCAAATTTTGGCTGCAGCTAGGGGGCATCTAGGAACCCTTAACTAACGAGTTTGAAGTTCAGGGGACCTATGGCTGCAAATGGGAACAGTGATGCTGCAAATGGGCATTGTTGACCCTCTTTTCCACCTACAGTAGCTGTGCATTTCTCACCCTCGTCTTATACTCGGGTCAATAAGTTTTTCCCATTTTTTTGTGGTAAATTAGGGCCTCGACTTATACTCAGAATGACTTATACTCGAGTATATACGGTATATATATGTATATATATATATATATATATATATATATATATATATATATATATATATATATATATTAGTTATTTATTGATATATAACCATCTATTGGATGGTTTGAAATTCATATAGAATGAATTCAAATTTGAATAGAAAAGATTAGAATAGAAGCTGCAGCCAAAATTTGGGGTCTCTGAACCCAAAGGGTCCCAAAATGACATTGCTGCAGATGGACACAGTTGACCGAATTTGGGGCCCCATATCTTGGGGCCACTTAGTGCTAAGAACCCCAAATTTAGTGTGCAAACCCAGTGGAACTTGCACCATAAAATTTCCAAAGCTGAGGTTTCTAGCACCAAGTGGCCCCGAGATACAGGGCCCCAAAAATCAGTTCAGAAAATGTCAAGCACTTTTCTGCAGCAGAGAATGACATTTTCCGAACCGGTTTGGGGCCCCATATCTCGGGGCCACTTAGTGCTAGGAACCCCAGCCTTGGATATATTATGGTACCAGTTCCACTGGGTTAGCACACCAAATTTGGGGTTCCTAGCACCAAGTGGCCCTGAGATACGGGGCCCCAAAATCGGTTTGGAAAATGTCAAGCACTTCTGCAGCAGAGAATGACATTTTCTGAACCGATTTTGGGCCCTGTATCTCGGGGCCACTTAGTGCTAGGAACCCCAGCTTTGGATATGTTATGGTACCAGTTCCACTGGGTTAGCACACCAAATTTGAGGTTCTTAGCTCCAAGTAGCCCTGAGCTATGGGGCCCCAAACTCGGTTCAGAAAATGTCAAGCACTTTTCTGCAGCAGAGAATGACATTTTCTGAACCGATTTTGGGGCCCCGTATCTCGGGGCCACTTAGTGCTAGGAACTTCAGCTTTGGATATGTTGTGGTACCAGTTCCACTGGGTTTGCACACCAAATTTGGGGTTCCTAGCACCAAGTGGCCCTGAGATACGGGGCCCCAAAATCGGTTCGGAAAATGAAATTTTTTGCTGCAGAAAAAGTATTTATATATATAACCATCTTTTGAAATTCGAAATTCATATAGAATGAATTCAAATTCGAATAGAAAAGATTAGAATAGGAATACAATAGAACAGAAAATAATCTAATATATATATTATATTTTATTCTATTCTGTTCTATTGTTTTTCTAGTCTATTTTCTTTTCTATTCAAATTCGAATTCATTCTATATGAAATTCGAATTTCGGAAAATGGTTATATATATATATATATATATATATATATATATATATATATATATATATAATATTTATATATATAACCATCTTTTGAAATTAGAAATTTATATAGAATGAATTCAAATTCGAATAGAAAAGAAAATAGACTAGAAAAACAATAGAACAGAATAGAATAAAATATAATATATATATATTAGATTATTTTCTGTTCTATTGTTTTTCTATTCTAATCTTTTCTATTCAAATTTGAATTCATTTTATATGAATTTCGAATTTCAAAAGATGTATATAATTTTTTTTTCCCTGATCTGTTCTATTGTTTTTCTATGATATATATATATATATATATATATATATATATATATATATATATATATATATATATATATATATATATATAAATTTCCCAAATTCGAATTTCATATAGAATGAAATTGAATTGAAATAGAATAGAAAATAATATCTTAGAAAAACAATAGATCAGATCAGAAATTATATATATAATATATATATATATATATATATATATTAGAAAAAAAATAGTACAGAATAGAATAAAATATTATATATATATATATATATATATATATATATATATATATATATTATTCTATTCTATTCTATTGTTATTCTATTCTATTCTTTACTATTCTTTACTATTCAAATTTGAATAGAAAAAAATAGAATAGAATAGAATAGAGTAACAATAGAACAGAATAGAATAAAAAATAATATATATATATATATATATATATATATTTATTATTATTTTTTTTTGTAAACGCTATAACTTTTGCGCAAAGCAATCAATAAACGCTTATTGCGATTTTTTTTTAACAAAAATATGTAGAAGAATACGTATCGGCCTAAACTGAGGAAAA
This sequence comes from Lithobates septentrionalis, assembly GCA_037952835.1. Lineage (NCBI taxonomy): Eukaryota > Metazoa > Chordata > Amphibia > Anura > Ranidae > Lithobates > Lithobates septentrionalis. Next base: position 335,664 of record JBBDGP010003846.1, read on the forward strand.
AAAATGTTTTTTTATATATTTTTGGGGGATATTTATTATAGCAAAATCTAAAAAATAATGCGTTTTTTTCAAAATTGTCGCTCTTATTTTGTTTATAGCGCAAAAAAAAAAAAACCGCAGGGGTGATCAAATACCACCAAAAGAAAGCTCTATTTATGGGAAAAAAAGGACTTCAATTTTGTTTGGGAGCCACGTCGAACAACCGCGCAATTTTCAGTTAAAGCGATGCAGTGCCGAATCGCAAAAAGTGCTCTGGTCAGGAAGGGGGTAAATTCTTCCGGGGCTGAAGTGGTTAAAGACTTGTAGTTTTATTAGCTGTTTTTTTTTTTTTTTGACAGGGGCGCAGTTTCAGTGCTTGCCATAGGTGCCATTTTCACTAGATATGCCTCTGGGAGACACAGAGAGAGAGAGAAAGAGAATGTAATCATTTTTATTTACCAATGACGGATGCAGTCTGGGGTGCGCTCAATCCCTCTCACAGCTTTTACTGCCATGGTGACGCGAAACCATGCAGCGTTCTTCTGGTTTGCTGAAGAGGAATATTATCTGAATATTATCTGAATATTATCAAATTCGAAAATAGAAATATTTTCGAATGCGATTGAAATAATTTCTAATACAGTTGAAATAATTTCGAATGCTGTTGAAATATTTTCGAAAGCGGTTGAAATATTATCGAATCCGATTGAAATAATTTTGAATAAAGTTGAAATAATTTCGAATGCGGTTGAAATATTATCAAATTTGGTAGAAATATTTTCGAATGCGATTGAAATATTATCGAATACGATTGAAATAATTTCTAATACAGTTGAAATAATATCGAATCCGGTTGAAATATTTTCGAATTCGACCGATTTTCGAATTCGGTCGAAAACGAAACTGATTTGAAAAACGAATTTAATGAATTTAACGAATCTAACTAAACTAAATTAATTAAATAACGAATTAAAACGAAACGAAACGAAACGAATTTTTTCACTTTGCACATGCCTAGTGCTTGGAGGTGGGTATAGGTAAAACCAAGGAATGGTGCTTAGAGGTGGGTACCGAGTGGAACCAAGGAACGGTGCTTGGAGGTGGGTACGGGGTGGAACCAAGGAACGGTGCTTGGAGGTAGGTAGGGGGTGGAACCAAGGAACGGTGCTTGGAGGTGGGTAGGGGGCGGAACCAAGGAACTGTGCTTGGGGGTGCGTAGGGGGTGGAATGGTGCTCGGAGGTGGGTAGAGGGTAAAACCAAGGAACAGTGCTTGGAGGTTGGAAAACAAAAAATGTTTTTCAAATTTTGGGATTTTCTTTCTTATTTTCAGATTTTCGAATTTTCGAATTTAAAAATTTTCCAATTTTCCAATTTTCAAATTTATGCACTTCTACTGGGAATTTTCGGATTTTCTTTCTTATTTTGAGATTTTCGCATTTTCGAATTTACAAATTGAAGAATTGCAAAAAATATAATGAATGACCTGAAAAAACAAAAAAAAACAAACAAAAAACGGATGAAAGGAAAACAAATTTTTCGGCAGTGTACATGTCTACTGGGAGCTTCTCCTTTTTGGACAGGGCTGCCTCAGACCCCAGACCGATTATATGCTCTCCAACCACCTACTGGGCACTCTCCCTCTAGGGATTGGCTGAGACAACATAAATATTCAAGCTGCTGATTTGCCTCCTAACAAATGATTATATTCTGGAATCCTCCAGGGGCGGAGCAACCAATTCTCTTCTACATAAACTTTCAAAGCCATCACGGTGAGCGGCGGTTACCGATTTCCTTATGGAAGAGCACCGACCACAGATGTGCAACAATGTAAAATAAGCAAAAAAAGAAGGAGGGTAAAAGCAGAAAATACAAATCAGGAGGGTAAAGAATTTTTTTTAATTTTTTTCGGATTTTCTTTCTTTCTTTTCGAATTTTCGGGTTTTCTTTCTTATTTTCAGATTTTCGAATTTAAGAATTGTAAAAAATAACGAATCACACGAAAAGAAAAAAAAAACTAAAACTAACAATTTTTTTTGAATGTTCAAATTTTCTTTCTTTTTTTTTGAATTTTCGGATTTTCTTTTTTTTTTTTTTTGAATTTTCGGTTTTTCTTTCTTATTTTCAGATTTTTGAATTTTCGACTTTATGAATTGCAAAAAATAACGAATGACCCGAAAAACAAAGAAAAAAAAACTGGATGAAACGAAAACTAACACTTTTTTTTCGGATATTCTTTCTTTTTTTTCAGATTTTTTAGATTTTTGAATTTTTCGAATTTAAGAATTGCAAAAAATAACGAATCACACGAAAAGAAAAAAAAACTAAAACTAACAATTTTTTTCGAATTTTCTCTTTTTTTCGAATTTTCGGATTTTCTTTTTTTTTTTCAGATTTTCGAATTTTCGAATTTATGAATTGCAAAAAATAACGAATGACCCGAAAAACGAAGAAAAAAAATGGATAAAACGAAAACTAACACTATTTTTTCGGATTTTATTTCTTTTTTTTCAGATTTTCAGATTTTTGAATTTTTCGAATTTACGAATTGCAAAAAATAACGAATCATCCGAAAAAACGAAAAGAAAAAAAAATGGATGAAACGAAAACGAACAATTTTTTTCGAATTTTCGGATTTTCTTTTTTTTTTCGAATTTTCGGATTTTCTTTCTTATTTTCAGATTTTCAAATTTTCGAATTTATGAATTGCAAAAAATAACGAATCATCCGAAAAAACGAAAAGAAAAAAAAAATGGATGAAACGAAAACGAACAATTTTTTTCGAATTTTCGGATTTTCTTTTTTTTTTCGAATTTTCGGATTTTCTTTCTTATTTTCAGATTTTCAAATTTTCGAATTTATGAATTGCAAAAAATAACGAATCATCCGAAAAAACGAAAAGAAAAAAAAAATGGATGAAACGAAAACGAACAATTTTTTTCGAATTTTCGGATTTTCTTTTTTTTTTTTTCGAATTTTCGGATTTTCTTTCTTATTTTCAGATTTTCGAATTTATGAATTGCAAAAAATAACGAATCATCCGAAAAAACGAAAAGAAAAAAAAATGGATGAAACGAAAACGAACAATTTTTTTCGAATTTTCGGATTTTCTTTCTTTTTTTTCGAATTTTCGGATTTTCTTTCTTATTTTTTTTGAATTTTCGGATTTTCTTTCTTTTTTATCGAATTTTCGGATTTTCTTTCTTTTTTTTCGAATTTCCGGATTTTCTTTCTTTTTTTCCGAATTTTCGGATTTTCTTTCTTACTTTCAGATTTTAGAATTTTCGATTTGACAAATTGCAAAAAATAACGAATGACCCGAAAAACTGAAAAAACCCAGACAACTGATGAAACGAAAAGGAAGAGCGGAGGTTGGCGATTTCCTTATCGAAGAGCTCTGACCACAGATGTGCAACAATTAGGGATGAGCTTCGTGTTCGAGTCGAACCCATGTTCGACTCGAACATCGGCTGTTCGACCGTCCGTCGAATTGCGAACGTTATGGGCCGTTCGCGCCAAATTCGTGTGGCGCGTCACGGCCCATAATTCACTGCGGCATCGCAGTGCATTGCTGGCTGATGATTGGCCAAGCATGCACTATGACCCGCATGCTTGGCCAATCACAGCGCCGTCAGTAGAGAGAGCTGTAATTGGCCAAAGCCAGGGTGGCTTTGGCCAATTATGGCTCAGGGGATTTAGTACACGCCCCACACTATATAAGGCCGCCTGCACGGCGGCCCTGTGTAGTGTGTTCCGGTGTGCTGATAGAGAGAGAGAGAGAGACAGACAGTGTCATTTGATTTGAGAGCTAGATTAGGCTAGATCTGTTCCTGCTCTTTACATTTAGTGCAGTGCGTCCTGCTCACAGTGTTCAGCTAGATCCGTTCCTGCTATTTACATTTAGTGCAGTGCGTCCTGCTCACAGTGTTCAGCTAGATCCGTTCCTGCTATTTACATTTAGTGCAGTGCGTCCTGCTCACAGTGTTCAGCTAGATCCGTTCCTGCTATTTACATTTAGTGCAGTCAGTGCGTCCTGCTCACAGTGTTCAGCTAGATCCGTTCCTGCTATTTACATTTAGTGCAGTGCGTCCTGCTCACAGTGTTCAGCTAGATCCGTTCCTGCTATTTACATTTAGTGCAGTGCGTCCTGCTCACAGTGTTCAGCTAGATCCGTTCCTGCTATTTACATTTAGTGCAGTGCGTCCTGCTCACAGTGTTCAGCTAGATCCGTTCCTGCTATTTACATTTAGTGCAGTGCGTCCTGCTCACAGTGTTCAGCTAGATCCGTTCCTGTTATCTTCCTACTGACAGGCAGGCTTGTCTGGTTACAGTATATAAAGCTACCTGAAGAAAATTACAGGTGTTCTATCCCAGCTTAGTGCAGCTACAGGCCATTAGTATGTCTGGAAGGCCAAGAAGGAGAGGCAGACAGTCACCAGCCAATAAGAGAGGGCAAGCAGGCTCTGTGTCTAGTGCTGGTCGTGGAGACGGTGCATCCTCATCAGCACGTGGCCATGGGACACGCTTGGCCTTTTTTTCGGCAGCTGGCCGTGTTGAGCCGCAACATGCAGAAAACTTGGTCGAGTGGATGACCAAGCCGTCCTCATCCTCCTCATCCTCTCTCACCCATGCCCAGGGTGCTTTGTCTGGCAAAGCAGCGGCCTCTTCCCTCAGCTCAATGTCATCAGTGACTCCTTCCCTAGCTCCACCATGTCCTCATGAGGATTCCCTCGAACTGTTTGACCACAGTGTTGGGTACATGCTCCAGGAGGATGCCCAGCGTTTGGAAGGCTCTGATGATGATACTGAGCTCGATGAAGGCAGTAACATGAGCACGGACAGAGGGGGTGCCCAAGAAGGACAGCAATCTGGCAGTCATGCTCCCCCTGCTGCAGCATACTGCCAGGTTTGCTCCAGTGATGAGGAGGGAGGGGATGATGAGGTCACTGACTCAACGTGGGTGCCTAATAGGAGAGAGGAGGAGGAGGAGGAGGAGGCGGCACATCACCAACGAGGCAGGATGCCCTCCAGGGGCCAGCCTAAGGGCAGCACATTGACTGCATCACACCCCAAAGCTCCACATGTGCAGGGCGCTGCAGTCTCTGCGCGTTATTCAAAAAGTTCTTTGGTGTGGGCCTTTTTTGAGACGAGTGCATCAGATCGCACCGCTGCTATTTGCAACATATGTCTCAAGCGTATCTCGCGTGGCCAAAACATCTCCCGCTTGGGTACCACATGCTTGACCAGACATATGTTGACCTGCCATGCAGTTCGTTGGCAAGCATATCTAAAAGACCCACACCAAAGAACAAAGAGGATCTCTCCTTGCTCCTCATCAGCTGAGATTTCCAACCCCACTAGACCTTCAGTCCTCTCTGAGACCTGCAGTGAGAGGAATGAAGGTGTAGAATTAGGTGTGTCACAGCCAAGTACTTGTGGGCAATCTGCTTTTGGTACACCGACGCCAGATTGTACCAGGCAAATTTCCCTGCCCCAGCTGCTGCACCGCCGAAAGAAGTTTGCTCCCAGCCATCCACATGCCCAGCGGTTGAATGCTAGCTTGGCAAAATTGCTAGCACTTCAACTGCTGCCTTTTCAGTTGGTAGACTCTGCCCCCTTCCGTGAGTTTGTGGAATGTGCGGTTCCTCAGTGGCAGGTACCCAAACGCCACTTTTTCTCACGGAAGGCGATTCCGGCTCTCTACCGGCATGTGGAAGGCAATGTCCATGCCTCGCTGGACAGGGCGGTCAGCGGTAAGGTGCATATTACCGCTGACTCATGGTCCAGCAGGCATGGACAGGGACGTTACTTAAGTTTCACGGCGCATTGGGTGACTCTGCTGGCAGCTGGGAAGGATGCAGGACAAGGTGCAGTAGTGTTGGAGGTTGTTCCGCCACCACGCCTCCAAAATGCTGATTGTGACACACCTCTCTCCTCCACCCCCTCCTCTTCTTCTTCCTCCATGGCCTCTTCCTCGGAACCAGCGGTGCTCCGTAGGCGTTCAAGGGGCTACGCAAGTACGCAGGCCAAAAGATGCCATGCGGTGCTTGAGCTGGTGTGCTTGGGGGACAGGAGCCACACTGGGGCAGAGGTTCTGTCATCTCTGCAGGGGCAGGTTCAGAGGTGGTTGACGCCACGCCAACTTAAGGCAGGAATGGTGGTTTGCGACAATGGCACCAACCTCCTCTCTGCCCTCCGACAGGGACAACTGACCCATGTGCCCTGTTTGGCTCACGTCCTTAACTTGGTGGTGCAGCGGTTCTTGGGCAGGTACCCGGGCTTACAGGATGTCCTGAGGCAGGCCAGGAAAGTCTGTGTGCATTTCCGCCGGTCATATAATGCCAGTGCTCGGCTGACGGACCTCCAAAAGGAGTTTAACCTGCCCAAGAACCGCCTAATCTGTGACATGCCCACCAGGTGGAACTCGACATTGGCCATGCTGCAGCGGCTGCACACGCAGCAGAGGGCCATAAATGAGTACCTGTGCGACTATGGCACCAGGACAGGGTCAGGGGACCTTGGTTTTTTTTCCCCACGCCAGTGGGCCATGATCAGGGATGCATGCACTGTCCTGTCACCATTCGAGGAGGCCACGAGGATGGTGAGCACTGACAGTGCATGCATCAGTGACACTGTCCCCCTTGTCCACCTGTTGGAGCACACGCTGCGTGGAATAATGGACAGGGCACTTGAGGCAGAACAGAGGCAGGAAGAGGAGGACTTCCTTAGCTCTCAAGGCCCCCTTTATCCAGACAGTGTTCCTGCGTGCCCGCCGATCACACAGGAAGAGGACGAGGAGGAGGAGGAGGAGGAGGAGGAAGATTGTGTCAGTATGGAGGTGGAGCCTGGCACTCAGCATCAGCAGTCTTTAAGGGATCAGTCCCAAGGAACACATGGACTTGTACGTGGCTGGGAGGAGGTGGCTGCGGACGTTGTTGTCCTTAGTGACCCAGAGGACTCCGGACCGAATGCCTCAGCAAACCTACGCTGCATGGCCTCCCTGATCCTGCAAAGCCTGCGTAAGGATCCTCGTATTCGTGGTATCAAGGAGAAGGACCAATACTGGCTGGCAACCCTCCTTGATCCACGTTACAAGGGTAAGGTTGCGGACCTTATCTTGCCATCGCAGAGGGAGCAGAGGATGAAACATCTTCGGGAGGCCTTGCAGAAAGGTCTGTGCAACGCGTTCCCAGAGACTGGGAGGTTACAAACTCCTGTTTCTGGACAACGTGTTGCTGAGGCTTCGGTCAGTCAAAGAAGGAGCGGTGGAGAAGGTGGCCGTCTGACCGATGCGTTCAGACAATTTTTTGGTCCGCAGCCCCAAGGTATGATCGGTTCCAGCAACCATCGCCAGCGTCTGTTTTACATGGTGCAGGAATACCTAGGGGCAAGATCAGACTTGGACACCTTTCCCACCGAAAATCCTCTGGGTTACTGGGTCTTGAGGATGGATCACTGGCCAGAGCTTGCACAGTATGCAATTGAGCTACTGGCCTGTCCTGCATCCAGCGTTCTTTCGGAACGCACATTCAGTGCTGCTGGAGGCGTGGTAACCGATCACAGGGTGCGTCTGTCCACTGACTCGGTCGATCGGCTGACCTTCATAAAAATGAATCAGTCTTGGATCACCACCAGCTACCAAGCACCTGATGCTGATGTAACTGAATAATTTTTTTCAGATCCCTTCAAAGACTGCCTATGCTGATGCTGAGTGACTATCCCTGAGTAATTATCCTCTTCCTCCTCAATCATCACGCTGATAGCTTGTAAGAACATTTTTGGTTCTGGGCGCCACCACCAGTGCCTAAGGCACAATTTTTCAGCCCCTGTATAACAGGGGCGTGTAATTACAATGTTTGATGTAATACTTTGCAGCAGGGCTCGTTCCTGCATTCCAACTAGAGTGTCTGTGAGGGGTTGCAGTGTTGTGGCACCAGCACCAGTGCCTAAGGCCCAATTTTTCTGCCCCTGTCTAACAGGGGCGTGTAATTACAATTTTTGATGCAATACTTTGCAGCAGGGCTCGTTCCTGCGTTCCAACTAGAGTGTCTGTGAGGGGTTGCAGTGTTGTGGCACCAGCACCAGTGCCTAAGGCCCAATTTTTCTGCCCCTGTCTAACAGGGGCGTGTAATTACAATTTTTGATGCAATACTTTGCAGCAGGGCTCGTTCCTGCGTTCCAACTAGAGTGTCTGTGAGGGGTTGCAGTGTTGTGGCACCAGCACCAGTGCCTAAGGCCTAATTTTTCAGCTCCTGTTCAACAGGGGCATGTAATTACAATTCTTGATCTAATATTTCACAGCAGGGCCCTGTGAGGGCTTACAGTGTTTTGGCCACAGCAACACCTAAGGCCCAAATTTCTGCTGAGTATATAGGGCAGGACCCTACTTTCAAACATCTAACTTACAAACGACTCCTACTTGCAAACGGAAGGAGACAACAGGAAGTGAGATGAAATCTACCCCTAGGAAGGGAAATTCTCTCCTGTAAGAGTTAATATGGGAAAACAATTTCTCCTTTCCACTGATGCTTTCCAATCCTTGTTCCACAAAAAAACCCAAATTTTCAAAAAACATTTTTCATTGGGACAAAAAAGTGAGGTGAAATCTTCTGAAGAGGAGGAAAGACGCAAAACAAATGTCACAGGGGTGATAACCCTTCCCTATGTTTTCCAAAAAGCTTAGAAAAGATTTTTTGGCTGGAGCTAAACACGTTAAAAATGTTCAAAATTACAAACAGATTCTACTTAACAACAAACCTACAGTCCCTGTCTTGTTTGCACCGCCTGTATACTGCTGTTCAGAGTATATAGGGACCTTTCCTTATTTTAATTTGGGTGCGGGGTTCCCCTTAATATCCATACAAGACCCAAAGGGCCTGGTAATGGACTGGGGGGTACCCATGCCGTTTGTCTCACTGATTTTCATCCATATTGCCAGGACCCGACATGACATTAAACCCGCAAGCAGTTTTAAATGAGATTTTTTCCTTTAAAAATGACATTTGGTGCAGGGACTGTTCTAAACATGGGAAACACGCGTCACTTTACAGGCATACTATAGACACCCCCCAGGTACGATATTTAAAGGAATATTTCACTTTTTTTTTTTTACTTTAAGCATCATTAAAATCACTGCTCCCGAAAAAACGGCCGTTTTTAAAAGTTTTTTTTGCATTGATACATGTCCCCTGGGGTAGGACCCGGGTCCCCACACCCTTTTTAGGACAATACCATGCAAATTAGCCTTTAAAATGAGCACTTTTGATTTCGAACGTTCGAGTCCCATAGACGTCAATGGGGTTCTAACGTTCGTGCGAACTTGCGGTCCGTTCGCGGGTTCTGGTGCGAACCGAACCGGGGGGTGTTCGGCTCATCCCTAGCAACAATGTAACAGAAGCAAAAAACAAAACAAAAAAAAACAAGCCAAGAAGATTAAAGCAGGAAATAGAAATGGGGAGGGTGAAGCTTTGGAACGATCGCTGGGCTCTGTTGTAGAGACGATCGCGCTCGGTTGCGTTCTTCTAGGAGAAGCTGATTTTGTATTCATTTTTAATGGATCAAAAACTCCTGCTGAGATTTCGATATCAGGCGGCGCGGTGATCTGAGCGCCGCCGCCGCCCCCGCCCCCAACCTTCCACCAACGATTGACCTTGGTGGTAATAATACGGCGGTGTACGGCGGGCGCCGCGGACTTATCTTCCCCGCGCTTCTATCTTGTCCTGTCAATCATTGCGGCACCTTCAAAAAACAACAACATCCATCCCAGGGAGGAAAATTATTCAAGGGAAAAAAAAACAAAAAAAAGACAAAAGCTGCACTTTGTGTATCGTAGCGGGGGAGGGGGGGGGGACCCATCGAATAAATAAAATGCATCACGTAGCATTGCATAATTCATCGGGCCGCCGGCGGGTGCCGCGCATTCCGAATTTCTCGGAGTAAATTCATAATTGGAGATGTGAGGAGACTGACAATGAAAAAAAAAAAACTTCCGGCTTTTCCCGGGAGCGATCGGCGATTCCTCCATCCGGGAGCCAAAAATTTCCAGCTTAAAATGTAAAAAAAAAAAAGAAAAAAAAAGGAATAAATGGCGCCGCTCAAACAGCCCAATATTGTTCAACATTTCTCTTCGTTCATCATTAGAGGGCCGATTGCCGCCCCCCCCCCCCCCCCCCCCGAACAGGGAAAAAGTTTGGCCCCCGAACCCGCGAACCGTATTGAAGTCTATGGGAGCCGAACATGAGAAATCAAAAGTCCAAGTTTTTGGAGGTTTATATGCAAATAATGGGGCATAAAATGTGCACGGGGGTCCGGGTACTGCCCGGGGGGGGGGGGGACAGGTATCAATGCACATTATTTGTTTTTTTTTTAACTATTGTGTTTAACCCCTTCAATACCAGGCACTCCCCTCCCCCTTCCTGCCCAGGCCATTTTTCAGCTTTCAGCGCTGTCATACTTTGAATGACAATTACGCGGTCATACAACACTGTATCCATGTGACATTTTTATAATTTTCTTCACACAAATAGATTTCTTTTGGTGGTATTTAATCGCCACTGGGTTTTTTATTTTTTCCTAAAAAAAAAAAAAAAAAAAAGTCCGAAAATGTTGAAAAAAAATGTTTTTCTTCGTTTCTGTCAGTAAATTTTGTAAATAAGTAATTTTTCTCCTTGACTGATGGGCACTGATGAGGAGGCACTAATATGCTGCACTTATGGGCACTAACAGGTGGCACTGATACGTGGCACTGATGAGCACTGATAGGCGGCACTGATGGGCACTGATGGGCACTAGTGGGCACAGCTATACGGCACTGGTGGGCACAGATAGTTGGCATGGATAGGCGGCACTGATGTGCACTGATGGGCATTGATGGGTGGCATTGATGGGCAGCAGTGATAGGCATTGATGGGCAGCAATGATAAGCATTGATTGGCAGCACTGATAGCCAGCACTGACTGGCATCACTTGTGGGCACTGATTGCTGGCACTTGTGGGCACTGATTGCTGGCACTTGGGGGCACTGATTTCTGGCACTTGTGGGCACTGATTGCTGGCACTTGGGGGCACTGATTTCTGGCACTTGTAGGCACTGATTGCTGGCACTTTGGGGCACTGATTGCTGGCACTTGTGGGCACTGATTTGTGGCACTTGTGGGCACTGATTGCTGGCACTTGGGGGCACTGATTTCTGGCACTTGTGGGCACTGATTTCTGGCACTTGTGGGTACTGATTACTGGCACTTGGGGGCACTGATTTCTGGCACTTGTAGGCACTGATTTCTGGCACTTTGGGGCACTGATTGCTGGCACTTGTGGGCACTGATTTGTGGCACTTGGGGGCACTGATTTCTGGCACTTGTGGGCACTGATTGCTGGCACTTGGGGGCACTGATTTCTGGCACTTGTGGGCACTGATTGCTGGCACTTTGGGGCACTGATTTCTGGCACTTGGGGGCACTGATTGCTGGCTCTTGTGGGCACTGTTTGCTGGCACTTGTGAGCACTGATTGCTGGCACTTGTGGGCACTGATTTCTGTCACTTGTTGGCACTGATTTTTGGCACTTGTGGGCACTGATTTCTGGCACTTGTGAGCACTAATTGCTGGCACTTGTGGGCACTGAATTCTGTCACTTGGGGGCACTGATTTCTGGCACTTGTGGGCACTGATTCCTAGCACTTGTGGGCACTGATTTCTGGCACTTGGGGGCACTATTGGCTGGCACTTGTGGGCACTGATTTGTGGCACTTGGGGGCACTGATTTCTGGCACTTGTGGGCACTAATCTCTGGCACTTGGGAGCACTGATTGCTGGCACTTGTGGGCACTGATTTCTGGCACTTGTGGGCACTGATTTCTGGCACTTGTGGGCACTGATTACTGGCACTTGGGGGCACTGATTTCTGGCACTTGTGGGCACTGACTGCTGGCACTTGGGGGCACTGGTTTCTGGCACTTTGGGGCACTGATTGCTGGCACTTGTGGGCACTGATTTCTGGCACTTGGGGGCACTGATTTCTGGCACTTGTAGGCACTGATTGCTGGCACTTGTGGGCACTGATTGCTGGCACTTGGGGGCACTGATTTCTGGCACTTGTGGGCACTGATTGCTGGCACTTGGGGGCACTGATTTCTGGCACTTGTGGGCACTGATTGCTGGCACTTGGGGGCACTGATATCTGGCACTTGGGGGCACTGATTGCTGGCACTTGTGGGCACTGTTTGCTGGCACTTGTGAGCACTGATTGCTGGCACTTGTGGGCACTGATTTCTGTCACTTGGGGGCACTGATTTCTGGCACTTGTGGGCACTGATTGCTGCCACTTGTGAGCACTAATTGCTGGCACTTGTGGGCATTGATTTCTGTCACTTGGGGGCTCTGATTTCTGGCACTTGGGGGCACTGATTTCTGGCACTTGTGGGCACTGCTTGCTGGCACCTGTGGGCACTGATTCCTGGCACTTGTGGGCACTGATTCCTAGCACTTGTGGGCACTGATTTCTTGCACTTGGGGGCACTGATTCCTAGCACTTGTGGGCACTGATTTCTGGCACTTGGGGGCACTGATTTCTGGCACTTGGGGGCACTGATTTCTGGCACTTGTGGGCACTGATTTCTGGCACTTGTGGGCAAAGGTCGGCACTGATTGCTGGCAGTGGTGGGCACACATTTCTGGCACTGGTGGGCACTTAATTGTAATCAGGGCACTGATGATCAGTGCCCTGATTACATCCCTAGATGTCCCCTGTGAGGAAAAGCCGCTGATCGGCTCTCCTCTCCTCACGATCTGTCAGTGTGAGGCGAGGAGAGCTGATTACCGGCATCTCCGTGTTTACATGTGACCTGCTGTGATTGGACACAGACGATCACATGGTCGGGGTCGTGCCGTGTCCTAGCAACATGGTGCGGCCGTGATCGCTGCGTTACTGTCCCCCGCGGGCGCGCAAGAGCGGTCGTTCTGGGAAGCCGCCATATGACGTCCACCCAGAACGAGAGTCGCACCGCCCCGCCGTCAAGTGGTTAACCACTTAAGGACCGAAAGGATTTGCCCCCTTACTGACCAGGCCATTTTTTAGCGATACGGCACTGCGTCGCTTTAACTGACAATTGCGCAGTCGTGCGACGTTGCACCCAAATAAAATTGACATCCTTTTTTCCCTCGCAAATAGAGCTTTCTTTTGGTGGTAATTGATCACCTCTGCGGTTTTTATTTTTTGCACTATAAACAAAAAAAGAGCGACAATTTTGAAAAAAAACAAAAACAAAATGTTTTACTTTTTGCTATAATAAATATCCAAAAAAATGTAAAAAAAGATACACTTTGCCGTTATGTAATGCGGACAGATTGACCGTTCCTGGGATCCCGGGAGGAAATGAGAATTGTGGTAATTGGACCCCAAATATTCCTCCCAATCTGCCCCCATCATCCAATTCATGGCCTCAAATATTCACCGCATATTCACCTTTCTTCATATATTCACCTTTCTTCATATATTCACCTTTCTTCTGCTCCTTCTGTCTTCAGTGATAATCTGATAAGTGGATTTATTTGAAAAAATCACCGAATTCCCCCGAGAACACGATCTCATCGCACATCTCCATCTTCTTTTTGGGGAATCCTTCCAACCAGTGGCATCGGGTGGGTTGTCTGCGCCCGGGCAAGTCATTTATGCCCCCTAACCCAAGGACATTTAGTTACCCCAACTCTGATCACACCCTGAGATACCCCCTCCCCAATCTAATCCCACCCCCAGATACCCCCCACCACTCTGATCACATCCTGAGATACCCCCTCCCCAATCTAATCCCACCCCCAGATACCTCCCCCCCAATCTGATCACACCCCAAGACCCCCTCCCCAATCTAATCACACCCAAATATCCCCCCACTCTAAAACCCCCACCCTGATCACACTCCCAGATACCCCCCCCCCACTCTGATCACACCCCCAGATACCCCCCCCCCAATCTGATCACACCCCCAGATACCTCCCCCCCAATCTGATCACACCCCCAGACCCCCTCCCCAATCTAATCACACCCCCAGATACCCCCCACCACTCTGATCTCACACCCAAATACCCCCCCACTCTGATCACACCCCCAGACACCTCCCCCCCAATCTGATCACACCCTGAGATACCCCCTCCCCAATCTAATCACACCCCCAGATACCCCCCACCACTCTGATCTCACACCCAAATACCCCCCAATCTGATCACACCCCCTGATACCTCCCCCCCAATCTGATCACACCCCCAGACCCCCTCCCCAATCTAATCACACCCCCAGATACCCCCCACCACTCTGATCTCACACCCAAATACCCCCCCACTCTGATCACACCCCCAGACACCTCCCCCCCAATCTGATCACACCCTGAGATACCCCCTCCCCAATCTAATCACACCCCCAGATACCCCCCACCACTCTGATCTCACACCCAAATACCCCCCAATCTGATCACACCCCCAGATACCTCCCCCCCAATCTGATCACACCCCCAGACCCCCTCCCCAATCTAATCACACCCCCAGATACCCCCCACCACTCTGATCTCACACCCAAATACCCCCCCACTCTGATCACACCCCCAGACACCTCCCCCCCAATCTGATCACACCCTGAGATACCCCCTCCCCAATCTAATCACACCCCCAGATACCCCCCACCACTCTGATCTCACACCCAAATACCCCCCAATCTGATCACACCCCCAGATACCTCCCCCCCAATCTGATCACACCCCCTGACCCCCTCCCCAATCTAATCACACCCCCAGATACCCCCCACCACTCTGATCTCACACCCAAATACCCCCCAATCTGATCACACCCCCAGATACCTCCCCCCCAATCTGATCACACCCCCTGACCCCCTCCCCAATCTAATCACACCCCCAGATACCCCCCCACCACTCTGATCTCACACCCAAATATCCCCCCACTCTAAAACCCCCACCCTGATCACACTCCCAGATACCCCCCCCCCCACTCTGATCACACCCCCAGATCCAGCCCCAATCTAATCCCACCCCTAGATACCCCCCACCACTCTGATCTCACACCCAAATACCCCCCACTCTAAAACCCCCACTCTAATCCCACCCCCAGATACTTCCCCCCCAATCTGATCACACCCCCAGACCCCCCCACTCTGATCACACCCCCAGATACCTCCCCCCAATCTGATCACACCCCCAGATACCCCCCCAATCTGATCACACCCCCAGATACCTCCCCCCCATCTGATCACACCCCCAGATACCTCCCCCCCAATCTGATCACACCCCCAGATACCTCCCCCTCACTCTGATCACACCCCCAGATACC
This sequence comes from Lithobates septentrionalis, assembly GCA_037952835.1. Taxonomy (NCBI): domain Eukaryota; kingdom Metazoa; phylum Chordata; class Amphibia; order Anura; family Ranidae; genus Lithobates; species Lithobates septentrionalis. Next base: position 350,970 of record JBBDGP010003846.1, read on the forward strand.
TCCCCCCAATCTGATCTCACACCCAAATTCCCCCCCAATCTGATCACACCCCCAGATACCCCCCCAATCTGATCACACACCCCAGATCCCCCCACTCTGATCATCGCCCCCCAGATCCCCCCACTCTGATCACACCCTCAGATTCCCCCACTCTGATCACACCCCCAGATCCCCCCACTCTGATCACACCCCCAGATTCCCCCACTCTGATCACACCCCCAGACCCCCCCCACTCTGATCACACCCCCAGACCCCCCACTCTGATCACACCCCCAGATTCCCCCACTCTGATCACACCCCCAGACCCCCCACTCTGATCACACCCTCAGATTCCCCCACTCTGATCACACCCTCAGACCCCCCCCCACTCTGATCACACCCCCAGATACCCCCCAATCTGATCACACCCCCAGATACCCCCCACTCTGATTACACCCCCAGATACCCCCCACCACTCTGATCACACCCCCAGATACCCCCCAATCTGATCACACCTACAGATACCTCCCCCCCAATCTGATCACACCCCCAGATACCCCCCCAATCTGATCACACCCCCCGACCCCCCCCCCCACTCTGATTACACCCCCAGGTACCCCCCACCACCCCAATCTGATCATACCCCCCCAATCTGATCACACCCCCAGATACTTCCCCCCCAATCTGATCACACCCCCAGATACCCCCCACTCTGATCACACACCCAAATACCCCCCCAATCTGATCACACCCCCAGATACCCCCCCAATCTGATCACACCCCCAGATCCCCCCCCCCACTCTGATCACACCCCCAGACCCCCCACTCTGATCACACCCCCAGATTCCCCCACTCTGATCACACCCCCAGACCCCCCACTCTGATCACACCCTCAGATTCCCCCACTCTGATCACACCCTCAGACCCCCCCCCCCCCCACTCTGATCACACCCCCAGATACCCCCCAATCTGATCACACCCCCAGATACCCCCCACTCTGATTACACCCCCAGATACCCCCCACCACTCTGATCACACCCCCAGATACCTCCCCCCAATCTGATCACACCCCCAGATACCCCCCCAATCTGATCACACCTACAGATACCTCCCCCCCAATCTGATCACACCCCCAGATACCCCCCCAATCTGATCACACCCCCCGACCCCCCCCCCCCACTCTGATTACACCCCCAGGTACCCCCCACCACCCCAATCTGATCATACCCCCCCCCAATCTGATCACACCCCCAGATACTTCCCCCCCAATCTGATCACACCCCCAGATACCCCCCACTCTGATCACACACCCAAATACCCCCCCAATCTGATCACACCCCCAGATACCCCCCCAATCTGATCACACCCCCAGATCCCCCCACTCTGATCACACCCGCAGACCCCCCCACTCTGATCACACCCCCAGATTCCCCCACTCTGATCACACCCCCAGACCCCCCCACTCTGATCACACCCCCAGATTCCCCCACTCTGATCACACCCCCAGACCCCCCCCCACTCTCCACTCTGATCACACCCCAAGACCCCCCCCACTCTGATCACACCCCCAGACTCCCCCCCCGTAACTCTGATCACACCCCCAGACCCCCCCCCCCCGTAACTCTGATCACACCCCCAGATCCTCCCCATCCCTCCACTCTGATTACACCCCCAGACCCCCCCCCCGTAACTCTGATCACACCCCCAGACCCCCCCACTCTGATCACACCCCCAGATTCCCCCACTCTGATCACACCCCCAGACCCCCCCCCCACTCTCCACTCTGATCACACCCCAAGACCCCCCCGCTCTGATCACACCCCCAGACTCCCCCCCGTAACTCTGATCACACCCCCAGACCCCCCCCCCGTATCTCTGATCACACCCCCAGATCCTCCTCATCCCTCCACTCTGATTACACCCCCAGACCCCCCCCCCCGTAACTCTGATCACACCCCCAGACCCCCCCACTCTGATCACACCCCCAGATTCCCCCACTCTGATCACCCCCCCAGACCCCCCCACTCTGATCACCCCCCAGACCCCCCCACTCTGATCACACCCCCAGATTCCCCCACTCTGATCACACCCCCAGACCCCCCCCCCACTCTCCACTCTGATCACACCCCAAGACCCCCCCACTCTGATCACACCCCCAGACTCCCCCCCCGTAACTCTGATCACACCCCCAGACCCCCCCCCCCGTAACTCTGATCACACCCCCAGATCCTCCCCATCCCTCCACTCTAATCACACCTTCAGATACCCACAGATCTCTCCACTCTGATACCCCCACTCTGATCATACTCCCAGCTACCCCCCCTACTCTGATCACACCCCAGATCCTCCTCATCCCGCCACTCTGATTACACCCCCAGACCCCCCCCCCCGTAACTCTGATTACACCCCCAGATACCCCACCAGATCCCTGCACTCTGACCAGACCCCCCATATACCCCCTCCCCAGTGGCGTCTCCAGCTTTCATATTTAGGGGGGGCACATGGGGGGACAGGGACAAAAATAGGGGGGCAATATAAAATGCAAATTATATATATATATATATATATATATATATATATATATATATATATAAAATATATCTAGATATATAGATATATCTATCTATCCTGGGGCCCTTTACCCCTTTACTACGATCCCACAACGACCCTTTCACATGTCCTGCAGTGAGCTCCCTTCCTACTGTATTGGGCCCCCCCCCCCCCCCAGGGTGACAGAGAACAAGAGATATATGTCACCAGCATACCAAGAAAATATAAGGGTCCAAAGCAGTGGGAGAACTATCAGGGTTGCAAAGGTTGTCTTGCCACCGGGCCCTGGTGTTCTGCCACTGTGGGGTTCCCCAGCCTCCTCTTGCTGTCCTGCCCCTGCCCTCAGTCTGTTTTTTCAGTAACTGAGAGTCCTGGTGGAGTCCTTCTTGCAACTCGCTCTTCTCCCTGCCAATGAGGATGCAGGGGAAGGAGCAGATCGGGCGGCCGTGGTTGTGTGAGCGCTCGCATTATGCAGTGTCAGCGAGCAGAGGGAGGGGGGAGGAATCACCCACTGGGGACCTTCTCCCTCTCAATAGAGACTGTGTTACCCCAGCGGTGGCCCGAGTAAGATGCGGCACATCCGATATCAATACAAACAAAAAGAAATTGCCTTTTTGTAAAAAAAAAAAAAAAAAAAAAAAAGTTTTTTTTTTGGGGGGGGCACATGGTGGGGCCCAGCATAATGTTGGGGGGGTCAGGGCCCCCTCTGGCCCCCCCCTAGGGTCGCCATTGCCCCTCCCCCATCACACACACAAACCCTGTAATATCTTATTATACACTATCTTACCAAAAGTATTGGGACACCTGCCTTTACACGCACATGAACTTTCATGACATCCCAGTCTTAGCCCGTAGGGTTCAATATTGAGTTGGCTCCGCCCTTTGCAGCTATAACAGCTTCAACTCTTCTGGGAAGGCCGTCCACAAGGTTTAGGAGGGTGTCTATGGGAATGTTTGACCATTCTTCCAGAAGAGCATTTGTGAGGTCAGGCACTGATGTTGGATGAGAAGGTCTGGCTCGCAGTCTCTGCTCTAATTCATCCCAAAGGTTTTCTATGGGGTTGAGGTCAGGACTCTGTGCAGGCCAGTCAAAAGTCATCCAGAAAAAAAACCCACGTGATACAAATGTTATAAATTCAGTTGCAGTTCAAAATCTGCAGTTGCAGTTCAAAACGTACAAAATCTGCAGGGGATCAAATCATTATTTTACCCACTATATATATTGATCACAAAAAAAAAAATAATTTTATGATTTAAATCAAATTATTTTTTTCCCCACTGTATAAATTGGGCACCAAAAATAAAATTAAAAAAAAATAAAAACAATCACATTATATTATTTAAATCAAATATTTTTTTTCCTCACTGTATATATTGGACAAAAAAAATACAAAAAATTGAAAAAAAAAATATAAAAAAATCAGATTTTATTATTTAAATCAAATCATTTTTCCCCCACTGTATAGATTGGGCACAAAAAACATCAAAAAAAATCTGATTTTATTATTTAAATTAAATAATTATTTTCCTCACTGTATACATTGAGCACAAAAAAAAATTCAATTGAAAAAAAATTAAAAAATCAGATTTTATTATTTAAATCAAATAATTATTTTCCCCACTGTATCTGTTGGGAACAAAAAAATAAAAATAAAAAAAAATCAGATTTTATTATTTATATCAAATAATTATTTTCCTCACTGTATATATTGGGCACAAAAAAATACAAAAAATTGAATAAAATATTTAAAAATATTAAAAAATAAGATTTTATTATTTAAATCAAATATTTCTTCTCCACTGTATATATTGGGCACGAAAAAAAAACAAAAAAAAATTGAAAAAAAAATAAAAAAAATGTTAAAAATTCAGATTTTATTATTTAAATCAAATATTTCTTCCCCACTGTATATATTGGGCACAAAAAAAATACAAAAAAAATGAAAAAAAATTGAAAAAAAATATTAAAAATTCAGATTTTATTATTTAAATCAAATATTTCTTCCCCACTGTATATATTGGGCACGAAAAAAAAAAAATTGAAAAAAAAATTAAAAAAATGTTAAAAATTCAGATTTTATTATTTAAATCAAATATTTCTTCCCCACTGTATATATTGGGCACAAAAAAAATAAAAAAAATTGAAAAAAAATATTTAAAAAATATTAAAAATTCAGATTTTATTATTTAAATCAAATATTTTTTTCCCCACTGTATAAATTGGGCACAAAAAAAAATAAAAAATAATAATCAAATTTTATTATTTAAATTAAATAATTTAGTTTCCTCACTGTATACATTGGGCACAAAAAAAAATTGAAAAAAATTGAAAAAAATCGGAATTTATTATTATTTAGGTGCAGATCGTCTTCTTAAAATAGTAACAATTGTATCCTATATGTCGGCAATATTGGAAAGTGATCATAGTAATATTATTATTATTATGCAGTATTACTGAGAATCCTGATTTCATTGCACGTCTGTTGATATTACGGGGAATACACATGGAGGACGGATCATTTTTTATGGTTGCGGCACCGGTGGCCCGCCTGCGTTTCGATCGCTCGGATTACATTGCCTGCGCCGTGCCTGCGCATTAATATTCCCCGTGCCGTCTGTGAAGTTTTCATCTAGCCCCGGCCTCCTCTAGCTGAGCCGGGGTCAGACGAACAAAGGTGAAGTCCCTTGATTGCAGCAAACAGCGCCATGTGCAGCCGGCTTGATGAATTAAAAGGCTGCTGCCAACTTAATTACACTGTAACCCTTCAATAAAGGAAGGGCAGAGCTGATTAACTACTGAATAATTGGGGGCTGATTGATGGCTTTCTGCTGCTCTGCTATCGGCTGTATATATAATTATTTTGCCTTTGGGCCTCATTTTGCCACTGTTAGCTTCCTCTTTTGTCAGCAGCTGTAATTTATGAATACGGCCCGCGGCTTCGCAAAAGAAGGATGAGGAAAAGGGTCCCCCCCCCCCCGGATCCCCCAGACGCCTCACCTGCGAATGACCGCTGGCCGCGGGGGGGGGCGGACCTTTCTGGCATCTTTGAAGGATCCGACGCTGATGATAATTTGTTATTTGTTACATTTTTTTTTTATTTTGCATCACTGTAGACGTGATGTGCGGAGCTAAAAAAAAAATAAAATATTAAAAATATGACACCGGGTACACAACGGATCCCCCCGATCCGCGCAGAACGAGAGAGGCGGCGCGGCGTTTCTCTGACCGATCGCTCGGCTGGGCTTTGTTAATTGCCTGTTCAGATGGAAGTGTAAATCCAGAGGGGGGGCAAATGGAGAGTCCCGACAACAACACAGCAAAATCTAACCAATGGGAAGGTGTCATTAGGGTCGTTTTTTTTGGAATTTTGGGTAAATGACCTCTGGGGGGAGGGGTTGTAGAAGCTCCTCAGTCCTGGACCTGATTAAATGGCCCCTTATAATCCGGGAACATCAACATGACATTAGAGACTGAGGGGCCCCTCGTCCTGACCCTAAACCTACCCCAGCTCTAACCCTCACACTAACTTTGCCCCAATGTTACCCAACACTAAACCGAACTCTGACCCCGGTGCCAACCCCCAACCCCGGGCCTACTGATCTCTCTAACCCTCATCCATCACTAACTCTGAGCCTATTCCTAACCATGAAACTTACCGATTGCTAACACTAATCCTAATGCTAACCCAACCCTGACCCTAATGATATCCTAACCCCAACCCTGACCCTCCCTGACCCTAATGATATCCTAACCCCAACCCTGACCATAATGATATCCTAACCCCAACCCTGACCCTAATGATATCCTAACCCTAATGATATCCTAACTGGGCCTAAGGACATCTCTAACCTCTACCCTGGAACTGAACTAACACTGACCCTAATGCTAACCCCAACCCTGACCCTAATGATATCTCTAACCCCAACCCTGACCCTAAAGATATCCTAACCCTAACCCTAATGATATCCTAACCCCAACCCTGACCCTAATGATATCTCTAACCCCAATCCTGACCCTAATGATATCCTAACCCCAACCCTGACCCTAATGATATCCTAACCCCAACCCTGACCCTAATGATATCCTAACCCCAACCCTGACCCTAATGATATCCTAACCCCAACCCTGACCCTCCCTGACCCTAATGATATCCTAACCCCAACCCTGACCCTAATGATATCCTAACCCCAACCCTGACCCTAATGATATCCTAACCCCAACCCTGACCCTAATGATATCCTAAACCCAACCCTGACCCTAATGATATCTCTAACCCCAACCCTGGGCCTTAAAGTATCTGTAACCCTTCCCTATCACTAACCCTAACACTAATCCTAATGCTAATCCCAACCCTGGGCCTAATGGTATCTCTAACCCCAACCCTGACCCTAATGATATCCTAACCCTAACCCTGGGCCTAATTATATCTCTAACCTTTACCCTGGCACTAAACCTAACACTAATCCTAATGCTAACCCCAACCCTGGGCCTAATGATATCCTAACCCTGACCCTCCCTGACCCTAATGATATCTCTAACCCCAACAGTGACCCTAATGATAACCTAACCCTTACCCTGATCCTAAAGCTAGCACTAAACCTAATGCTAACCCCAACCCTGGCCCTATCTCTAACCCCAACCCTGGCCCTATCTCTTACCCCAACCCTGGCCCTATCTCTAACCCCAACCCTGGCCCTATCTCTAACCACAACCCTGGCCCTAATGATATCTGTAACCCTTGCCCTATTGCTAACCTTAACCCTGGGCCTTAAAATTTCTGTAACCCTTGCGCTATCGTTAACCCTAACACTAAACCTAAAGCTAATCCTAACCCTGGGCCTAAGGACATCTCTAACCTCTACCCTGGAACTGAACTAACACTGACCCTAATGCTAACCCCAACCCTGACCCTAATGATATCTCTAACCCCAACCCTGACCCTAATGATATCCTAACCCCAACCCTGACCCTAATGATATCCTAACCCCAACCCTGACCCTAATGATATCCTAACCCCAACCCTGACCCTAATGATATCTCTAACCCCAACCCTGACCCTAATGATATCCTAACCCCAACCCTGACCCTAATGATATCCTAACCCCAACCCTGACCCCAATGATATCCTAACCCCAACCCTGACCCTCCCTGACCCTAATGATATCCTAACCCCAACCCTGACCATAATGATATCCTAACCCCAATCCTGACCCTAATGATATCCTTACCCCAACCCTGACCCTCCCTGACCCTAATGATATCCTAACCCCAACCCTGACCATAATGATATCCTAACCCCAACCCTGACCCTAATGATATCCTAACCCCAACCCTGACCCTCCCTGACCCTAATGATATCCTAACCCCAACCCTGACCCTAATGATATCTCTAACCCCAACCCTGACCCTAATGATATCTCTAACCCCAACCCTGACCCTAATGATATCTCTAACCCCAACCCTGACCCTCCCTGACCCTAATGATATCCTAACCCCAACCCTGACCATAATGATATCCTAACCCCAATCCTGACCCTAATGATATCCTAACCCCAACCCTGACCCTAATGATATCCTAACCCCAACCCTGACCCTAATGATATCCTAACCCCAACCCTGACCCTAATGATATCCTAACCCCAACCCTGACCCTCCCTGACCCTAATGATATCCTAACCCCAACCCTGACCCTAATGATATCCTAACCCCAACCCTGACCCTAATGATATCCTAACCCCAACCCTGACCCTAATGATATCCTAAACCCAACCCTGACCCTAATGATATCTCTAACCCCAACCCTGGGCCTTAAAGTATCTGTAACCCTTCCCTATCACTAACCCTAACACTAATCCTAATGCTAATCCCAACCCTGGGCCTAATGGTATCTCTAACCCCAACCCTGACCCTAATGATATCCTAACCCTAACCCTGGGCCTAATTATATCTCTAACCTTTACCCTGGCACTAAACCTAACACTAATCCTAATGCTAACCCCAACCCTGGGCCTAATGATATCCTAACCCTGACCCTCCCTGACCCTAATGATATCTCTAACCCCAACAGTGACCCTAATGATAACCTAACCCTTACCCTGATCCTAAAGCTAGCACTAAACCTAATGCTAACCCCAACCCTGGCCCTATCTCTAACCCCAACCCTGGCCCTATCTCTAACCCCAACCCTGGCCCTATCTCTAACCACAACCCTGGCCCTATCTCTAACCACAACCCTGGCCCTAATGATATCTGTAACCCTTGCCCTATTGCTAACCTTAACCCTGGGCCTTAAAATTTCTGTAACCCTTGCGCTATCGTTAACCCTAACACTAAACCTAAAGCTAATCCTAACCCTGGGCCTAAGGACATCTCTAACCTCTACCCTGGAACTGAACTAACACTGACCCTAATGCTAACCCCAACCCTGACCCTAATGATATCTCTAACCCCAACCCTGACCCTAATGATATCCTAACCCTTACCCTGATCCTAAAGCTAGCACTAAACCTAATGCTAACCCCAACCCTGGCCCTATCTCTAACCCCAACCCTGGCCCTATCTCTAACCCCAACCCTGGCCCTATCTCTAACCCCAACCCTGGCCCTATCTCTAACCCCAACCCTGGCCCTATCTCTAACCACAACCCTGGCCCTAATGATATCTGTAACCCTTGCCCTATTGCTAACCTTAACCCTGGGCCTTAAAATTTCTGTAACCCTTGCCCTATTGCTAACCTTAACCCTGGGCCTTAAAATTTCTGTAACCCTTGCGCTATCGTTAACCCTAACACTAAACCTAAAGCTAATCCTAACCCTGGGCCTAAGGACATCTCTAACCTCTACCCTGGAACTGAACTAACACTGACCCTAATGCTAACCCCAACCCTGACCCTAATGATATCCTAACCCCAACCCTGACCCTAATGATATCCTAACCCCAACCCTGACCCTAATGATATCCTAACCCCAACCCTGACCCTAATGATATCCTAACCCCAACCCTGACCCTAATGATATCTCTAACCCCAACCCTGACCCTAATGATATCCTAACCCCAACCCTGACCCTAATGATATCCTAACCCCAACCCTGACCCTAATGATATCTCTAACCCCAACCCTGACCCTAATGATATCCTAACCCCAACCCTGACCCTAATGATATCTCTATCCCTAACCTTAATGATATCCTAACCCCAACCCTGACCCTAATGATATCTCTATCCCTAACCCTAATGATATCTCTAACCCCAACCCTGGGCCTAATTATATGTCTAACCTTTACCCTGGCACTAAACCTAACACTAATCCTAATGCTAACCCCAACCCTGACCCTAATGATATCTCTAACCCCAACCCTGAGCCTAAAGATATCCTAACCCTAACCCTGACCCTAATGATATCCTAACCCCAACCCTATCCCTAACCCTAACTCTGACCCTAATGCTAACCCCCAACCCTGACACTAATCCTAACCCCCAACCCTGACACTAATCCTAACCCCCAACCCTGATACTAATCCTAACCCCCAACCCTGATACTAATCCTAACCCCCAACCCTGATACTAATCCTAACCCCCAACCCTGGGCCTAATAATAATATCTCTAACCCTGGCCCTAAAGCTAATGCTAACACCAAACCTTATCCCAACCCTGGGCCCAATGATATCTCTAACCTTTAACCAATAGCTAACCCTAATCCTGACCCTAAAGTTAACACTAAATCTAACGCTAACCCTAACTCTGACCCTAACGATCACTTTTCTTTTTTTAAGCTTTTCTCCCCGTCTGTTTTCACCGGGTGATCTGTCCAGTAACACACCCCGTATATCAGAGCGCCTCCACTCTGGATGAAGGAGCACAGGAGGACTATTATTTATTTAGGTGTCACCCCTCGGGATTGGTACAATCTCTGCCCCGCTCCCCCGATGCTTTACTCTCACATACACAGAACATATGTAGTTTTTAGCGACACCCCCGTCCCCTTCCTATACTGTACACAGCGCCGTGCACTCGGATTATTCTGCCCACAACCCCCATCTTTGCACATAACAGTCACCCCCACCTGTAGCTTTAGGCCTCATACACAGGCAGGGCCATCTTCAATACTGATTGGACCCTGGGGCAAACATTTGGGCCCTCCCAAATACACTTATCAACTATTTTCCGGCAGTCGGGGGCTCAAGGGGCAGCTGCTCTGGGCTCCACAACAATGACTGGGCCAGAGGCAGCTGCCCCTTTTGCCCCTGTGTTAAAGACGGCCCTGTACACATGGGGGGGGGTTGTCCAGCTTTTTTACACGCCCGTCCTCCTGGCAGTACTGTTGTGGCAGAAAAAAAGTTTGACGCATGTAAGCGAATTTAGGCGCTTTTAGGGCATGGGTGTCATTTCACTGGCTAGAATAATAATTATTTCCCCTTAGAGCCGGCGCCTGCTGGCCCTTTAAGGAGTGGGAGGTGTGCAGCGGGCTTATGGTCATGTGACCGCCATAATTGGTTGTCACGGCAGTCGCATGATCGAAGAGCTCCCGATGGCAAGCAGCGAACGTGAGCTTTCAGTTAGCCGCCGGTACCTGTAGTGGGAGCGCGCAGGACGCGTGCTCTCTGCGCTATTGCCCGCAAATAGGCAGCTGCTTGGCGTCAAGTCCCGGCCCACATATTTGCGGGCACTCGGCGCCTAGGGGTTGATGATGGCCACCGAAATGAATGAAAGCGCCCGACGCACCGAGCATTATTGCGTGCTGAGACGCGTTTAGGCGTGTTTACGCGCATCAAGGTTTTCTTATTTGCTCGTGATTCGCACGCTGAAACGCGTGTTATGCAGAGGACAGCCCGTGAGCAGGCGGCCCTACGCGGGATTTTCGCCTGAAGAAGTTTAGGGATCAAATTTTGGCCCTGAGACAGGAGCGATTTTTACAGTCAAGTTTTGCCGCGATTCTTGCATTTTTTTTGCTCAACGATTGTGGTAAAATCAGGCCTAACCGCCACTAACCTCAAAAAATCCGAAAATAAAAAAGAAAATTTGAAAAATCTGAAAATAAGAATGAAAATCCGAAAATTGGAAAAGGAACGAAAATCCAAAAATAAGAAAGAAAATTCGAAAAATTCGAAAGAACGAAAATCCGAAAATTGGAAAATTTTAAATAATAACTAAGTAACTAATAATAACTATTAAATGATAGGTATTGGAATTTCCTTTCAAATTTGCCTGTTAGTGAACGTAACGAATACGAATTTATCCGAAGTTATACATAGTTACATAGTTAGTCAGGTTGAAAAAAAAGATACAAGTCCATCAAGTTCAACCAAAAAATGACGAATTATCCAGAATAACGAATGGGGCTAATTAATGATAATAATAATAATAATAATAAATAATAATAATAAAAACTTTTTTATTATTATTTATTATGAATAATTAGTTACATTCCATTTGTTTAGACACATTTGCTATTTCGGATAATTCGTAACTTCAAATAAATTCGTATTGTTACGTTCACTAACAGCCAAATTTGAAAGCAAATTATAATACCTATAATTGAATAGTTAGTTATTATTAGTGAGCTATTATTTTCTAATTTCTGAATTTTCGTATTTTCGAATTTTCGGTTCTTCCAATTTTCGAATTTCCAAATTTTCGCATTTTCAATTTTGGGATTTTTGAATTTCCGAATTTCCCAATCTTCGAATTTCCGAATTTTCGGATTTTAGAATTTTCCAATTTTTCACATTTCGTAAAGATTTGTGAAATGGGTTTTCGTTAATTAGAATATTTCCGAATTAACGAATTTGTCGAATTTTGTAGAAAAACTAATTTGGAACAAAACGAACTGCAGATGAAGGGGCATTTAGAGACAGGGGGGAAAAAAATGCCAGACACCCCTGAAAGCAGCATTTTGCTGCCTGCTAACAGTTACATTTACTGCACAGCCCGATTTTTGAATTTTCGGGTTTTCTAATTCTCGGATTTTCATTCTTATTTTCGGATTTTCATTATTTCGAATTTTCAGATTTTCGTTCTTATTTTCGGACTTTCGAATTTTCGGGTTTTCGAGTTTCCGAAGCTTCGAATTTCTGAAATTTTCGATTTCGAATTTTTGAATTTACGAATCTTCGAATTTACGAATTTTTCGGATTTTTGAATTTTCGCTTTTTTCGAATTTTGGAAAAATTTCCTAAATGCCTTTTTGTTCATTAGAATATTTCTGAATTAACAAATTTGTTGAATTTCATAGAAAAACTAATTCGGAACGAAACAAATTGCACATGTCTAGTGTGCATCATAGACAAACATGAAGGGGCATTTAGAGACAGAAAAAAAATGCCAGACGCCCCTGAAAGCAGCATTTATTTTTGAATTTTTGAGTTTTCTAATTCTCAGATTTTCATTCTTGTTTTTCGGATTTTCGTTATTTCGAATTTTCAGATTTTCGTTCTTATTTTCGGACTTTCGAATTTTCGGGTTTTCAAGTTTCCGAAGCTTCGAATTTCTGAAATTTTCGATTTTCGGATTTTCACATTTGCGAATCTTCGAATTTCCGAATATTTGATTTCGAATTTCTGAATTTCCGAATCTTGGAATTTACAAATTTTTCGGATTTTTGAATTTTCGCATTTTTCGAATTTTGGAAAAATCAGTTAAAAAATGGCTTTTCATTCATTTGAATATTTTCAAATTAACGAATTTGTCGAATTTCATAGAAAAACTATTTCGGAACGAAACGAATTGCACATGTCTAGTGTGCATCATAGGCAAACAGTAAGGGGCATTTAGAGACACCCCTAAAAGCAGCATTTTTACGTTTCAGTGTACTGCCTTGTTTTCAGACACATGCTGATCTCTGCCGTGATTGGACGCAGCGTGAGTTTGTCAGCAGGTTACAGCCAATAGTTTTGGCTCTATACCTGCTGAGTGGCTGTGTCCAATCACAGCGCAGAGTTCTGTGTTTACAAACACACAGAGCACCGAACACAGAGCAGCGATCTGTCTGTTTCTTCTCCCAGAAATCAACTCTGAGTTCAGGGAGAAAAGACAGATCTGGTGAGGATCTGTCTTTTTACTGACAGTTTGTAAAAATCTGTAACTTTTACAACTAAATATCGGGGCTGATAATTTGTTATGCAGTTTTGACTTTTTAAGTGTAAATTCCTCACTGCCTCTCATTAGCTGTGCATTTAATTTTACCCTTACTGGCCAGAACAGCAGGCGAAAATAAAAGTGAGTAAAAGTGATACAATCATTTTTCGAAAGTATCACAAAAGTACAGATCAAGCTAACGCGTTTCAGGGGCGCTGCCTCCGCCTTCTTCAGGGCTGTTGGTACACAACTAACAGAGGTGGGTGGAGTCTATGGTGGTACCAGAATTTCTTGTAATGGCTGGCTAGCCCACCCATCTCCATTAGTGTGAACCAACAGCCATGAAGAAGGGGGAGGCAGTTGCGCTGAAACGTGTTGGCTCAATCTGTACGTTATTTATGCTTTCAATGTGTTTCGGGGGAACTGCCTCCTTTTCTTCATGGCTGTTGGCACGGAGATGGGTGGGCTTCAGTGTGGTAGCCACCATTCTGCCCTCACAAGCCTCAGGCTCTAATCACGTTCTTCAAAAAAAAAACCTCATCGGAATCCATGCATCCGGTGCCCTGCATGTAGATCAGGGGGGGCGGACGCATGGATAGGGGGGCAGCGCCCCTGCACCCCTAATGGATGGGCCACCACTGGGTGGCAGTTCCCCCCAAACACATTGAAAGTATAAAAAAAAGTACAGATTGGGCCAACATGTTTCAGGGGAACTGCCTCCTCTTCTTCAGGGCTGTCGGTACGCGCTAATGAAGGTGGGTGGGCTCTGCGTTGGTACTAGAATTTCTTGTAATGGCAGAATGCTGGCTACCACCACGGAGCCCACCCATCTGCGTTAGCGTGTACCGACAGCCCTGAAGAAGAGGAGGCAGTTCCCCCCGAAACACATTGAAAGTATAAAAAAACTTACAGATCGAGCCAACACGTTTCAGGGGAACAGCCTCCCCCTTCTTCAGGGCTGTTGGTACGCACTAACGGAGATGGGTGAGCTAGCCAGCCATTACTAGAAATCCCGAGACCCCCCACAAATTACACCCATCTCCATTCAGGGGATCTCCTCTTCTTTAGGGCTGGTGCTAACGGAGATGGGTGGCCTCCGTAGTGGTAGCCCTAATGGTTCCCATTACAAGAAATTCTGGTACCACCGCAGAGCCCACCCATCTCCGTTAGCGCTTACCAACAGCTCTGAAGAAGTGGAGGCAGTTCCCCAGAAACACATTGAAAGTATAAAAAACTTACAGATTGAGCCAACACATTTCAGGGGAACAGCCTCCCCCTTCTTCAGGGCTGTTGGTATGCGCTAACGGAGATGGGTGGGCTCTGCGGTGGTACCAGAATTTCTTGTAATGGCAGAATGCTGGCTACCACCAGGGAGCCCACCCATCTCTGTTAGCGCATTACATTACATTACATTAGCGCGTACCAACAGCCCTGATGAAGAGAAGAAGAGGAGGCATTTTCCCCCAAAACACATTGAAAACATAAAAAATTTACTGATCGAGCCAACACGTTTCAGGGGAACTGCCTCCCTTTTCTTCAGGGCTGTTGGTAGGCGCTAACGGAGATGGGTGGGCTCTGCAGTGGTACCAGAACTTTTTGTACTGGCAGAACCATTAGGGCTACCATTATGGAGCCCACCCATCTCCGTTAGCGCGTACCACCAGCCCTGAAGAAGAGGAGGTAGTTCACCTGAAACACAATAAAAATATTACAGTACAGATCGAGCCAATGCGTTTCAGGGGAACTGCCTCCCCCTTCTTCATGGCTGTTGGTGCGCGCTAATGGAGATGGGAGTAATTTGTGGGGGGTACCAGAATTTCTTGTAATGGCCGGCTAGCCCACCCATCTCCGTCCCAGCTCGTACCAACAGCCCTGAAGAAGAGGAGGCAGTTCCCCAGAAACACGTTGGCTCGATCTGTAAGCTTTTTATACTTTCAATGTGTTTTTCGAAACGATCGTATTCTCCGATCCAGAGTTGCATCATTCCAGACACCGGGTGCTGTCGCCCCAGTAAGGCAGCAGTCCAAACCTGAAAAAAATTAAAAGGGGGGGGGCAGCACCATCATCCACCCGCAGAACCACCAGATAACTTCGGTAACCGTTTAGGCTGCATTCACACCTGAGCGTTTTGTTTTTTCAGGCAGAAAGTCGCCCGTTTTTCACGTCGATTTTGCCGCGATTTTGTACGGGTCAAAAGGTCATCAACAGGTCAAAAGGTCATCGATGTAAAAAAGCAGAAAAACGCCTGTAATCTGCCCCAAAAAAAGAAGCTTTTTTGAGCTTCGGGCGTTTTTCAGGCGTTTTGCTTCAGGTGACAAAAACGCTGAGATGTGAACGGGTGCCATTGAAACGAATTTGATTTTTTGCTCGTTGGGCGTTTTTTAGGCGTTTAGGTGTGAACGCAGCCTTGAACCCGTCCAGCGTGGTCTTCAGCTCACACTAGTCAGTTGGATGAAGTCGCTGACCCCCCCTGAATATGCCCCCCCCCCGCCTCCAGAGTCCAGTGCCCCCCCAACACTTCAGTCTTCAGAGTCCAGTGCCCCCCAAAACTTCAGTCTTCAGAGTCCAGTGCCCCCCCAACACTTCACTCTTCAGAGTACAGTGCCCCCCCCAACACTTCACTCTTCAGAGTCCAGTGCCCCCCAACGCTTCAGTCTTCAGAGTCCAGTGCCCCCCCCAACATTTCAGTCTTCAGAGTCCAGTGCCCCCCCAACACTTCACTCTTCAGAGTACAGTGCCCCCCCAACACTTCAGTCTTCAGAGTCCAGTGCCCCCCCCCCAACATTTCAGTCTTCAGAGTCCAGTGCCCCCCCAACACTTCACTCTTCAGAGTCCAGTGCCCCCCCAACACTTCACTCTTCAGAGTCCAGTGCCCCCCCCCAACACTTTACTCTTCAGAGTACAGTGCCCCCCCAACACTTCACTCTTCAGAGTACAGTGCCCCCCCCAACACTTCACTCTTCAGAGTCCAGTGCCCCCCCCAACACTTCACTCTTCAGAGTCCAGTGCCCCCCCCAACACTTTACTCTTCAGAGTACAGTGCCCCCCCAACACTTCACTCTTCAGAGTACAGTGCCCCCCCAACACTTCACTCTTCAGAGTCTAGTGCCCCCCCAACACTTCAGTCTTCAGAGTCCAGTGCCCCCCCCCCCAACATTTCAGTCTTCAGAGTCCAGTGCCCCCCCCCAACACTTCAGTCTTCAGAGTCCAGTGCCCCCCCCAACACTTCACTCTTCAGAGTCTAGTGCCCCCCCAACACTTCAGTCTGCAGAATCCAGTGCCCCCCCAACACTTCAGTCTTCAGAGTCCAGTGCCCCCCCCCCAACATTTCAGTCTTCAGAGTCCAGTGCCCCCCCAACACTTCAGTCTTCAGAGTCCAGTGCCCCCCCAACACTTCAGTCTTCAGAGTCCAGTGCCCCCCCAACACTTCAGTCTTCAGAGTCCAGTGCCCCCCCCCAACATTTCAGTCTTCAGAGTCCAGTGCCCCCCCAACACTTCACTCTTCAGAGTCCAGTGCCCCCCCAACACTTCACTCTTCAGAGTCCAGTGCCCCCCCCAACACTTTACTCTTCAGAGTACAGTGCCCCCCCAACACTTCACTCTTCAGAGTACAGTGCCCCCCCCCAACACTTCACTCTTCAGAGTCCAGTGCCCCCCCCAACACTTCAGTCTTCAGAGTCCAGTGCCCCCCCCCCCAACATTTCAGTCTTCAGAGTCCAGTGCCCCCCCCCAACACTTCAGTCTTCAGAGTCCAGTGCCCCCCCAACACTTCACTCTTCAGAGTCTAGTGCCCCCCCAACACTTCAGTCTGCAGAATCCAGTGCCCCCCCAACACTTCAGTCTTCAGAGTCCAGTGCCCCCCCCCCCCCAACATTTCAGTCTTCAGAGTCCAGTGCCCCCCCAACACTTCAGTCTTCAGAGTCCAGTGCCCCCCCAACACTTCAGTCTTCAGAGTCCAGTGCCCCCCCCAACATTTCAGTCTTCAGAGTCCAGTGCCCCCCCCACCCCACCCCCCCAATTGTTTCATTAACAATCTTCCTGCTGTTTATCCGGCTCGCCGCCAATTCGTGTTTATTTATCATTTCTCCGCTTTCAGTAGTCCGCGCCTTTTTTTTTCAATCGCCAATGTTTGATTTGGATTCCGCCCACCAACTGACACCGAGCCGCGGCTTCTTCAAACCAGAAATTTAAAAAAAAAAAATGAGGCTTCGAGGACGACACCACTTTTTTTTTTTTTCTCTGCAAAGGCGACACTTTTGGTATAAAAAGCCAAAACCTACAAATTGTCTCTCCCTGTGTTCGCCTTTGTTGTGGTTTTTTTTTTTTCTTTCTTCCGCGGCGCCTGCGAATCGCGGTGGTGAGAGAGAACCTTTCAGTTAAAGTTCAGTAGTCCGCCGGTGGGCACGGGCCAAGGAAGAGATTGATGTGTGCCCTCCCTTATCTGAACTTGATTTATAAGTCGGCTGGAGGAGGCACGGGGAATAAAAGGCAGAAAGACCTTGATGCCTCCCCGCGGAGAAGACCCAACCATTTGGATTGAAGGCATGAAAGGGAAGAAATTAATGGCAGGAGCTGCGCCTGTCATCGCTGCCAAGCTGAAGGCTGTACGGTTAGCTGGAGAAACGGATGACATGCCCTCCAGTCAAGGGCACCGCTACCCGCTGTTCTCACATTAGGAGCGCAAAGCTTATTTTTTATTTTTTTTAAATCAAAACGGGGGGGTTGAGATTTTAAAAACGATACAATATTACAATTTTTTTTTTTTTTCGGAGCGATGAATATTTATGCCGTTCGCTTTGGTCAGAGCGTCGGGTTTTGGCATTGCGTGTTTTTTTTGTAATTGTATTAATATAAGACTGATTAAAACGAAAACAGAGACCACCTGCTGCTTTAAAGATGCTTCATTATAGGCTGGCTGTGCCGGGGGGGGGATGGAAACTGTCGGAGAACTGACACCTTAGCGGGACTGACGGATCTTCTGACATCCCGACTTTGCCAAATTGTGATGAATATTGAACCATTTTATTATTATTATTATTGTATTTATGGGGGGGGGAATCGCCATGGTGCAGGATCGACTCCATTGCTACCTATCTGGGATCTCGGCAGCTGCCCCCCGCTCTCGGCCCATACCAAGCTGAGCATATATTGAACATGATGCTTTTTAAATTATCACCACAGGCCATATCCTCACAGATATCTTGCTGTGCTGTCCATCTATATGTTGTCCATCAGACTTTCCCTGAGGACGTCTCGAAACGCGTCGGGCATATGGGCACCATACCATAACACCGTACCTGGACGACCGCAACATACAGGGATATACAATGTAATACTGACATATAATCACACACATAGGTTGGACTTGATGGACTCGTGTCTCTTTTTCAATCTCACCTACTACAGTATGTAACTATATATAAGCAATACAGTGGAACCTCGGATTACGAGTATAATCTGTCCCAGGAGAATGCTTGCAATCCAAAGCACTCGCATATCAAAGCGAGTTTCCCCATAGAAGTCAATGGAAACGAAGATAATTCGTTCCGCATTGACTTCTATTGCATGCAATACCACATGTGGCCAGAGGTGGGGGGGCGCCATTGAGCCTCGGAAATACTCGAGGACAGCTCGACTGAACTCTGTCTTTCCGAGTGTTCCCGAGTGTTTCCGAGTATTTCCGAACGCTTCCGAACCGTTCCGGGTGTCACCGGCGCCCCCACACCTCTGGCCAAATGCGGTACTGCACACCCCATTGGCTTGAATTCTGCTGGTTTTGCGAGACAACACTCGCAAACCGAGTCAGAATTTAAAAAAAAAAAGTTGCTCATCTTTCAAAACGCTCGTTAACCGCGTTACTCGTTAACCAGGGTTCCACTGTATTGACACACTACCATGGGGTGTCTACTTGGAGTTTGTATACACATCTAGAGAAGGCCGGAATACTTTTGCTACCACTGCAAACATGTGAGATGTGATTCCACAAGGCCGGAGTTCATGGATTTTAAACATTGATACAAAAACGTTTTGTTTAAAACATTTACCCACATGCTGACTGCCCCTATAGGGCTTTTATAGCACTACAGGATGGCAGCTGTGGGCAGAATCACATATACATTATATTACCAAAAGTATTGGGACGCCTGCCTTTACATGCACATAGCCAAGCCCTAACCCCAGGCAGGCCAGTCAAGTTCCTCCACCCCAAACTCGCTCCTCCATGTCTTTATGGACCTTGCTTTGTGCACTGGTCCAAACCATTTGGTTGAGGGGGGATTATGGTGTGGGGGTTGTTTTTCAGGGGTTGGGTTTGGCCCCCCTAGTTCCAGTAAAAAGAACTCTTAAGGCGTCAGCATACCAAGACATTTTGGACAATTTCATGCTCCCAACTTTGTGGGAACAGTTTGGGGACGGCCCCTTCCTGTTCCAACATGACTGCCCACCAGTGCACAAAGCAAGGTCCATAAAGACACGGATGAGCGAGTTTGGGGTGGAGGAACTGACCGCAGATCCCCAAGTCCTGAGTGGCTGGGGGGGGGACTTTCTCGCTCTACCCCTGCGACAATGCCACTGGTGGGCGATGTTACTGCTCTATGCGATTCATCTCCGTTGTTGTGGTGGTATCTGTGTGGAGGTTAGGGTTGCCACCTGTCCAGGATTCACCTGGACAGTCCAGGTTTTGTGTCCGGGTTTCAAGCAGTCTGAAACCCAGACACATGATTCAAAACCTGGACTGTCCGGGTGGAGATGACCGGGCTGTGACTCCACAAGTAACTGAGTACCACAACCACCGAGTGCATAGGTGTGCCCACAGGCTGTGTGTACCCGGACAAACCCGAATCATCAGGGTTACCAACTGTCCAGAGGGCTGGCTGAAGCTGTCTAAGACAAGTGTCCGTGACACTCTCTCTCACACTGCCCAGAACAGAGCCCAGCACAGTTACCCCTCCCCCTGCATGTGTGAGAGAGGACATGGATGGGACAGCAGGGAGGGCTCGATCTGCTCCTCCTCCTCCCGCCCCCTACCTCTCTGTGTCACGCCAATCCCAGGAGTGCTGTGCCTCAGAAGTGGGATGCGTGACTGGAAAATGTAAAGCCCAGTAGCTGGAAGATACATGGTGGATGAAAGGTGCCGGTGCCTGAGCCTCAGTCCTCGGGTGAGTGAGCTCACCATCCACTGTCTGTGACCGAAGTTTTTCCCCTCCCTCCTTCCTCTCTCTTGCCTCTAAGCAAGTGAGTGCAAGGTAAGGGGGACTCAGATGTAAGGGGGGGGGGGCTTTGGCAAATAGAAATCCCCTTACTTCAGAGATTCCCTCAACACAAAAGTCCACAGCATTCCCCTAAACAAAAAAAAATTGCCGTGTGGCACTTAAGTGTTTGGGTTTGGCTTGAAAAAAAAGGTGGCAACCCTAGTGGAGGTACAGGGGTGAGTTATTACTGGAGCGGGGCAGGAGAACCCCAAACTGTCCAGCGGGTTCCTTCAGATCAGGGTTTCTCAACCAGGGTTCCATGGAACTCTAGGGTTCCTCCAGAGGTTGTTGGGGGTTCCTTGGAACTCTAGGGTTCCTCCAGAGGTTGTTGGGGGTTCCTTGGAACTCTAGGGTTCCTCCAAAGGTTGTTGGGGGTTCCATGGAACTCTAGGGTTCCTCCAGAGGTTGTTGGGGGTTCCTTGGAACTCTAGGGTTCCTCCAGAGGTTGTTGGGGGTTCCATGGAACTCTAGGGTTCCTCCAGAGGTTGTTGGGGGTTCCTTGGAACTCTAGGGTTCCTCCAGAGGTTGTTGGGGGTTCCTTGGAACTCTAGGGTTCCTCCAGACGTTGTTGAGGGTTCCATGGAACTCTAGGGTTCCTCTAGAGGTTGTTGGGGGTTCCTTGGAACTCTAGGGTTCCTCTAGAGGTTGTTGGGGGTTCCTTGGAACTCTAGGGTTCCTCCAGAGGTTGTTGGGGGTTCCATGGAACTCTAGGGTTCCTCCAGAGGTTGTTGGGGGTTCCTTGGATCTCTAGGGTTCCTCCAGAGGTTGTTGGGGGTTCCATGGAACTCTAGGGTTCCTCCAGAGGTTGTTGGGGGTTCCATGGAACTCTAGGGTTCCTCCAGAGGTTGTTGGGGGTTCCTTGGAACTCTAGGGTTCCTCTAGAGGTTGTTGGGGGTTCCTTGGAACTCTAGGGTTTCTCCAGAGGTTGTTGGGGGTTCCATGGAACTCTAGGGTTCCTCTAGAGGTTGTTGGGGGTTCCTTGGAACTCTAGGGTGCCTCCAGAGGTTGTTGGGGGTTCCTTGGAACTCTAGGGTTCCTCCAGAGGTTGCTGGGGGTTCCTTGAGCAATGAACAATGTCTGCCTCTCAGATAAGTTCCCAATGACACCATTGATCTTTTTAGCTATCTATAAAGGGGGTAATTCTTCAAAATGACCACAAGTGTAAGGACCATTCTTCCCACTGACCATCACACTAATGTGTCATGGGTAGTCATTTTTATCAGGGGGTTCCCTGAGACCGGAAAGCTACAGTATTTCAAGGGTTCCTCTGTGTTGGAAAGGTTGAGAAAGGTTCCTCCAGAGGGAAGAGCTTCAGTTACGTGTTGAAGTCTCAGCACTTTTCTAACATCCTTCTGGAGATCTACAGAAAACCAACTCTTGTGTAGGCGCGATGGTCGGTGCGGCGTGATGCGGCGGGCAGGAAGCACACAGAGTCAAAGTGGAGTAACGGCAACATATTGTAACAAAAACTTCAGCAGTACGCAACAGGCCGCGGCGGGGAGGCGACCCTGCAGGGAAATCTCACAACGTGATCAATATATGCAAAATAATTCTGCGCTGCTCACAAGAGAGACATAAAAAAGCAGCTAACACAACCAACAAAGTATATATGCAAAGAAACAACAAAAAGTGTAGCGCTAAACCATATCATAAATGACAAAAAATTGGTAGGTATACAGTGAAGGGGATCACTTATGCAAAGACCTATTCATGGGTAGGAAGTCCTGATATAGACGTTATGACCAAAGGTAACAATAGTTAGTCCTTAGGTAGACATATTGTAAACAGGTAAATCCAGTGTCCCAAAAAAGGCAGATCAGCCCACTACCACCAGGAGAAAAAAAGGCTTACCAGATGTGGTGGACCCGACAGGGCATACGCCGAATTGGGTCAGATAAGGCTTGGGTGGTAAGTGGCTGTGGATGTCTGTGATGTCGCGGATTGCTGGATTCCTCCAACTGGTACCCGGGTCCTGGAAGGTGTGAGGAGTCCCAAGAATGTAGATGATTCTGTGGATCCTAGGAGGGGATGAGGTGTTCCGTGGATGGATCCCTCAAACCAGCATTCATTGGGTTAGGTGATGATGTTAATGTGGAGAAAAGAAAGGAAGGGCCACATAGTGTAAATCTGAATATAAAATTTTAACAAAAACTGTAAGGAAATACACTCACGTATAAGTCCAAAGTGTAATACAGCGCTGTAGCAAAGTGGCGACAATGGGGTCCTAACCGACGCGTTTCGTCCCAAAAAGACGTCATCTGGGGGGTTACCCCCACTGTAGCCACACTCATATATATAGGGGGTGCTTCAATGATCATGGAAATCAGCTCCACGTTGAAAAAAACGGCACTTCCGGTATTGGCCAAAATGGCCGACCGGCGTGCGTTCCAGACATGCGTTCCACACTTCACTTCCGGGTTAGGAGGTGAACCGGAAGTGGGGGAGCGATACGAAACGAAAAAGAAACTATGTGCCAGAGTCTGACAGGAAACCTTGAACTGGTGCACAGTAAATACGTGCAGCGAAGTGGTTGTGGATCGGGAAAACTCCCGATACTGCGCATTGCGCAATATGTGTGCGCAGGGAGGGGAGGTGTCTCCAGTGTGTCAACAGGAAGTGACGGGGGTGGGTGACGTGGGGTGGGACGGTGAGCGCCGCAAAGGCACTGTGGTTGGCCATGCGCAGTGAGGGTAAAACGGTACTTGGGACGAGATGCCGCTGTCAGCGGACTTGTGACATGCGCAGTGAGGACTGAAGGGGTGCTAAGGGAAATGAAGCTATAAGCAGACATGAAAGCAGTGCGGAGACTGCCTGGTGATGTGCATATATGGTGGGGATGTGAAGCCTAAACACGAGTGCATAGATGAACTGCACAGATGGGCATAAAATCATAAAAATATGAATCTCGCACCAAATAGACACATTGAGGAATCAATAAAAATAAAAATAAAAATGAAAATGAATAAAAAAGCAAGTGTAAAAAGGGGAGGGTAGTGGAGCGGGCTTCCATGAAACAGTATATAAGACATTGTGCTCATATGCATAGATACAAGAGGCCAATACATAAATGTACAAAATAATGTGGACATGCATGTAAGGCACTTCTTATGGCGATAGAATGAAATAAAATAAAATAAATGCACACTTAAGTGCCACATTGGTATGTATGAGACATAAAAACAAGTTAAAATATGTATGAATAGGCAAAAAAGCAAAAAAACCAGAAGCAAAACACGGAACCCCAAAAAAGGGAGCAAATCGCAGAACCCCAAAAAAAGGGTGAAAATGAAGGGAGAGAGTTTGTTGTTTAGAGGTGGATGTCAGGCTCTTTTTAGGACGAAACGCGTCGGGTAGGACCCCATTGTCGCCACTTTGCTACAGCGCTGTATTACACTTTGGACTTATACGTGAGTGTATTTCCTTACAGTTTTTATTAAAATTTTATATTCGGATTTACACTATGTGGCCCTTCCTTTCTTTTCTCCACATTAACATCATCACCTAACCCAATGAATGCTGGTTTGAGGGATCCATCCACGGAACACCTCATCCCCTCCTAGGATCCACAGAATCATCTACATTCTTGGGACTCCTCACACCTTCCAGGACCCGGGTACCAGTTGGAGGAATCCAGCAATCCGCGACATCACAGACATCCACAGCCACTTACCACCCAAGCCTTATCTGACCCAATTCGGCGTATGCCCTGTCGGGTCCACCACATCTGGTAAGCCTTTTTTTCTCCTGGTGGTAGTGGGCTGATCTGCCTTTTTTGGGACACTGGATTTACCTGTTTACAATATGTCTACCTAAGGACTAACTATTGTTACCTTTGGTCATAACGTCTATATCAGGACTTCCTACCCATGAATAGGTCTTTGCATAAGTGATCCCCTTCACTGTATACCTACCAATTTTTTGTCATTTATGATATGGTTTAGCGCTACACTTTTTGTTGTTTCTTTAAATCTCACAACGTGCAACAGTGACGGGACAGTAGACTGGAGATCCGGAGATGCCAACAACGTCTGCCGCAAGGAGCGGAATGCCGCTTGGCCAGCCCGTACTCAAAGGCTTTCCAGAAGGTTGGCATAGTCCCTGTCCTTTCCCTACTCCTCCGGGAATCTTTCCCTGGTGCCAAGTATCCTGTCTCTACCCTAGCCACTCACGTGCGTGACAAGCCCGGGAGCCAGGGTCTTAAATAGACTCTGCCGAACCCGAGATGGCTGCCAAAGCCACATGGGGGGCGCCAGCATCCAATCAGATAGCAGGCCTTTCTGTCACCAAGGAAACCATAGAGGAACCAAGTTCCTCTCAACTTCCTCCTTCGTCTGCATTGCAGCTGCGTTGGTCGAGCGCTACCTGCAGTGGAGAATATAGACTGCACCTGCCTATAGGTGGCGATAGCGCTGGACTAATAGAAGTAAGGTATTGATATTGTTGAGAATAACATAGAATTCAGTTCTCCTTCAAAGCGGTTGATGTGCAGTGAAGGTACCGTGTAGATGGACTTGGTTCTGGTCTCGGAGATAAGATCTACCTGTGCCCAAATTCCAATAGCTTATACCTGTATATAATCCATCAGGTGCTAAAGGGGTGTGACCACATTAACTCTACAAATTCTGGATGGACCCTCTGCACACAGCTATACACCCTTTTTAGCAGACTTTGCAATAAAAACCAGGGATTTTTAGTACACACCTATTGCTATACATGTTTAACCAGTTCTCCGCCCAACCCATTGACGGCCGGGGGCGGGACCCTTGTTGTACCCGGTGGCCGTCATATGACGTCCTCCCGGAAATGCATCCCGGGCCACGCTGCTGTGCAATCTGTCAACGGCTGCGTCCACCTGATAGGTCACTGTACCGGTACCATGTGATCGCTGTGACCAATCACAGCAGATCACATGCCAATTGTGGACAATGGACGGCTTCCTTTCACGCCGATCATTGTTTATGATTGTGTTGCTAGCTGTGATCAGTCACAGTGATCACATGGTACAGACAGGAGCCATTACAGCCCATCTGTACCACGTGATTAGATGTGGTCAATCACAGCTAATCACAAAAATAACACAGCGAATGAACCGATTTCATTCAGTAAAAATGGTCACTTATAACAGTGAAATTCACTGCTATCAGCAATCATAATGTGTAAAAAAAAAATCCCGATCACTTCCCCAGAGTAGTGCAGTGTTTCTATGGTAACAATATATTGCTCTGATCACAAAAAGATGTTAAAAAAAATCATAAAAGAAAAAGAAAAAAGTTATAAAAAAATTATTAGTATTTTTTTTTTAACCACTTGCCGACCTTCTCCTGTACATACACGTCGGCATTTTAAAGATGGATATCTCAGTAACGGCAACAGCTGCTGCCATAACCGGAGATATCCATCTCTTCAGCCGGCGGTCCTGTTTATGATGATGGTGGTCTCTGCGGTGGATTTGCCGGCGGCGGGAGATCCCCCCCCCCCCCATTCCCGCCGCTCTCCCGCGCCCTCCGCCGCTTACCGGTGCCGTCGGCAGCGGCGGAGGCGATCAGGACCTGTCCGTGGCTGGGTATGGAGACGAGTGAGGCGAAGATGGCCCCCCCCCCCCCCCCCGGCCGTCCCCAAACGTCACTTCCGCCCATACGTCTTAAAGGCACATTTTTTTTTTTTTCTTTTATTGCATTTAAGTCCAAATATGAGATGTGACGTCTTTTTGACTCCCCGGATCTCACATTAAAGAGGTCCTGTCATGCTTTTTTCTATTACAAGGGAAGTTTACATTCCTTGTAATAGGAATAAAAGTGACACATTTTTTTTTTTTTAAAACAATGTAAAAAAAAAAATCAAATAAAATAAATAAAAAAAAAAAAATTTTTTTAAAGCGCCCCGTCCCGCCGAGCTTGCGCACAGAAGCGAACGCATACGTGAGTAGCGCCCGCATATGGAAACGGTGTTCAAACCACACATGTGAGGTATCGCCGCGATCATTAGAGCGAGAGCAATAATTTTAGCCCCAGACCTCCTCTGTAACTTAAAAACATGCAACCTGTAGAATTTTTTAAGCGTCGCCTATAGAGATTTTTAACGGTAGAAGTTTGGCGCCATTCCAAGAGCGGGGGGGGCGCGCAATCTTGAAGCGTGACATGTTGGGTATCAGTTTACTCGGCGTAACATTATCTTTCACAATATAAAAAAAAAAATTGGGCTATCTTCACTGTTGTCTTATTTTTTTAATTCAAAAAAGTGTATTTTTTCCCAAAAAAAGTGCGCTTGTAAGACCGCTGCGCAAATACGGTGTGACAGAAAGTATTGCAACGACCGCCATTTTATTCTCTAGGGTGTTAGAGAAAATGTATAATGTTTGGGGGTTCTAAGTAATTTTCTAGCAAAAAAAATTGGGTTTTAACTTGTAAACACTGAGTCTGAAAAAGAGGCTCGGTTTTTAAGTGGTTAACATACTGTCACCAGTCAGTGTCCCCGATCACCTCCACCAGTTATATGATGACGCCGTACTGCACTGGTGAAAGCATGTAAAAAAATAAATAAATTGGGAAAAAAAAAAAACGGTGATACAAGGCAGGATGGATCCATGCGCCAAATTCTGACCCCACCCTCTGAATGTCGGAGCTGAAATCCAGACTCATCAGACCAGACAACATTTTGTCCAATCTTCTATTGTCTAATTTTGGTGATCCTGTGCCAATTGTAGCCTCAGTTTCCTGTTCTTAGAAGACAGGTGTGGCACCCGGTGTGGTCTTCTGCTGCTGTAGCCCATCTGCTCCAAGGTTGGATGAGTTGTGCGTTCAGAGATGATATTCTGCATACCTTGGATGTAACAAAGGGTTATTTGAGTTACTGTTGTCTTTCTATCATCTGGAAGCAGTCTGCCCATTCTCCTCTGACCTCAACAAGGCATTTTCCTCCACACAACTGCCGCTCACTGGATATTTTCTCTTTTTCCCACCATTCTCTGTAATCCTGAGAGATGGTTGTGTGGGAAAATCCCAGAAATACTCAGAGCAGCCCATCTGCCACCAACCACCATCCCACCTTCAAAGTCACCGAGATCCCCTTTCTTCCCCCATTCTGATGCCCGGTCTGAACTTCAGCAAGTCGTCTTCACCATGTCAAGATGTCTAAATGCATTGAGTTGCTGCCGTGTGATTGGAAGATTAGCAATTTGTGTTACAGAGCGACTGAACAGGTGTACCTAATAAAGTGGCCGGTGATAGACCAACACAAAGTGTCACATAATTGTGAAGTGGAAGGAAAATGATAAATGATACAAATAAATATGTGAAAAGTGTGGGGGGGGGGGCATTTGTATGGCGCCCCCCGGAGTCAATACTTTGTAGAACCCCCTTTCTCTACAAGTCTTTTTGGGGGTGTCTCTACCAGCTTTGCACATCTAGAGAGGACATTTCTGCCCATTCTTCTTTGTAAAATATCTCAAGCTCTGTCAGATTGGATGGAGAGCGTCTGTGAACAGCAATTTTCAAGTCTTGCCACAGATTCTCAATGTGATTTAGGTCTGGACTGTGACTGGGCCATTCTAACACATGAATATGCTTTGATGTAAACCATTCCATTGTAGCTCTGGCTGGATGTTTCGGGTCGTTGTCCTGCTGGAAGGTGAACCTCCCCCCCGGTCTCAAGTCTTTTGTAGACTCTAACAGGTTTTCTTCTAAGATTGTCCTGTATTTGTCTCCATCCATCTTCCCATCAACTCTGACCAGCTTCCCTGTCCCTGCTGAAGAAAACCATCCCCACCACATGATGCTGCCACCACCATGTTTCACGGTGGGGATGGTGTGTTCAGGGGGATGGGCAGTGTTAGTTTTCCCCACACATAGCGTTTTACTTTTAGGCCAAAAAGTTTAATTTTGTTCTCATGTGACCAGATCACCTTCTTCCACATGTTTGCTGTGTCCTCCACATGGCTTCTCACAAACTACAAACAGGACTTCTTATGACTTTCTTTCTCCAATGTCTTTCTTCTTGTCACTCTTCCATAAAGGGCAGATTTGTGGAGAACACGACTAATAGTTGTCCTGTGGACAGATTCTCCCCCCTGAGCTGTGGATCTCTGCAGCTCTTCCAGAGTTACCATGGACCTCTTGGCTCTTCTCTGATGAATGCTCTCCTTGCCCGGCCGGTCAGTTTAGGTGGACGGCCATGTCTTGGTAGGTTTGCAGTTGTGCCATACTCTTTCCATTTTCCGATGATGGATTGAACAGAGCTCTGTGAGATGTTCAAAGCTTGGGAGATTTATATATATCCTAACCCTGCTTTATACTTCTCCACAACTTTATCCCTGACCTGTCTGGTGGGTTCCTTGGCCTTCATGATGCTGTTTGTTCACTAAGGTTCTCTAACAAACCTCTGAGGGCTTCACAGAACAGCTGCCTTTACACTGAGATTAAACGATACACAGGTGGACTCTATTTACTAATTAGGTGATTTCTGAAGGCAATTGGTTCCTCTAGATTTTAGTTATCGGAGTAAAGGGGGCGCCATACAAATGCCCCCCCCCCCCCCCCCACACTTTTCACATATTTATTTGTATTATTTATCATTTTCCTTCCACTTCACAATTATGTGACACTTTGTGTTGGTCTATCACATAAAATCCCAATAAAATACATTTACGTTTTTGGTTGTAACATGACAAAATGTGGGAAATGTCAAGGGGTATGAATACTTTTTCAAGGCTCTGTATAAGGAAGTATCACAATGTATAACAATGTATCAGAATGTATCACAGAGTTTTGTATATAAGGGTTTGATCCAACCTGCACACATTGCAAACCGCCAGCAAAGAAAGTCGATCTTTGGAAGACTTTGCGCATCTTTGGATTGTTCTGGAATTTCTCTGATCTGAAGGTTTCAATCGGTCCGGAGCATCAAATTTTCTATCGCTGGGGAAATATTAGCGCCGCTCCACCCTTCGCTTATTACTAAGCCGTAAGACCTACAAGCCTCCAACCCTGAACTTTCCAAAAACCCCCTTTCACCGCGCTCTAAGCCGCAAAACCCGCCGCGGATTACAACGAGTCATAATTCCTTATCGAAAAAAAAAAAAAGTCAAGCCGGAGTCACCAAGCCGCGACCCGCCATTGAAAACGGACGACCTTTGTTTCGACTTTTTTTTTCTTCCACCGTCGGTTGCGCACCGAGAAAAAAAAAAACAAAAAAAAAAGATAAATAGAAAGCAAGCGATGATGAAAGGAAGATGAGAAGCCCAAAACATTTCAGAGAAGCTTGAAGCGCCGGCGCGTGGCGAGAGCGAAATCAGCGGAGGCGACGGGCCCCATCGACGCCTCGTCACTTTTATCCAACGCTCCTCCATTGTTTTGTTGGGTCCCCCCCCCCCCCCCCCCGCTCTTTCACCTGATTCTTTTGATGGCCGCGTCCCTCTGTTTCCCAATGACTGATTTTGATTTGCATTCCATTGTCTGTCCTTTTATATGTTTATCATTTGTGCACTTTTCATTTTTATGCAGATCCGGAGCGCCGGAACGCCGCGGCCGCCGCAGCCAAACAGCTGGAGGAATTAGCATGAAAATGGACTGGCCTTTCCGAGTTTGTTTGTTCTTTAGAAATTAGGTGAGAATCTCCGAAAAAAAAAAACAAATAAGAGATAAAGAGGGGGAAGAAAAGGACTTTACAGTCATTAAATGGAGGAGCATTAAAATGAGTCGTTTTCCATATAAAAGGCGACGGATTAGACGACGTTGCGCCTTATTAAGCACGATAAATAGAGGCGCAATCCTCCGCTCCACCTGAATTCCCAATAGAACCCATACCAGGATCCGTTACAGCTAAGTGATTTCGCTGCTTACCGAGCCGCTTCCTCCATTGGCTTTCCCATTGTAAAGAGGCTTTTCGTCACCGTGGGCGCCGCCGCCGCCGTTGCATGTCAAGCGCAGTTTTATTAAATATTAACACATTGTCAAAAGTATTGGGACACCTGCCTTTACACACACATGAACTTTAATGGCATCCCAGTCTTAGTCCGGAGGGTTCAAGATTGAGTAAAGATCCCAGAGTGGCTGGGCTCACAGTACTCCAGGACAGAGTGGATGGGATCACAGTACTCCAGGACAGAGTGGCTGGGATCACAGTACTCCAGGACAGAGTGGCTGGGATCACAGAACTCCAGGACAGAGTGGCTGGGATCACAGTACTCCAGGACAGAGTGGCTGGGATCACAGTACTCCAGGACAGAGTGGATGGGATCACAGTACTCCAGGACAGAGTGGCTGGGCTCATAGTACTCCAGGACAGAGTGGCTGGGATCACAGTACTCCAGGACAGAGTGGCTGGGATCACAGTACTCCAGGACAGAGTGGATGGGATCACAGTACTCCAGGACAGAGTGGATGGGATCACAGTACTCCAGGACAGAGTGGCTGGGCTCATAGTACTCCAGGACAGAGTGGCTGGGATCACAGTACTCCAGGACAGAGTGGCTGGGATCACAGTACTCCAGGACAGAGTGGATGGGATCACAGTACTCCAGGACAGAGTGGCTGGGATCACAGTACTCCAGGACAGAGTGGCTGGGATCACAGTACTCCAGGACAGAGTGGATGGGATCACAGTACTCCAGGACAGAGTGGCTGGGATCACAGTACTCCAGGACAGAGTGGATGGGATCACAGAACTCCAGGACAGAGTGGCTGGGATCACAGTACTCCAGGACAGAGTGGATGGGATCACAGAACTCCAGGACAGAGTGATTGTGCTCACAGTACTCCAGGACAGAGTGGCTGGGATCACAGAACTCCAGGACAGAGTGGCTGGGATCACAGAACTCCAGGACAGAGTGGATGGGATCACAGAACTCCAGGACAGAGTGATTGTGCTCACAGTACTCCAGGACAGAGTGGCTGGGATCACAGAACTCCAGGACAGAGTGGCTGGGATCACAGTACTCCAGGACAGAGTGGATGGGATCACAGAACTCCAGGACAGAGTGGCTGGGATCACAGTACTCCAGGACAGAGTGGCTGGGATCACAGTACTCCAGGACAGAGTGGCTGGGATCACAGAACTCCAGGACAGAGTGGATGGGATCACAGAACTCCAGGACAGAGTGATTGTGCTCACAGTACTCCAGGACAGAGTGGCTGGGATCACAGTACTCCAGGACAGAGTGGATGGGATCACAGAACTCCAGGACAGAGTGATTGTGCTCACAGTACTCCAGGACAGAGTGGCTGGGATCACAGAACTCCAGGACAGAGTGGCTGGGATCACAGTACTCCAGGACAGAGTGGATGGGATCACAGAACTCCAGGACAGAGTGGCTGGGATCACAGTACTCCAGGACAGAGTGGCTGGGATCACAGTACTCCAGGACAGAGTGGCTGGGATCACAGAACTCCAGGACAGAGTGGCTGGGATCACAGTACTCCAGGACAGAGTGGATGGGATCACAGAACTCCAGGACAGAGTGATTGTGCTCACAGTACTCCAGGACAGAGTGGATGGGATCACAGTACTCCAGGACAGAGTGGATGGGATCACAGTACTCCAGGACAGAGTGGATGGGATCACAGTACTCCAGGACAGAGTGGATGGGATCACAGTACTCCAGGACAGAGTGGCTGGGATCACAGTACTCCAGGACAGAGTGGATGGGATCACAGTACTCCAGGACAGAGTGGATGGGATCACAGTACTCCAGGACAGAGTGGATGGGATCACAGTACTCCAGGACAGAGTGGCTGGGATCACAGTACTCCAGGACAGAGTGGCTGGGATCACAGTACTCCAGGACAGAGTGGCTGGGATCACAGTACTCCAGGACAGAGTGGCTGGGATCACAGTACTCCAGGACAGAGTGGCTGGGATCACAGTACTCCAGGACAGAGTGGCTGGGATCACAGAACTCCAGGACAGAGTGGCTGGGATCACAGTACTCCAGGACAGAGTGGATGGGATCACAGAACTCCAGGACAGAGTGATTGTGCTCACAGTACTCCAGGACAGAGTGGCTGGGATCACAGAACTCCAGGACAGAGTGGCTGGGATCACAGTACTCCAGGACAGAGTGGATGGGATCACAGTACTCCAGGACAGAGTGGCTGGGATCACAGTACTCCAGGACAGAGTGGCTGGGATCACAGTACTCCAGGACAGAGTGATTGTGCTCACAGTACTCC
Source organism: Lithobates septentrionalis (assembly GCA_037952835.1). NCBI lineage: Eukaryota > Metazoa > Chordata > Amphibia > Anura > Ranidae > Lithobates > Lithobates septentrionalis. The sequence goes on from JBBDGP010003846.1 coordinate 383,988, forward strand.
AGGACAGAGTGGCTGGGATCACAGTACTCCAGGACAGAGTGGATGGGATCACAGAACTCCAGGACAGAGTGATTGTGCTCACAGTACTCCAGGACAGAGTGGATGGGATCACAGTACTCCAGGACAGAGTGGATGGGATCACAGTACTCCAGGACAGAGTGGATGGGATCACAGTACTCCAGGACAGAGTGGATGGGATCACAGTACTCCAGGACAGAGTGGCTGGGATCACAGTACTCCAGGACAGAGTGGATGGGATCACAGTACTCCAGGACAGAGTGGATGGGATCACAGTACTCCAGGACAGAGTGGATGGGATCACAGTACTCCAGGACAGAGTGGCTGGGATCACAGTACTCCAGGACAGAGTGGCTGGGATCACAGAACTCCAGGACAGAGTGGCTGGGATCACAGTACTCCAGGACAGAGTGGCTGGGATCACAGTACTCCAGGACAGAGTGGATGGGATCACAGTACTCCAGGACAGAGTGGAGGGACTCATTGTACTCCAGGACAGAGTGGCTGGGATCACAGAACTCCAGGACAGAGTGGCTGGGCTCATAGTACTCCAGGACAGAGTGGCTGGGATCACAGTACTCCAGGACAGAGTGGATGGGATCACAGTACTCCAGGACAGAGTGGATGGGATCACAGAACTCCAGGACAGAGTGGCTGGGCTCATAGTACTCCAGGACAGAGTGGCTGGGATCACAGAACTCCAGGACAGAGTGGATGGGATCACAGTACTCCAGGACAGAGTGGATGGGATCACAGTACTCCAGGACAGAGTGGCTGGGATCACAGTACTCCAGGACAGAGTGGAGGGACTCATTGTACTCCAGGACAGAGTGGATGGGATCACAGTACTCCAGGACAGAGTGGATGGGATCACAGTACTCCAGGACAGAGTGGCTGGGATCACAGTACTCCAGGACAGAGTGGCTGGGATCACAGAACTCCAGGACAGAGTGGCTGGGATCACAGAACTCCAGGACAGAGTGGCTGGGATCACAGTACTCCAGGACAGAGTGGATGGGATCACAGAACTCCAGGACAGAGTGATTGTGCTCACAGTACTCCAGGACAGAGTGGATGGGATCACAGTACTCCAGGACAGAGTGGATGGGATCACAGTACTCCAGGACAGAGTGGCTGGGATCACAGTACTCCAGGACAGAGTGGCTGGGATCACAGTACTCCAGGACAGAGTGGCTGGGATCACAGTACTCCAGGACAGAGTGGATGGGATCACAGTACTCCAGGACAGAGTGGCTGGGATCACAGTACTCCAGGACAGAGTGGAGGGACTCATTGTACTCCAGGACAGAGTGGCTGGGATCACAGTACTCCAGGACAGAGTGGATGGGATCACAGTACTCCAGGACAGAGTGGCTGGGATCACAGTACTCCAGGACAGAGTGGCTGGGATCACAGTACTCCAGGACAGAGTGGCTGGGATCACAGTACTCCAGGACAGAGTGGATGGGATCACAGTACTCCAGGACAGAGTGGATGGGATCACAGTACTCCAGGACAGAGTGGATGGGATCACAGTACTCCAGGACAGAGTGGATGGGATCACAGTACTCCAGGACAGAGTGGCTGGGATCACAGTACTCCAGGACAGAGTGGATGGGATCACAGTACTCCAGGACAGAGTGGATGGGATCACAGTACTCCAGGACAGAGTGGCTGGGATCACAGTACTCCAGGACAGAGTGGCTGGGATCACAGTACTCCAGGACAGAGTGGAGGGACTCATTGTACTCCAGGACAGAGGCAATCATTGACTGGAGACACATTATATGAGGCTGTAAGAAATCACTACTATAACAGACTAATAGGTATAAATACAGATTAGTGTCTGTAAGGGGGGGGGGGGGGGGGGGCTGAGGGCTGCACAAAAGGCGCCAAAGGGCCTGCAGGTTGGGCACCAGGGTTCTACACCTTTTCTAAGTCTAAGAACCCTCCCCCCCCAGAGGGGGTGGCACTTAGTGTATTTAGCTGTTTAAACATACAAAAACCTCTGTTTTCAACCTAAAATGTTGAATTGGTAGAAACAGACATCTTCCCCAGACACGAAACAATCACCCGCACCTATAAAGAGGGCCAGACTCACTCTACTCTGATATGCTCTTTTATGCTTTTCCTGGTCCTTGGAATGAAATGCTAAATGCATATATTCCTCAGGGACTCTAACAATGAGAACTCCCCACCAGTATTCACAGTTCTGCCAACCTGCCTAAAGATGGTGTCACCCTTCCCAACAGATCCCCATAATCAAGGTCCAATTCCCATCTCTGGAGTCTGTAGGCAAACGACCTTTGATGTTCAGACTAACAACCTTCTGCAAGGAGGAGGATTTTTTTTTTTATTCCTCACTCAGAATATTGTGGGATTGTGTAAATAGGGTTATATGAGAAAACCTCCTAGACGAACGTGCGTGGGCTGAAAACGTTATTGCAAACTGAATAAAAAGTCAAGGCAACCTTCTGAACCCTGCTTTTGGGCTCGTTGGTTGCTAGAAGAACGCAGGTGTCTGCCAGCATCCTAGCAACCGGTGGTACTTCCCCCTGTCCCGTACACATGCTGGCTGGAAGATTCTCAAACTCAAACCCACCCTAATTCCTACTGGTAATAGAAAAATAAATGTGCAAACATCTATTCAGGGAAAAGCCACCTCCTGCCTTTTTCGGCGTGAGCCTACTATACCTAATGGTAGGTCTGACCCTCTTCGAAGAACGGTAAAAATAATTATTTGCCCATTCAGGCAAAGTGTTTAACGTCTCTACCACCTGACTCTCCAGCGCCCCCTGCCACTTTTTATTTCATTGTGACATATCTGGTGCTTCTGGGTATGGTGACCATGTGACCTCCTACCACAATGAAGTGCTTGACCCTAGTGGCCAATAGTCCCAAGCGGTGTCCCTTGATTGAGAGGGGGATGTCACTGCTCCTTGTTAGGCCCCAACGCTGGGAATTTTGGTGTCAGCTACGACCGAATAAGCGGTGTCCTAGGTGGCTCTTCAAGTCAAGTATGGTCAAGCCTTGCATCGTGCAGCGTTCACCTGACTGTTCTAGACCATGCTATTGATTTTAATTGTTATCTCCAACACCCCTCCCCTGCGGGGCTCTTAGCCTGTTCTTGAGCAGCATGGGCCTTGGATGTCCTTCCGACTGTAGTGACCCCCCCCCCCCCCCATAGCTTTCATAGTTTTTTCAAGTTTTATCGCTCCGACTCACAAGAAGAGAGCTTTAGAGTCTCAGATTCCACTGACAGATGTTTTCCAGACTCTGCCACTCTCCTTCTTTATCCAATGGAGTACCAGGATCCTCTGAAGGTGAACTCCAGCCCCACTCCAGCAGGACTACCATCATCTGGCTCTTCTACCTTGGGTGCTGTCCCCCCCCCCCCCCCCCCCCTTGACCAGGCAGGGCAACTTGAGGATTCTGAGTTAGGCACCAACCGGGTCCTGGCCTACTCAGCACAAACAACCACACATGCCTGCCCAGGCTGCAGAAGAGAGTTCACCAGGTCACTCGCCAAACATTTACATTCTCCCCAGTATACACCACTAACCATGAACCTCCAAGTGGTTGCCAGAGATGATACAAAATACCCATAAGCCAAGACTGCTACTATCCCCAAAGCATTGTTACCATCTGCATGATTATTGGGGATTGGGGAAATAACCATAAACCAAGATTTTTACCATCCCCATGGTTATTGCCCTAAGTGCCAGTGACACCTAGTGGCAGTAGTAGGGAATAGATAGGTTCTCCTTCATCCAAGGGTGTCCCAGGATCCTCTGAGGCCAAAGTCCATTCCCATTCTAGCAGGACTACCCTACCATCCTCTGGCTCTTCCACCTTGGGTGCAGTACCCTCTTTGACCAGGCAGGGCAACATGAGGATTATGAGTTAGGCACCAACCCAGCTCTGGCTTACTCCACACTAACCACCACACACACCTCCCAAGGCCACAGCCTGGGGGAAAGAGAGCTCACCAGGTCACTCCCCAAAAATGTCCAGCATGCACCACTGACCATGAACTTCCTATTGTTTGCCAGAGAGGACACAAATACCATCCACCAAGATTGTTACCGCCCCCATGATTATCACTCTAAGTGCCAGTGACACCTAGTGGCAGTCACAGGAAATAGATGGGTTCCACACTCTGCCACACTTCTTCTTCATCCAAGGGAGTGCCAGGATCCTCCAAATGGTAGGAGTTAATACTTTTTCAGTTCTTTGGTCTTTTTGGTGGGTTTTTCCCTGGGTTCGACCCATTGATCCTGTGATATAAAAGAGGGACAGAGAGCCCCAGAGTCCAAGAGCCCCCGAAAGAGCTTCCCCCTAGCAGATATTTCCCGAGCAGAGAGGTCCAAGGCCAGTATAGGAGTGAGGCGGAGAACAACGCCTGTGAGAAGCAGTAGGATATCATTCACTACTACCTGGATGTAAAGTCATCAGAACTTGCGGTTCGCCCCGAAGACACCAGTTGCGGGAGAATTCCTCTGATGGACTCTGTAATTACATGGACACTACCTTTGCAGGTATGCGGGGGCAGCACATAGCCTGCGTTAGGGTTAGGGATGTAGGAAAGAATTATGTCTCTGAATGTTGGCCTTTATAATGCCTTTTGCACTTTTTCAACCAAAGTATTGAAACCTTGTTCCCGTCTGGTCTGAAGTTACTAAAAGGGGTGTAATGCAAGTAACCGTCACCATCCTATGGTTCAGGTCACTAAGGTACTGGGGGTATGAAGACATCAGTTCAGTGATAAGGCAGTGTGAAGACGCAAGTGGTTACCTAGGGTAACAGAACAAACACATGGCCACTGCCCTCGCCTATAACTGGCCTTTGCAGCAAGGAGCACATGGAAGGGCGACGCATGCAAGACAAAACCAAGGAAATTCCCAGCTCAACTCACCAGCCAGCCTGCAAAAAAACGAATGGTTCTGTCTAACAGTTTGCCCTAAAAACAGGGGTTAAGTTTGCACACATTTGCAAATACATGCGTAAGCTGCAGAGCCCCTTGAAGGCACCCCTAACTCGAAACTTTGAGAGCCTTCACAGTGGAAGCGCATGCATTATAATGGATAGGCAGAGGGCAGGTGAGCCTGGAGGGAGCCCACCCCTTCTTAAAGGGAGAAAACACAAGGGGAAAGGCGCCCCTGGGTGTAGTATAAAACCAATTTATTAAAAGTCAATGTGCAAACAACTCACATTTGGATGATTAAAAGACAGCATGTGGTAGATTGAGGAGACGATCCATCATGAGAGCAGTCCGTCAGGTCAGTCACAATAGCCTCTGCTGGGTTGCCGAGCGTGTGGCTTGCTATACACCGCTGAAGCCGGCCGCGGTGGTGGTGAGATTCAAAGCGAGGCCAGGAATGCAGATGGGAGGCAGGCGCGGGGTTGTGACGTCACTGGAAAGCGTCGCGTTTCCTGAGCGTACGGGCTATGATGTCACGGTAGCCGCGCTCCTTTGTCAAGCTAAGCTAAGCAATGGTCTCGTTTATACCCCCTGGCGGGAGTACATCCAAAGTACAGATCCAGTGGGTCTTGCGCGCGCAGAGCTTCTTGAATCTCTCGGCGGCCGGGAGGGACCTAGGGATCTGTTCAATGACCCAAACCCTCAGGCCCACCGTAGAGCTCTGGTGGGCCATGGCAAAATGTTTTGGGACACTATGGGGGTCCGTACCTCCCTCAACAAGTCTTCTTTGTTCGCCAAACCTCTGTCTCAAGGCCCCAATTGTCCGGCTCACATAGATTAGGCCGCAGGGACAACTTAGGCCATAGACGACGAAGTCGGACGAACAATTGAAGAATTCTTTCAATACATAAGTCTTACCCTTGGTGGTGAAGGATTTTTGTCCATGTAGGACAAATTTGCAGGTTTTGCATAGAGCCTTTCGGCATTGGTACATGCCCACCAAGGGGATCAATGTGGGTACAGGCGGTATAGTTGAAGCAGATTTGAATTTACTAGGTGCAATCTTGTTTTTCAAATTCGGAGCCCTACGGTAAATGACTTTTGGGCGGGCGGGAAGTAATGTTTTTAGATGAGGATCTTGCTGTAAAATACCCCGGTGTCTTTCTAGAATCTTCTCCATATTTTTATGCTTGTTACCCTGTTTCCCCGAAAATAAGGCCTAGCGTGATTGTCGGTGGTGGCTGCAATATAAGCCCTACCCCCCAAATAAGCCCTAGTTAAAGTCCTTGTAGGTCTTATTTTCAGGGTAGGTCTTATTTTCGGGGAAACAGGGTATGGAAAGTGGTTTTAAACCTACTGGAACAATCATGTGGAGGTTGGTTTGTTTTTGGAGGTTTTCCATGCAGATAATGTTTATAAGCTACTTCAACTAAGGTTTCGGGATACTTTTTGTTGAGAAACTTTTTTTTTTTAGAGTTTTACTCAGTTCGACATAGTCAGAATCCTTGGTACAGTTCTGCCGAAGACGGCAAAACTGTCCTTTAGGGATATTCGTAATCCACTTGGGAAAATGGCAACTCTCAAAGTGTAAGTAGGAATTGCCTGCTGTAGGCTTCGTATAGTTTTTTGAGGTGATATTATAGCCATCATGTCCCAACTCTAGGTCCAAAAAGGCCATGGTGGCTGGATCAGTAGCTGATGTGAATGATAGCCCATAGGGGTTGTTATTAGAGTGTTGGACAAAGGTGGTTATCAGATCAGTATTTTTCTTGAATTTTGTTCTTCAGCCCTGTCCCCCACATTTCTTAACTATCTAATCTATATTACAGGTCGGTCCTTTCTTTGATTCTCCTTTTATATGTGGGTGGTGTAAGTATAGACTATATATCGCCCCCTACAGTCTTAATTGACTTTGTGTTATTTAATAATCTGTCCCTTCTACTGCATTGCCCATATGAGTCTGACTACAATTCATACATGACCGTTATGCACATACTGGATTTTTTAAAATGAGCACTTCCATGTCTCCTGTGTGTATATATGCATAGGTTGCACATGGAGGTGACTCCTTATGTATGTATATATGCATGTGTTCTTCCCATATTGTTGACCCTGATCATACTGCTGAGCTTTTTACCATTACCGTTTTAATTATTAATTTCTATTGATAATGATCTATTGAAATATATGCATGTACAGATATATTATAGAGATTTATATTATTTATTGTTTATATCCGTGTGTCTATAGTTTTTACAATTTCCAAACATATAATATCTCCCAGATGTATGTATACCGAATCGGACCAGTTATAGCGGTATTATTTTTGCCTTTTTAAGCTAGCATCACGATCCGTCTGTAGCTTGACGAAGGAGCGCGGCTACCGTGACACCGTAGCCCGTACGCTCAGGAAACGCGTCGCTTTCCAGTGACGTCACAACCCCGCGCCTGCCATCCCATCTGCGTTCCTGGCCTCGCTTTGAATCTCACCGCCACCGCGGCCGGCTTCATCGGTGTATAGCAAGCCACGCGCTCGGCAAGCCAGCAGAGGCTATTGTGACTGACCTGACGGACTGCTCTTATGATGGATCGTCTCCTCAATCTGTCACATGCTGTCTTTTAATCATCCAAATGTTTGCACATTGACTTTTAATAAATTGGTTTTATACTACACCCAGAGGCGCCTTTCCCCTTGTGTTTTCTCCTTCAGATCCTGGAGCTCGGTTTCAGTTCTCTTGGAAGGCAGCCCTGGTTGTGGATCCCACACCATTATCTTATTCCCCTATGTTCCCTACATGGACTAATATATCATTCCCCTCCCCTTCAATACAGTATCATATTTATCTATTGCATTTGTGTTTAACATCTGCCCATTATGATGGTTTTATATTTTTCCAGTTTTTGCGCCTTTACTTGTGTATTGCAGTGATGGGGGTAAGTCACACATGTGCAAGTCACAAGCAAGTCCCAAGTTACTGTGGCAAAAAGCAAGCAAGTCAAGTTGAGTCCCTGCTAGAAGTCAAGCAAGTCATTTATTTTGGTCAGGTCACAAATGAAGTCAAAATACTGATCTACCCCGAAGCCAGGACTTGGGGGGAGCTTTCTTTTGTGGGGGGGGGGGGTCGGCTTTTACCTAGGCCAAGACACAGCACTGGTGGTGCCAAGTCATTGCAAGTCAAATAGCTCAAGTCAAAGTCAAGTCGCAAGTCATTAGTGACAAGTCAAAGTCAAGTCGAGTCATTTATTTAATTTTGTCAAGCAAGTCGCAAGTCCTCAAACAGGTGACTCGAGTCCCCCACCTCTGGTGTATTGTGTGTTCTTCTTAAAGGGATCCTGGTCGGTAGGTTGAGCTGGGAATTTCTTTGGTTTTGTCTTGCTAGGGTAACGGAAGTCTAACAAGCTGCCTGTCGGTAACGTGTGCCCGTTGCAGGTGGTGTGGCCTCTAGCAGTGAGGGAGAGGTTTTCGGCATTCCTCCTGCCAGCACTCTGTCTCCCAGAGCAACAGGAGTGGATTTGCACCCCAGAGGTTCCCCTCCTGTACAGAGATAGGGAAGTTCAAGAGTTAAGTTGAGTGCATGTGTGGAGCTCGTCCAAGATGGGGCTCATTCCACTACTGGAGAATGGTAGAGAAAAACGCTGGACAGGTGGATGTGGGCAAGGCTCAGCATGTCCCTCCTAAATGCAAGGTACAGAGAAGGTGTACATTGCCACGGGGACCCCTAACTTTAACTGGAGACCAGTTATGGTGCAAGTGTACACGCTCTACGCTCATCTCTACCAGCAGAGGCCCGCCTTAACCACTTGCCGACAGCCTCACGACGATGTACGTCGGCAGAATGGCACGGGCAGGCAGAATCACGTACCTGTACGTGATCTGCCTCCCGCGGGTGGGGGGTCCGATCTGACCCCCCCCCGGTGTCCGAGGCGGTCGACGTTTGTCCCCAGGCGATCAGAGGTGAGAGGGAGGCCATCCATTCGTGGCCCCTCCCCTCGCGATCGCTCCCGGCCAATGGGATCATTCCTCTGCTGCTGTATGCTAAACAGCAGCAGAGGAAATTATGTCATCTCTCCTCGGCTCGGTATTTTCCGTTCCGGCGCCGAGGAGAGAAGACATCAATGTGAATGCACAACACACTACACACAGTAGAACATGCCAGGCACACAATACACCCCCTTTACCCCCCGATCCCCCCATGATCACCCCCCCAATCACACCCCCCCCCCTGTCACACTGACACCAAGCAGTTTTTTTTTTTTCTGATTACTGCATTGGTGTCAGTTTGTGACAGTTACTGTGGTAGGGCAGTTAGTATTAGCCCCCTTTAGGTCTAGGGTACCCCCCTAACCCCCCCTAATAAAGTTTTAACCCCTTGATCACCCCCCGTCGCCAGTGTCACTAAGCAATCATTTTTCTGATCGCTGTATTAGTGTTGCTGGTGACGCTAGTTAGGGAGGTAAATATTTAGGTTCGCCGTCAGCGTTTTATAGCGTCAGGGACCCCCATATACTACCTAATAAATGTTTTAACCCCTTGGTTGCCCCCTAGTTAACCCTTTCACCACTGATCACCGTATAACCGTTACGGGTGACGCTGGTTAGTTCGTTTATTTTTTATAGTGTCAGGGCACCCGCCGTTTATTACCGAATAAAGGTTTAGCCCCCTGATCGCCCGGCGGTGATATGCGTCGCCCCAGGCAGCGTCAGATTAGCGCCAGTACCGCTAACACCCACGCACGCAGCATACACCTCCCTTAGTGGTATAGTATCTGAACGGATCAATATCTGATCCGATCAGATCTATACTGGCGTCCCCAGCAGTTTAGGGTTCCCAAAAACGCAGTGTTAGCGGGATCAGCCCAGATACCTGCTAGCACCTGCGTTTTGCCCCTCCGCCCGGCCCAGCCCAGCCCAGCCCACCCAAGTGCAGTATCGATCGATCACTGTCACTTACAAAACACTAAACACATAACTGCAGAGTTCGCAGAGTCAGGCCTGATCCCTGCGATCGCTAACAGTTTTTTTGGTAGCGTTTTGGTGAACTGGCAAGCACCAACGGCCTAGTACACCCCGGTCGTAGCCAAACCAGCACTGCAGTATCACGTGGTGACGTGGCGAGTCCCATAAGTGCAGTTCAAGCTGGTGAGGTGGCAAGCACAAGTAGTGTCCCGCTGCCACCAAGAAGAAGACAAACACAGGCCCGTCGTGCCCATAGTGCCCTTCCTGCTGCATTCGCCAATCCTAATTGGGAACCCACCGCTTCTGCAGCGCCCGTACTTCCCCCATTCACATCCCCAACCAAATGCAGTCGGCTGCATGAGAGGCATTTTCTTTATGTCCTCCCGAGTACCCCTACCCAACAAACCCCCCCAAAAAAGATGTCGTGTCTGCAGCAAGCGCGGATATAGGCGTGACACCCGCTATTATTGTCCCTCCTGTCCTGACAATCCTGGTCTTTGCATTGGTGAATGTTTTGAACGCTACCATTCACTAGTTGAGTATTAGCGTAGGGGACAGCATTGCACAGACTAGGCACACTTTCACAGGGTCTCCCAAGATGCCATCGCATTCTGAGAGACCCAAACCTGGAACCGGTTACAGTTATAAAAGTTACAGTTACAAAAAAAGTGTAAAAAAAAATAAAAAAATAAATATATAAAATAAAAAAAAATAGTTGTCGTTTTATTGTTCTCTCTCTCTCTATTCTCTCTATTGTTCTGCTCTTTTTTACTGTATTCTATTCTGCAATGTTTTATTGTTATTATGTTTTATCATGTTTGTTTTTCAGGTATGCAATTTTTTATACTTTACCGTTTACTGTGTTTTATTGTTAACCATTTTTTTGTCTTCAGGTACGCCATTCACGACTTTGAGTGGTTATACCAGAATGATGCCTGCAGGTTTAGGTATCATCTTGGTATCATTCTTTTCAGCCAGCGGTCGGCTTTCATGTAAAAGCAATCCTAGTGGCTAATTAGCCGCTAGACTGCTTTTACAAACAGTGGGAGGGAATACCCCCCCCCCACCATCTTCCGTGTTTTTCTCTGGCTCTCCTGTCTCAACAGGGAACCTGAGAATGCAGCCGGTGATTCAGCCAGCTGACCATAGAGCTGATCAGAGACCAGAGTGGCTCCAAACATCTCTATGGCCTAAGAAACCGGAAGCTACGAGCATTTTATGACTTAGATTTCGCCAGATGTAAACAGCGCCATTGGGAAATTGGGGAAGCATTTTATCACACCGATCTTGGTGTGGTCAGATGCTTTGAGGGCAGAGGAGAGATCTAGGGTCTAATAGACCCCAATTTTTTCAAAAAAGAGTACCTGTCACTACCTATTGCTGTCATAGGGGATATTTACATTCCTTGAGATACAGTACCGTAGCGTGGGGGGTGCGAGGGGGGCGTAGGCCCCGGGCGCATCATTTGGGGGGGCGACATCCTGCTCCAGTATGTGTCACCCTCTCTCCATACAGCTAAATTCTGTTCTGTGACCCCGCGCTCCGGCCGCCATGATAATTCTCAGGCCGGCCCCTGGCGCCCTGTGATTGGGCGAAAGGGGTCATGTGCGGCAGGTGGGGCTGGCCTGTCCTCAATCGCAGGGGGGAGCGGGGCTGGCCTTCGTTGTGGCTGCCGTCTTCTCCTGCTCCTCCTCTCCGGCCCGGGTCACCAATCATGTCGGCCGTCGCGGAAGGCAGTCTGTGGCTGCTGTCTTCTCCTCCTCTCCGGCCCGGGTCACTGATCATCATGTCCCCGCCGGGGCAGGCAGTGTGACAGTCGGCGGCGCAGAGGCAGAGCAGATGGAAGAAAGAAAGGTAAAAGACTCACTCGGCCCGGGGGGAGTAGATATGGTCTGGGGAGAGGGAGCAGGCAGAAAGTTAGTGTATAGTGTAATGCATAGTGTTGTAGGTAGCGTATAATGTATTGGGTGTAGTGTATTGGTCTGTGGGTAGAGTGTTGTGTAGCAGTCAGTATATAGTGTATTGAGTAGTAGTGGTCTGTGGGTAGTGTATTGTGTAGTGGTCAGTGTGGTGTGTGGTCAGTGTGTAGTGTAGTGTAGTGGTCAGTGTGTAGTGTAGTGTGGTTAGTGTGTAGTGTAGTGGTCAGTGTGTAGTGTAGTGGTGTGTAGTGGTCAGTGTGTAGTGTAGTGGTGTGTAGTGGTCAGTGTGTAGTGTAGTGGTGTGTAGTGGTCAGTGTGGTGTGTAGTGTAGTGGTCAGTGTGTAGTGTAGTGGTGTGTAGTGTAGTGGTCAGTGTGTAGTGTAGTGGTGTGTAGTGGTCAGTGTGTAGTGTAGTGGTCAGTGTGTAGTGTAGTGGTGTGTAGTGGTCAGTTTGGTGTGTGGTCGGTGTGTAGTGGTCAGTGTGTAGTGTAGTGGTGTGTAGTGGTCAGTGTGGTGTGTAGTGTAGTGGTCAGTGTGTAGTGTAGTGGTGTGTAGTGGTCAGTGTGGTGTGTGGTCGGTGTGTAGTGGTGTGTAGTGGTCAGTGTGGTGTGTAGTGTAGTGGTCAGTGTGGTGTGTAGTGGTCAGTGTGTAGTGTAGTGGTTAGTGGTGTGTAGTGGTTAGTGGTGGTCAGTGTGTAGTGGTCAGTGTGGTGTGTAGTGGTCAGTGTTGTGTGTAGTGGTCAGTGGTGGTCAGTGTGTAGTGGTCAGTGTGTGGTGTAGTGGTCAGTGTGTAGTGGGTAGTGTGTAGTGGTGTGTAGTGGTTAGTGTGTAGTGGTTAGTTGTGTGTAGTGTAGTGTGGTCAGTGTGTAGTGTAGTGGTCAGGGTGTAGTGGTCAGTGTGGTGTGTGGTCAGTGTGTAGTGTAGTAGTCAGTGTGGTGTGTAGTGTAGTGTGGTTAGTGTGTAGTGGTCAGTGTGTAGTGGTCAGTGTGTAGTGGTCAGTGTGGTGTGTAGTGTAGTGGTCAGTGTGTAGTGTAGTGTAGTGTAGTGGTGTGTAGTGGTCAGTGTGGTGTGTGGTCGGTGTGTAGTGGTCAGTGTGTAGTGTAGTGGTGTGTAGTGTAGTGGTCAGTGTGTAGTGTAGTGGTGTGTAGTGGTCAGTGTGTAGTGTAGTGGTCAGTGTGGTGTGTGGTCGGTGTGTAGTGTAGTGTAGTGGTCAGTGTGTAGTGTAGTGGTGTGTAGTGGTCAGTGTGTAGTGTAGTGGTCAGTGTGGTGTGTGGTCGGTGTGTAGTGTAGTGTAGTGGTCAGTGTGTAGTGTAGTGGTGTGTAGTGGTCAGTTTGGTGTGTGGTCGGTGTGTAGTGGTCAGTGTGTAGTGTAGTGGTGTGTAGTGGTCAGTGTGGTGTGTAGTGTAGTGGTCAGTGTGTAGTGTAGTGGTGTGTAGTGGTCAGTGTGGTGTGTAGTGTAGTGGTCAGTGTGTAGTGTAGTGGTGTGTAGTGGTCAGTGTGGTGTGTGGTCGGTGTGTAGTGGTGTGTAGTGGTCAGTGTGGTGTGTAGTGTAGTGGTCAGTGTGGTGTGTAGTGGTCAGTGTGTAGTGTAGTGGTTAGTGGTGTGTAGTGGTTAGTGGTGGTCAGTGTGTAGTGGTCAGTGTGGTGTGTAGTGGTCAGTGTTGTGTGTAGTGGTCAGTGGTGGTCAGTGTGTAGTGGTCAGTGTGTGGTGTAGTGGTCAGTGTGTAGTGGGTAGTGTGTAGTGGTGTGTAGTGGTTAGTGTGTAGTGGTTAGTTGTGTGTAGTGTAGTGTGGTCAGTGTGTAGTGTAGTGGTCAGGGCGTAGTGGTCAGTGTGGTCAGTGTGTAGTGGTCAGTGTGTAGTGTAGTAGTCAGTGTGGTGTGTAGTGTAGTGTGGTTAGTGTGTAGTGGTCAGTGTGTAGTGGTCAGTGTGGTCAATGTGTAGTGGTGTGTAGTGGTCAGTGTGTAGTGGTCAGTGTGTAGTGGTTAGTGGTGGTCAGTGTGTAGTGGTCAGTGTGTAGTGTAGTAGTCAGTGTGGTGTGTAGTGTAGTGTTGTTAGTGTGTAGTGGTCAGTGTGTAGTGGTCAGTGTGTAGTGGTCAGTGTGGTCAATGTGTAGTGGTGTGTAGTGGTCAGTGTGTAGTGGTCAGTGTGTAGTGGTTAGTGGTGGTCAGTGTGTAGTGGTCAGTGTGTAGTGTAGTAGTCAGTGTGGTGTGTAGTGTAGTGTGGTTAGTGTGTAGTGGTCAGTGTGTAGTGGTCAGTGTGTAGTGGTCAGTGTGGTCAATGTGTAGTGGTGTGTAGTGGTCAGTGTGTAGTGTGTAGTGGTTAGTGGTCAGTGTGTAGTGGTTAGTGGTGTGTAGTGGTCAGTGTTTAGTGGTGTGTAGTGTAGTGGTCAGTGGGTAGTGTTGTGTATTGTGTAGTAGTATAGTGTAGTGGTCAGTATAGGAATCAGGTAGGTCAGTGTGTGGTGTTTAGTGTAGTGGTCAGTGTGGTGTGTAGTGGTCAGTGGATAGTGTATTGTGTAGTGGGTAGTGTAGTAGTATAGTGTAGTGGTCAGTATAGGAATCAGTTAGGCTGGTGTGGTGTGTAGTGTAGTGGTCAGTGTATAGTGGATTGTATACTGGATTGTATAGTGTAGTGGTCAGTGTGTAGTGTAGTGGTCGATGTAGGAATTGTGTAGGTTGGTGGGGTGTGTAGGGGTCAGTATAGGAATCAGGTAGGTCAGTGTGTAGTGTAGTGGTCCTTGTAGGAATCGGGTAGGTCAGTGTAAGGGTCAGTATAGGAATGAGATAGGTCAGTCTATTGTATAGTGTAGTGGTCAGTATAGGAATCAGATTAGTGGTCAGGTAGGTCAGTATTATTGTAGGAATGGAAGGGACTCAGGGAGTGCGAATTGTCCGCAGGTTAGGGGGCGCAAATTACTTGCCTTGCGCCGGGCGCTGGCAACCCACGCTACGCCACTGTTGAGATAACAATAAAAATGATTAAAAATAAATAAATGAAAGGAACAGTTTAAAAATAAGATAAAAAAAGCAAAAAAATAATAAAGAAAAAAAAAAAAAAAGCACCCCTGTCCCCCCTGCTCTCGCGCTAAGGCGAACGCAAGCGTCGGTCTGGCGTCAAATGTAAACAGCAATTGCACTATGCATGTGAGGTATCACCGCGAAGGTCAGATCGAGGGCAGTAATTTTAGCAGTAGACCTCCTCTGTAAATCTAAAGTGGTAACCTGTAAAGGCTTTTAAAGGCTTTTAAAAATGTATTTATTTTGTTTGTGCGCAATTGTAAAGCATGTCATGTTTGGTATCCATGTACTCGGCCTAAGATCATCTTTTTTATTTCATCAAACATTTGGGCAATATAGTGTGTTTTAGTGCATTAAAATTTAAAAAAGTGTGTTTTTTCCCCAAAAAATGCATTTGAAAAATTGCTGCACAAATACTGTGTGAAAAAAAAATGAAACACCCACCATTTTAATCTGTAGGGCATTTGGAATGCCCAGGTGGCACCAAACCCCCCCAAATGACCCTATTTTGGAAAGTAGACACCCCAAGCTATTTGCTGAGAGGTATAGTGAGTATTTTGCAGACCTCACTTTTTGTCACAAAGTTTTGAAAATTGAAAAAAGAAAAAAAAAACATTTTTTTTCTTGTCTTTCTTCATTTTCAAAAACAAATGAGAGCTGCAAAATACTCACCATGCCTCTCAGCAAATAGCTTGGGGTGTCTACTTTCCAAAATGGGGTCATTTGGGGGGGTTTTGTGCCACCTGGGCATTCCATGGCCTCCGAAACTGTGATAGGCAGTGAAGAGTGAAATCAAAAATTTACGCCCTTAGAAATCCTGAAGGCGGTGATTGGTTTTCGGGGTCCCGTACGCGGCTAGGCTCCCAAAAAGTCCCATAAATGTGGTATCCCCATACTCAGGAGAAGCAGCTGAATGTATTTTGGGGTGCAATTCCACATATGCCCATTGCCTGTGTGAGCAATATATCATTTAGTGACAACTTTTTGTAATTTTTATTTTTTTTTTTGTCATTATTCAATCACTTGGGACAAAAAAAATTAATATTCAATGGGCTCAACATGCCTCTTATCAAGTTCCTTGGGGTGTCTACTTTCCAAAATGGGGTCATTTGTGGGGGTTTTGTACTGCCCTGCCATTTTAGCACCTCAAGAAATGACATAGGCAGTCATAAACTAAAAGCGGTGTAAATTCCAGAAAATGTACCGTAGTTTGTAGGCGCTATAACTTTTGCGCAAACCAATAAATATACACTTATTGACATTTTTTTTTACCAAAGACATGTGGCCGAATACATTTTGGCCTAAATGTATGACTAAAATTGAGTTTGTTGGATTTTTTTTATAACAAAAAGAAGAAAATATCATTTTTTTTTCAAAATTTTCGGTCTTTTTCCGTTTATAGCGCAAAAAATAAAAAACGCAGAGGTGATAAAATACCATCAAAAGAAAGCTCTATTTGTGGGAAGAAAAGGACGCGAATTTCGTTTGGGTACAGCATTGCATGACCGCGCAATTAGCAGTTAAAGCGACGCAGTGCCAAATTGTAAAAAGTGCTCTGGTCAGGAAGGGGTAAATCCTTCCGGGGCTGAAGTGGTTAAGGTCTAGTATTCTCCATGGCAGCCTCAGCCTTGTCCCAGGGCATTGATAAAAATGGCAGGAAAGTAAAGGTACTCCATGTGTAGTAAAGTGATCAGGTGCCTAGCCTAACCCAAAAGAAACCCCCCCCCCCCCCAGGGTAGGCCTCTCATGTGACCCTCGCTTGGCACCCAACAAGCAAGGAAACATGGAGGACATGACTTCCACCACACAATCCCACACCTCCCAACTTTTTGAGATGGGAACGAGGGACACCTATAAGCAAAAGTATGTAGGCATAGGACACACCCCCTGCCACGCCCCTTAAAGGAGAATTATAAAAAAAAATGATTATTTAAACCCACAAGCAATTTAGAAATTGGATGAGAGGTTTAGCTCTGGGAAACACTTTTTGAAAGATAAATAGTACATTTTATATACAACTATATTATTGTTATAATACAGGATTTATATAGCGCAAACAGTTTACGCAGCGCTTTACAATATAAAAGGGAGACAATACAGTTACAATACAATAAGATACAAGAGGATTAAGAGGGCCCTGCTCAGAAGAGCTTACAATCTAATAGGGTGTGGCAGGTGGTATAAAAGATCGTAACTGTGGGGAATGAGTTGATGGAAGTGGTAGGAGATTAGTTGGAGACGTTATAGGCTTCCCTGAAGAGATGAGTTTTGAGATTGCCTGAGGAGAGTAGGAGATAGCCGGACAGGTTGAGGTAGAGAGTTCCACAGGATGGGAAAGGCTCTGGAGAAGTCCTGGAGATGAGCATGGGAGGAGGAGACAAGGGAGCTTGAGAGTAGGAGGTCTTGAGAGGAGCGGAGAGGACGATTTGGGTGATATTTGGAGACAAGATTGGTGATGTAGCTCGGGGCAGAGTTATGAATGGCTTTGTATGTTGTGGTTAGTATTTTGAATTTAATTCGCTGGGCAATCGGAAGCCAGTGTAGCAATTGGCGGAGAGGGGTGGCAGACACTGAATGGAGGCCAGTGTAGGGATTGGCGGAGAGGGGTGGCAGACATTGAATGGAGGTCAGTGGAGGGATTGGCAGAGAGGGGTGGCAGACACTGAATGGAGACCAGTTGAGAGATTGGCGGAGAGAGGTGGCAGACACTAAATGGAGGCCAGTGGAAGGATTGGCGGAGAGGGGTGGCAGACACTAAATGGAGGCCAGTGGAAGGATTGGTAGAGAGGGGTGGCAGACACTGAATGGATGTCCGTGGAAGGATTGGTGGAGAGGGGTGGCAGACACTAAATGGAGGCCAGTGGAAGGATTGGTGGAGAGGGGTGGCAGACACTGAATGGAGGCCAGTGGAGAGATTGGTGGAGAGAGGTGGCAGACACTGAATGGAGGCCAGTGGAGGGATTGGCAGAGAGGGGTGGCAGACACTAAATGGAGGCCAGTGGAGGGATTGGCAGAGAGGGGTGGCAGACACTAAATGGAGGCCAGTGGAAGGATTGGCGGAGAGGAGTGGCAGACACTGAATGGAGGCCATTGTAGGGATTGGTGGAGAGGGGTGGCAGACACTGAATGGAGGCCAGTGGAAGGATTGGCAGAGAGGGGTGGCAGACACTGAATGGAGGTCCATGGAGGGATTGGTGGAGAGGGGTGGCAGACACTGAATGGAGGCCAGTGGAGAGATTGGTGGAGAGAGTTGGCAGACACTGAATGGAGGCCAGTGTAGGAATTGGTGGAGAGTGGTGGCAGACACTGAATGGAGGCCAGTGTAGGGATTGGTGGAGAGTGGTGGCAGACACTGAATGGAGGCCAGTGTAGGGATTGGTGGAGAGTGGTGGCAGACAATGAATGGAGGCCAGTGGAGGGATTGGCAGAGAGGGATGGCAGACACTGAATTGAGGCCAGTGGAGAGATTGGTGGAGAGAGGTCTCAGACACTGAATGGAGGCCAGTGGAAGGATTGGTGGAGAGGGGTGGCAGGCACTGAATGAAGGCCAGTACAGGGATTGGCGGAGAGGGGTGGAGGACACTGAATGGAGGCCAGTGTAGGGATTGGTGGAGAGGGGTGGCAGACACGGAATGGAGGCCAGTGTAGGGATTGGTGGAGGGGGGTGGCATTCACTGAATGGAGGCCAGTGTAGGGATTGGAGGAGAGGGTTGGCAGACACTGAGCCGTTGGTAAGGTGGATAAGTCTGGCAGCAGCATTCATGATAGACTGAAGAGGGGAGGAGCCTGTGGAGAGGCAGGCCAATGAGAAGGGAGTTGTAATAGTGAAGGCGAGAGATAACAAGGGAGTGAATAAGGAACTTGGTGGTTTCATTTGTTAAAAAGGGGCAAATTTTAGAGACGTTACAGAGGTGAAGTCTACAAGCTTGGATTTGGGGCTGAAAGGACAGGTCAGAGTCCAGGATAACACCGAGTCCCCTGGCATGAGGGGAGGGACTGATGATTGCATTATTGATTTTGATGGAAAAGTCATGGAGGGGGCACGGGCGGGGGGGGGGAATATTATCACCTAAGTTTTAGAGAGATTTAGTTTAAGGAAGTGGTGTGACATCCATGCTGATATGTAGCTCGGAAGACAGTTATAGACCAAAATGAGAGGGACAGAGGGACGTTGAATCAGGGACAGTCCCTTGAAATCAACAGAGAAAAGTTGAGGTAGATTGAAATATAGGTGGGCCAACATCCCAATAAATGGATAAAGAGAGCAAGGCTCCCCCTTGCGGGACTTTAAAGGCCCTGGTAGTTGTGTAACACCAAAAAGTACAATAATATATGAAAAATCCGGGACCGTCCCTCCAAATCTGGGACAGTCTCTCCAAATCCGGGACAGTCTCTCCAAATCTAAGACAGTCTCTTCAAATCCGGGACAGTCTCTCCAAATCCTGGACAGTCCCTCCAAATCCGGGACAGTCTCTCCAAATCCGGGACAGTCCCTCCAAATCCGGGACAGTCTCTCCAAATCCGGGACAGTCCCTCCAAATCCGGGACAGTCCAAATTCGGTACAGTCTCTCCAAATCTGGGACAGTCCCTGCAAATCCGGGACAGTCCCGCCAAATCTGGGACAGTTGGGAGCTATGCAATCCTGACACCCCCACTCTACAAGCAGACCAAATCTACTAGTCACCTCTGTATTCATCAGCGCTAAATTCTTTCACATTCTTAGCAGAGATCTAATTCTAGGGGTGTATTCCGGCGGATCTCCTCGGTGATTACAAATAAATAAGTGGACCTTGCGTCTCTTTTTTTATGGTGTTTACACGAAAAGCCGGTAAATCCGCAATTAAAATAATTAATGAGGGA
This sequence comes from Lithobates septentrionalis, assembly GCA_037952835.1. NCBI lineage: Eukaryota > Metazoa > Chordata > Amphibia > Anura > Ranidae > Lithobates > Lithobates septentrionalis. The sequence goes on from JBBDGP010003846.1 coordinate 403,678, forward strand.
GGAAGGAAATCTTTAGGATGCAAGAAGGATTTCTGCGAAAATGTTAATTTCTGTCAAATAGGGGAATGTGTGCGCAGATGCCGGCTGACAGCGTCTGTGATTTCCGAGCGCTTTGAATGCCAAGCTAACTTGTTTACCCTTTCACCGATTGCCAAGTTTACTGTCAATTTGCACACAATTTCCATTCCGCTATTTATTCCGGGGCCCCTTTTGATGGATCCATCGCGCAGACTTATCTCTTTGCATGTAGACAAACTAATTAATATTTTTCCCCCGCAGGCAAATATTTTTCTTAGATGTAAAAGTGGGTTAGATTCGCTCTGTGCCTTCCGCGCGCTTTGTTCTGTCAGTCATCCTTCTGTTGTTTTTTTCCCATTTTACGGATGTGTTCTCCACTCGCGTGTCACTTTTCATGTTCTACATCACGCCAACATATAGATTTGCATTAAACACAGAGCAGCTACATTCCGATAGGAGAGAGGGAACACGGATCCTGGAACGGAGAAGACAAAACGCTGCGGGTTTTTCTCCGTCTCTGATCGCTCGCGCCGGCAGATTGCGGTGGGGAGGATTTAGCGTTCGCGGCATTTACTGAAAACGGGTGGCATGGGGGGTCTGGCACTGCCTTGGGGGACAAGTACCAAACAAAAAACAATAATAAAAAGTTCAGGTTTAATGTGAAATTCCTTGAAATAACATGCCGCGGGAGGGGGGGGGGGGGTGCCCTGAGCCGACTTGTGAAATGTCCCATCTGTACAATGTATAAAGCCTACTACAACAACACAGACATTTACAAAGAACAAAAATGCTGTATAAATTGGCAGCAAATGACAGTTCCCGGCCTCTTACTTCTGTTTATGAACAAACCGGATGGGGATTTCCTTCATCTATACCAGACCCTTATCCTAGATGAGGGTCTGATATAGATGTTAATTGGGGACCTCAAAAATTTTGGCATGGTGACAAAAGATATACATACCAGGTCCTTATCCTTAGTAGGGACCTGGTATGGATGTCAAAAAAATGGTGCAGGAATCCCCCTAATTTCAATACCAGCCCCTTATCTAGGCATCTAGGCCAGGAAAGAGGGCCATTCTGAATCATACCAGGCCATATGCCCTTAACATGGTGAGGGTACCCCAGACAAAGTACCTTGTCTTCACATGGATGAGGATAAGGTCCTCTTTCCTGCAACGCTGGCCCAGTGGTTGAGGGGGTCTGTGGGTGAGGGGGGCCTATCGGAATCTGGAAGCCCCCTTTTACGAACAACCTCCCTCAAGCAAGGCATCGTCAAACCCCTGCTAAAGAAACCTAATCTCGACCCTAAAGACCCTAACTGCCGCAGACCAATAACAAGCCTCAACACCATCTCCAAGATTATAGAGAAAGCAGTAGTACAGCAGCTACAACACCACCTGGAGACACACCACCTCCTGGACCCTCTGCAATCAGGCTTCCGCCCAGGCCATGGCACAGAAACAGCACTTCTCAAAATATGGGACGACGCCCTCGAAGCAGCAGATGACGGAGAACCGAGTCTCCTGGTACTGTTAGACCTCAGCGCAGCATTCGATACAGTGGACCACAATACTTTACTTGTCCGCCTCTCAGAAGTTGCAGGAGCCACAGATTCTGCCCTAAAATGGTTTACATCCTTCTTAGAGAATCGCTCTCAGACAGTGAAACTGGGAACATTCACCTCGGAATCTCGGGCAGTCTCCTGTGGAGTCCCTCAGGGCTCACCCTTGTCACCAGTGCTATTTAACATCTACATCCGCCCGCTTCTCAATATCATCAGGAAAACGGACCTCTGCTTCCACTCATACGCAGACGACACCCAACTCTACCTTCGCATTAACGGACAAAAAGATCATCATCAGCAACTACAGAAATGCCTCACTTTAATCAATGACTGGATGACCACTAGCTCCCTCAAACTCAACGAATCAAAAACAGAACTTCTTCTTCTGCAAGCCAACAAAAATTCCAAAATTAAGACTCCGTGGACACCACCCTCCATCCTCGGACAGACCATCTCCCCCAGCACCAAAGTCAAGAGTCTCGGAGTCATCTTTGACTCAGGAATGACAATGGATGCACAAATAGGATCGGTGATGAGCGGATCCGACCACCTCCTCCGCCTGCTTCGCAGACTCATCCCCTTCATCCCAGAAGAGGACAAAGCGGCAGTTGTGGGAACGATCATCAATTCCCGACTTGACTACGCAAATTCCCTCTACGTAGGTCTACCCCAATATCAGCTTGCGCGCTTGCAACTCATTCAAAATACGGCGGCAAGACTGTTAACAGGAAAAAAGCCCTGGGAATCCATCTCCCCATCCCTAAAAAGCCTACATTGGCTAACTGTGAAGAATCGGATCATATTCAAGACTAGGGATGAGCCGAACACCCCCCGGTTCGGTTCGCACCAGAACCCGCGAACGGACCGAAAGTTCGCACGAACGTTAGAACCCCATTGACGTCTATGGGACTCGAACGTTCGAAATCAAAAGTGCTCATTTTAAAGGCTAATTTGCATGGTATTGTCCTAAAAAGGGTTTGGGGACCCGGGTCCTACCCCAGGGGACATGTATCAATGCAAAAAAAACTTTTAAAAACGGCCGTTTTTTCGGGAGCAGTGATTTTAATGATGCTTAAAGTAAAAAAAAAAAGTGAAATATTCCTTTAAATATCGTACCTGGGGGGTGTCTATAGTATGCCTGTAAAGTGACGCGTGTTTCCCATGTTTAGAACAGTCCCTGCACCAAATGTCATTTTTAAAGGAAAAAATCTCATTTAAAACTGCTTGCGGGTTTAATGTCATGTCGGGTCCTGGCAATATGGATGAAAATCAGTGAGACAAACGGCATGGGTACCCCCCAGTCCATTACCAGGCCCTTTGGGTCTTGTATGGATATTAAGGGGAACCCCGCACCCAAATTAAAATAAGGAAAGGTCCCTATATACTCTGAACAGCAGTATACAGGCGGTGCAAACAAGACAGGGACTGTAGGTTTGTTGTTAAGTAGAATCTCTTTGTAATTTTGAACATTTTTAATGTGTTTAGCTCCAGCCAAAAAATCTTTTCTAAGCTTTTTGGAAAACATAGGGAAGGGTTATCACCCCTGTGACATTTGTTTTGCGTCTTTCCTCCTCTTCAGAAGATTTCACCTCACTTTTTTGTCCCAATGAAAAATGTTTTTTGAAAATTTGGGTTTTTTTGTGGAACAAGGATTGGAAAGCATCAGTGGAAAGGAGAAATTGTTTTCCCATATTAACTCTTACATGAGAGAATTTCCCTTCCTATGGGTAGATTTCATCTCACTTCCTGTTGTCTCCTTCCGTTTGCAAGTAGGAGTCGTTTGTAAGTTAGATGTTTGAAAGTAGGGTCCTGCCCTATATACTCAGCAGAAATTTGGGCCTTAGGTGTTGCTGTGGCCAAAACACTGTAAGCCCTCACAGGGCCCTGCTGTGAAATATTAGATCAAGAATTGTAATTACATGCCCCTGTTGAACAGGAGCTGAAAAATTAGGCCTTAGGCACTGGTGCTGGTGCCACAACACTGCAACCCCTCACAGACACTCTAGTTGGAACGCAGGAACGAGCACTGCTGCAAAGTATTGCATCAAAAATTGTAATTACACGCCCCTGTTAGACAGGGGCAGAAAAATTGGGCCTTAGGCACTGGTGCTGGTGCCACAACACTGCAACCCCTCACAGACACTCTAGTTGGAACGCAGGAACGAGCACTGCTGCAAAGTATTGCATCAAAAATTGTAATTACACGCCCCTGTTAGACAGGGGCAGAAAAATTGGGCCTTAGGCACTGGTGCTGGTGCCACAACACTGCAACCCCTCACAGACACTCTAGTTGGAACGCAGGAACGAGCACTGCTGCAAAGTATTGCATCAAAAATTGTAATTACACGCCCCTGTTAGACAGGGGCAGAAAAATTGGGCCTTAGGCACTGGTGCTGGTGCCACAACACTGCAACCCCTCACAGACACTCTAGTTGGAACGCAGGAACGAGCACTGCTGCAAAGTATTGCATCAAAAATTGTAATTACACGCCCCTGTTAGACAGGGGCAGAAAAATTGGGCCTTAGGCACTGGTGCTGGTGCCACAACACTGCAACCCCTCACAGACACTCTAGTTGGAACGCAGGAACGAGCACTGCTGCAAAGTATTGCATCAAAAATTGTAATTACACGCCCCTGTTAGACAGGGGCAGAAAAATTGGGCCTTAGGCACTGGTGCTGGTGCCACAACACTGCAACCCCTCACAGACACTCTAGTTGGAACGCAGGAACGAGCACTGCTGCAAAGTATTGCATCAAAAATTGTAATTACACGCCCCTGTTAGACAGGGGCAGAAAAATTGGGCCTTAGGCACTGGTGCTGGTGCCACAACACTGCAACCCCTCACAGACACTCTAGTTGGAATGCAGGAACGAGCCGTGCTGCAAAGTATTACATCAAAAATTGTAATTACACGCCCCTGTTATACAGGGGCTGAAAAATTGTGCCTTAGGCACTGGTGGTGGCGCCCAGAACCAAAAATGTTCTTACAAGCTATCAGCGTGATGATTGAGGAGGAAGAGGATAATTACTCAGGGATAATCACTCAGCATCAGCATAGGCAGTCTTTGAAGGGATCTGAAAAAAATTATTCAGTTACATCAGCATCAGGTGCTTGGTAGCTGGTGGTGATCCAAGACTGATTCATTTTTATGAAGGTCAGCCGATCGACCGAGTCAGTGGACAGACGCACCCTGTGATCGGTTACCACGCCTCCAGCAGCACTGAATGTACGTTCCGAAAGAACGCTGGATGCAGGACAGGCCAGTAGCTCAATTGCATACTGTGCAAGCTCTGGCCAGTGATCCATCCTCAAGACCCAGTAACCCAGAGGATTTTCGGTGGGAAAGGTGTCCAAGTCTGATCTTGCCCCTAGGTATTCCTGCACCATGTAAAACAGACGCTGGCGATGGTTGCTGGAACCGATCATACCTTGGGGCTGCGGACCAAAAAATTGTCTGAACGCATCGGTCAGACGGCCACCTTCTCCACCGCTCCTTCTTTGACTGACCGAAGCCTCAGCAACACGTTGTCCAGAAACAGGAGTTTGTAACCTCCCAGTCTCTGGGAACGCGTTGCACAGACCTTTCTGCAAGGCCTCCCGAAGATGTTTCATCCTCTGCTCCCTCTGCGATGGCAAGATAAGGTCCGCAACCTTACCCTTGTAACGTGGATCAAGGAGGGTTGCCAGCCAGTATTGGTCCTTCTCCTTGATACCACGAATACGAGGATCCTTACGCAGGCTTTGCAGGATCAGGGAGGCCATGCAGCGTAGGTTTGCTGAGGCATTCGGTCCGGAGTCCTCTGGGTCACTAAGGACAACAACGTCCGCAGCCACCTCCTCCCAGCCACGTACAAGTCCATGTGTTCCTTGGGACTGATCCCTTAAAGACTGCTGATGCTGAGTGCCAGGCTCCACCTCCATACTGACACAATCTTCCTCCTCCTCCTCCTCCTCCTCCTCGTCCTCTTCCTGTGTGATCGGCGGGCACGCAGGAACACTGTCTGGATAAAGGGGGCCTTGAGAGCTAAGGAAGTCCTCCTCTTCCTGCCTCTGTTCTGCCTCAAGTGCCCTGTCCATTATTCCACGCAGCGTGTGCTCCAACAGGTGGACAAGGGGGACAGTGTCACTGATGCATGCACTGTCAGTGCTCACCATCCTCGTGGCCTCCTCGAATGGTGACAGGACAGTGCATGCATCCCTGATCATGGCCCACTGGCGTGGGGAAAAAAAACCAAGGTCCCCTGACCCTGTCCTGGTGCCATAGTCGCACAGGTACTCATTGATGGCCCTCTGCTGCGTGTGCAGCCGCTGCAGCATGGCCAACGTCGAGTTCCACCTGGTGGGCATGTCACAGATTAGGCGGTTCTTGGGCAGGTTAAATTCCTTTTGGAGGTCCGTCAGCCGAGCACTGGCATTATATGACCGGCGGAAATGCACACAGACTTTCCTGGCCTGCCTCAGGACATCCTGTAAGCCCGGGTACCTGCCCAAGAACCGCTGCACCACCAAGTTAAGGACGTGAGCCAAACAGGGCACATGGGTCAGTTGTCCCTGTCGGAGGGCAGAGAGGAGGTTGGTGCCATTGTCGCAAACCACCATTCCTGCCTTAAGTTGGCGTGGCGTCAACCACCTCTGAACCTGCCCCTGCAGAGTTGACAGAACCTCTGCCCCAGTGTGGCTCCTGTCCCCCAAGCACACCAGCTCAAGCACCGCATGGCATCTTTTGGCCTGCGTACTTGCGTAGCCCCTTGAACGCCTACGGAGCACCGCTGGTTCCGAGGAAGAGGCCATGGAGGAAGAAGAAGAGGAGGGGGTGGAGGAGAGAGGTGTGTCACAATCAGCATTTTGGAGGCGTGGTGGCGGAACAACCTCCAACACTACTGCACCTTGTCCTGCATCCTTCCCAGCTGCCAGCAGAGTCACCCAATGCGCCGTGAAACTTAAGTAACGTCCCTGTCCATGCCTGCTGGACCATGAGTCAGCGGTAATATGCACCTTACCGCTGACCGCCCTGTCCAGCGAGGCATGGACATTGCCTTCCACATGCCGGTAGAGAGCCGGAATCGCCTTCCGTGAGAAAAAGTGGCGTTTGGGTACCTGCCACTGAGGAACCGCACATTCCACAAACTCACGGAAGGGGGCAGAGTCTACCAACTGAAAAGGCAGCAGTTGAAGTGCTAGCAATTTTGCCAAGCTAGCATTCAACCGCTGGGCATGTGGATGGCTGGGAGCAAACTTCTTTCGGCGGTGCAGCAGCTGGGGCAGGGAAATTTGCCTGGTACAATCTGACGTCGGTGTACCAAAAGCAGATTGCCCACAAGTACTTGGCTGTGACACACCTAATTCTACACCTTCATTCCTCTCACTGCAGGTCTCAGAGAGGACTGAAGGTCTAGTGGGGTTGGAAATCTCAGCTGATGAGGAGCAAGGAGAGATCCTCTTTGTTCTTTGGTGTGGGTCTTTCAGATACGCTTGCCAACGAACTGCATGGCAGGTCAACATATGTCTGGTCAAGCATGTGGTACCCAAGCGGGAGATGTTTTGGCCACGCGAGATACGCTTGAGACATATGTTGCAAATAGCAGCGGTGCGATCTGATGCACTCGTCTCAAAAAAGGCCCACACCAAAGAACTTTTTGAATAACGCGCAGAGACTGCAGCGCCCTGCACATGTGGAGCTTTGGGGTGTGATGCAGTCAATGTGCTGCCCTTAGGCTGGCCCCTGGAGGGCATCCTGCCTCGTTGGTGATGTGCCGCCTCCTCCTCCTCCTCCTCCTCCTCTCTCCTATCAGGCACCCACGTTGAGTCAGTGACCTCATCATCCCCTCCCTCCTCATCACTGGAGCAAACCTGGCAGTATGCTGCAGCAGGGGGAGCATGACTGCCAGATTGCTGTCCTTCTTGGGCACCCCCTCTGTCCGTGCTCATGTTACTGCCTTCATCGAGCTCAGTATCATCATCAGAGCCTTCCAAACGCTGGGCATCCTCCTGGAGCATGTACCCAACACTGTGGTCAAACAGTTCGAGGGAATCCTCATGAGGACATGGTGGAGCTAGGGAAGGAGTCACTGATGACATTGAGCTGAGGGAAGAGGCCGCTGCTTTGCCAGACAAAGCACCCTGGGCATGGGTGAGAGAGGATGAGGAGGATGAGGACGGCTTGGTCATCCACTCGACCAAGTCTTCCGCATGTTGCGGCTCAACACGGCCAGCTGCCGAAAAAAAGGCCAAGCGTGTCCCATGGCCACGTGCTGATGAGGATGCACCGTCTCCACGACCAGCACTAGACACAGAGCCTGCTTGCCCTCTCTTATTGGCTTGTGACTGTCTGCCTCTCCTTCTTGGCCTTCCAGACATACTAATGGCCTGTAGCTGCACTAAGCTGGGATAGAACACCTGTAATTTTCTTCAGGTAGCTTTATATACTGTAACCAGACAAGCCTGCCTGTCAGTAGGAAGATAACAGGAACGGATCTAGCTGAACACTGTGAGCAGGACGCACTGCACTGAATGTAAATAGCAGGAACGGATCTAGCTGAACACTGTGAGCAGGACGCACTGCACTGAATGTAAATAGCAGGAACGGATCTAGCTGAACACTGTGAGCAGGACGCACTGCACTGAATGTAAATAGCAGGAACGGATCTAGCTGAACACTGTGAGCAGGACGCACTGCACTGAATGTAAATAGCAGGAACGGATCTAGCTGAACACTGTGAGCAGGACGCACTGCACTGAATGTAAATAGCAGGAACGGATCTAGCTGAACACTGTGAGCAGGACGCACTGCACTGAATGTAAATAGCAGGAACGGATCTAGCTGAACACTGTGAGCAGGACGCACTGCACTGAATGTAAATAGCAGGAACGGATCTAGCTGAACACTGTGAGCAGGACGCACTGCACTGAATGTAAATAGCAGGAACGGATCTAGCTGAACACTGTGAGCAGGACGCACTGCACTGAATGTAAATAGCAGGAACGGATCTAGCTGAACACTGTGAGCAGGACGCACTGCACTGAATGTAAATAGCAGGAACGGATCTAGCTGAACACTGTGAGCAGGACGCACTGCACTGAATGTAAATAGCAGGAACGGATCTAGCTGAACACTGTGAGCAGGACGCACTGCACTGAATGTAAATAGCAGGAACGGATCTAGCTGAACACTGTGAGCAGGACGCACTGCACTGAATGTCAATAGCAGGAACGGATCTAGCTGAACACTGTGAGCAGGACGCACTGCACTGAATGTAAATAGCAGGAACGGATCTAGCTGAACACTGTGAGCAGGACGCACTGCACTGAATGTAAATAGCAGGAACGGATCTAGCTGAACACTGTGAGCAGGACGCACTGCACTGAATGTAAATAGCAGGAACGGATCTAGCTGAACACTGTGAGCAGGACGCACTGCACTGAATGTAAATAGCAGGAACGGATCTAGCTGAACACTGTGAGCAGGACGCACTGCACTGAATGTAAATAGCAGGAACGGATCTAGCTGAACACTGTGAGCAGGACGCACTGCACTGAATGTAAATAGCAGGAACGGATCTAGCTGAACACTGTGAGCAGGACACACTGCACTAAATAGTCTAGATAGAAGATAACAGGAACGGATCTAGCTAAACTGAATACAGTGTATATATATATATGCAACACCTGGGATGCATATATATACACAATACACTGTAAGTGCAGCTAACTGACTGACTGTTCTGCCTAATCTATCTAACTCAAATCAAATGACACTGTCTCTCTCTCTCTCTATCTCTCAGCACACCGGAACACACACTACACAGGGCCGCCGTGCAGGCGGCCTTATATAGTGTGGGGTGTGTACTAAATCCCCTGAGCCATAATTGGCCAAAGCCACCCTGGCTTTGGCCAATTACAGCTCTCTCTACTGACGGCGCTGTGATTGGCCAAGCATGCGGGTCATAGTGCATGCTTGGCCAATCATCAGCCAGCAATGCACTGCGATGCCGCAGTGAATTATGGGCCGTGACGCGCCACACGAATTTGGCGCGAACGGCCCATATCGTTCGCAATTCGACGGACGGTCGAACAGCCGATGTTCGAGTCGAACATGGGTTCGACTCGAACACGAAGCTCATCCCTATTCAAGACCCTCTGCCTCACCCATAAATGCATACAAGGAAACGCTCCGCAATATCTCCGGGAAAAAATAAAACACTACACACCGAATCGCAGTCTTCGATCAGCCAACCAAAACCTCCTCCTCATTCCCAAATACCGCTACAAAGCAAAGGGAGAACGTAGATTTGCAGTCCAAGGACCTCGACTATGGAATGCTCTCCCAACCAACCTCCGCATGGAAGAAAACCACCAGGCCTTCAGGAAAAAACTAAAGACCTTCCTTTTCTAGAAGCTGGCTACAGAGAATACATCCAGCGCCTTGAGGCGATTCAGTTCGCAATTGCAGCGCTTTACAAATCATTCATTCATTCATTCATTCAATAAGGGGGGGACCCAGATACCAAACCCCCCCATGTGAATAAGTATGGAGGTACACAGTACAAAATAATAGTAAACAGTACATAACACACTGACACTTTTTGACAAGTTCTTTATAAAAAAAAAAGAAGAATTCACGTAAATCCACATCAGTCACATCCAGCCCAGCGATGCAGATCCTCATCTATCACGATGAATGATGCCCACTGACCCGCTGACACGCCCAAACCTCATGTCACAGTCTTACTTAGTGTAGTATCAGGTCCACAAGACAATCGCTGTCCATGTACTTCCTCCTCTCCCGATAGCTCATTGCACTCCTTCTTTCCCGTCTCTCATGTAGTTTCTCAGCGATGGAATCATTGGTACCACCTAGGACTTCTGGGTTGCATATCCGGCACCAGTTCTGGAAGGCATGTATATAGCTTAAATACAAACAGAGAACGCCTTCTTTGGCATAGCATTTTAAAGCCGCATATGACTGTATGATGCTAGGCTGTAGCCAGCCTGAGCTTTGTCTGTGTTATCTGTGATGGATGGGTTTCTCCTAAGTTCAGGACTGAAACAGGGACGGGGATTACTTCTGCCTGCTGCAGATGAGTTGTCTCCAGTAGCTAGAGGTACCAATGCAATCATTTATAAAGATTTATCTGCTTTGGCCAATCACTCAGAGTTCTATTTTAATGGTGTGAGCTAGAGGAGAGAGTACATAAGAAGAACAACCTTCTAGAAGGGTCCTACCCTTCCAGGTTGCTGCTTGGAGAGAATGTCATTGTGAGGAGGGGTCATCTTCTTGGGGCCCGCTCCAAGCTGGGGGCCTGTTCCTGGACCCGAGATATGTAAGATGGCTTGTGTTAGGGCCTAGAGCAGTGGTTCCCAACCTCTCTAGTGCCGTGACCCCTTGATAACATTTTCCAAGTTGTGGAGACCCCTAATCGTAAAATTATTTTCATAGCGTGGGTTATCAGCACCCAAGGCAAGACAAGTAATTTGCACCCCTAACCCACGGACATTTAGCACTCCCTGAGTCCCTTCCACTCGTACAGTATTAAAACCCCTTATGGTACATTTTAGGATGTACCACTCTTTCTCTTTGTTCTCTTTTCTTTCCCTTTTACCTCTCTCTATCCTAATTTCTTGATTTTTCCCCCCATCCCTCTTTCTAGCCGTCTTTCTTGTTCTTTTTCCTATTCTTTCTCTCCCTTTTTCTTTGTTCCGCCCCCTCTTTTCCTCTCCCTTCCATGTATTCTCTATTTTTATTCTTTCTCTTACTCCTTGGGGGGTGGAGGGGATGGGATGAGTGGCAGTGCTGGCGGGGAGTTCTGATCAGCCAAATTAGGTGCTCTTGATGAAGGTCATCTGCTGATCTGAGAACTGTAGTGGGGACTTTTAATGGCAACTATAATCACAGGTAGTGTTACTCACAGTGCTGGCTTCAGGAACAGCCAAGGATTTGGTGACCCCTGGCAAATCATCATTTGACCCCCGAGGGGGTCCCGACCCCCAGGTTGAGAACCACTGGCCTAGAGGATCAGGAAGATGGCCACCTTTTGAAGCATTTTCAGAGGAGTCCACTATACTGAAGAGAGTCCAGGAGAGCTTGGGGGGAAGCCTCTGCCGAATGGATATTGCATGAAGACCTCAGTACTCAGCTCTACCTGTGACTGCTTGCATGGGGTTAGAGAAGCAAAAATCTTATTGGGAGGCTGCTACTAAAATATTAGGGTTACCAGGCTCCTCTTAAAGCATCTATTTGCAACTGGGAGGCTGCTACTAAAACATTAGGGCCACCATCAACTTAATTGTGAGGAGGGGTCTTTTTCTTGGGGCCAAGTCCCAGCTGGGGGCCTGTTCCAGGGGCAAAAATATGTAAGATGGCTAGTGTTAGGGCCAAGATGATCAGGAAGATGGCTACCTGTTGGAGCATCTTCAGAGGAGTCCGTTATGCCAAAAAATGCCCAAGAAAGCCTAGAGGAAGCCACCGCTGAATGGACATTGAATGGAGACATCAATACTCAACTCCTTAAGGTACCTGTGACTGCTTCCATAGGGTTAAAGAACCAATTCCTATTGGGAGGCTGCTACTAAAATATTAGGGTCACCAGGCTTCTCTTAAAGGATCTATTTGTAACTGGGAGGCAGCTACTGAAGCATTAAGGCCGCCACCATCAACTTTATTGTGGGGAGCAGTCTTTTTCTTGGGGCCTGGTTCCAGTTGGGGAAATGTTCCAAGACCCAAGATATCTTAGATGGCCTGTTTTAGGGCCTAGAGGATCAGGAATAAGGCAAACTGTTGGAGCATCTTCAGAGGAGTCCCCTATGCTGAAGAATGTCCAGGAGAGCTTGGGGGAAGCCTCTGAATGGACACTGCATGGAGACCTCAATACTCAGCTCTTTAGGGTACCTGTGACTGCTAGCATGGGCTTAGAGAACCAATATCTATTGGAGGGCTGCTACTAAAATGTTAGGGCCGCCAAGCTGCTCTTAAAGGATTGATTTGTAACTGGTAGGCTGCTACTGAAACATTAGGGCTGCCATCAACTTTATTACTATCCATTTTTGTGACATGAGAAGTGCTGGGTTATTTTGCTATTTTTTGGGTGTGCTCCTAACACTCTCTCCACAAGTATGTTGAGCAAATAAACTACAAAGTTATCAAACTGACTTAAGCGCAATTGCTTTGTCAGTGTATTGATGGGTCCAGTAGCGGACAGGGTCACTATAGGAGAGTGGCGGGAGAGCCCACCAATAATGAACACAGCTCCTGCGGGGGTCGGTGCTACATCAGCACTAGAACACACCTATAAATGTTGGCCTTGTTCCTCATGGCATGGCCTAAAACTGTGTACAGACATTCAACAGCCTCAGACCCTTTGATGCACCAGAGCGGCGAAAAAAGGGAAAGAGCCAGTGGGCCGTGTGGACCTGATACTACGCCAAAAATTACTGTGATACATAGATTGAATGTACCTTTGAAGACAGATAGAGAAAGGAATTCGCGAAGATTCAGAACCGCACAATATCAGGTCTTCTCTTGTGACCTTTGTTCTGTTTACCTATGCGGTACATGACGTGCTGTATGAGCATGGCGCTGAAAATACTTTCCCTGCTTTACATTTGGGGTAGTTAGCAGTTCAAGGCCAAGGTTACCCAGTGCCCAGGGCAACTATGCCAAACTTCACCCCCCCCCCCCCCCACCCTCTGATATGGGCACCCCTGTTCGACTTCTGCTGCTGGCATATATGACATTCGCACTATGAACGTTGTGAAACCACCAGGATAGGAGATGTGAAAGTTATGGAACCACCAGGATAGGAGGTGTGAAAATTATGGAACCACCAGAAAGGGAGGTGAGGAAGTCATGGAACCACCAGGATGGGAGGTGTGAAAGTTATGAAACCACCAGGATGGGAGTAGAAAGTTATGGAACCACCAGGATAGGAAGTGTGAAAGTTATGGAACCACCAGGATGGGAGATGAGAAAGTTATGGAACCACCAGGATGGGAGATGAGAAAGTTATGGAACCACCAGGATAGGAGGTGTGAAAGTTATGGAACCACCAGGATGGGAGGTGTGAAAGTTATGGAACCACCAGGATGGGAGATGAGAAAGTTATGGAACCACCAGGATAGGAGGTGTGAAAGTTATGGAACCACCAGGATGGGAGGTGTGAAAGTTATGGAACCACCAGGATGGGAGATGAGAAAGTTATGGAACCACCAGGATGGGAGGTGAGAAAGTCATGGAACCACCAGGATGGGAGGTGTGAAAGTTATGAAACCACCAGGATGGGAAATTAGAAAGTTATGGAACCACCAGGATAGGAGGTGTGAAAGTTATGGAACCACCAGGATGGGAGGTGTGAAAGTTATGGAACCACCAGGATGGGAGATGAGAAAGTTATGGAACCACCAGGATAGGAGGTGTGAAAGTTATGGAACCACCAGGATGGGAGGTGTGAAAGTTATGGAACCACCAGGATGGGAGATGAGAAAGTCATGGAACCACCAGGATGGGAGGTGTGAAAGTTATGGAACCACCAGGATGGGAGATGAGAAAGTTATGGACCCACCAGGATAGGAGGTGTGAAAGTTATGGAACCACCAGGATGGGAGGTGTGAAAGTTATGGAACCACCAGGATGGGAGATGAGAAAGTTATGGAACCACCAGGATGGGAGGTGAGAAAGTCATGGAACCACCAGGACGGGAGGTGTAAAAGTTATGGAACCACCAGGATGGGAGATGAGAAAGTTATGGAACCACCAGGATAGGAGGTGTGAAAGTTATGGAACCACCAGGATGGGAGGTGTGAAAGTTATGAAACCACCAGGATGGGAAATTAGAAAGTTATGGAACCACCAGGATAGGAGGTGTGAAAGTTATGGAACCACCAGAATGGGAGGTGTGAAAGTTATGGAACCACAAGGATGGGAGATGAGAAAGTTATGGAACCACCAAGATAGGAGGTGTGAAAGTTATGGAACCACCAGGATGGGAGGTGTGAAAGTTATGAAACCAGCAGGATGGGAGATTAGAAAGTTATGGAACCACCAGGATAGGAGGTGTGAAAGTTATGGAACCAGCAGGATGGGAGGTGTGAAAGTTGTGGAACCACCAGGATGGGAGATGAGAAAGTTATGGAACCACCAGGATGGGAGGTGTAAAATTTATGGAACCACCAGGATGGGAGGTGTGAAAGTTATGGAACCACCAGGATGGAAGATTAGAAACTTATGGAACCACCAGGATAGGAGGTGTGAAAGTTATGGAACCACCAGGATGGGAGATGAGAAAGTTATGGAACCACCAGGATGGGAGGTGTGAAAATTATGGAACCACCAGGATGAGAGATGAGAAAGTTATGGAACCACCAGGAAGGGAGGTGAGAAAGTCATGGAACCACCAGGATAGGAGATGAGAAAGTTATGGAACCACCAGGATGGGAGATGAGAAAGTTATGGAACCACCAGGAAGGGAGGTGTGAAAGTTATGAAACCACCAGGATAGGAGATGAGAAAGTTATGGAACCACCAGGATGGGAGATTAGAAAGTTATGGAACCACCAGGATAGGAGGTGTGAAAGTTATTGAACCACCAGGATGGGAGATGAGAAAGTTATGGACCACCAGGATGGGAGATGAGAAAGTTATGGAACCACCAGGATGGAAGATTAGAAAGTTATGGAACCACCAGGATGGGAGATGAGAAAGTTATGGAACCACCAGGATGGGAGGTGAGAAAGTTATGGAACCACCAGGATGGGAGGTGAGAAAGTTATGGACCCACCAGGATAGGAGGTGTGAAAGTTATGGAACCACCAGGATGGGAGATGAGAAAGTTATGGAACCACCAGGATGGGAGGTGTGAAAATTATGGAACCACCAGGATGAGAGATGAGAAAGTTATGGAACCACCAGGAAGGGAGGTGAGAAAGTCATGGAACCACCAGGATAGGAGATGAGAAAGTTATGGAACCACCAGGATGGGAGATGAGAAAGTTATGGAACCACCAGGAAGGGAGGTGTGAAAGTTATGAAACCACCAGGATAGGAGATGAGAAAGTTATGGAACCACCAGGATGGGAGATTAGAAAGTTATGGAACCACCAGGATAGGAGGTGTGAAAGTTATTGAACCACCAGGATGGGAGATGAGAAAGTTATGGAACCACCAGGATGGGAGATGAGAAAGTTATGGAACCACCAGGATGGAAGATTAGAAAGTTATGGAACCACCAGGATGGGAGATGAGAAAGTTATGGAACCACCAGGATGGGAGGTGAGAAAGTTATGGAACCACCAGGATGGGAGGTGAGAAAGTTATGGAACCACCAGGATAGGAGGTGTGAAAGTTATGGAACCACCAGGATGGGAGATGAGAAAGTTATGGAACCACCAGGATGGGAGGTGAGAAAGTTATGGAACCACCAGGATAGGAGGTGTGAAAGTTATTGAACCACCAGGATGGGAGATGAGAAAGTTATGGAACCACCAGGATGGGAGATGAGAAAGTTATGGAACCACCAGGATGGGAGGTGAGAAAGTTATGGAACCACCAGGATGGGAGATTAGAAAGTTATGGAACCACCAGGATAGGAGGTGTGAAAGTTATTGAACCACCAGGATGGGAGATGAGAAAGTTATGGAACCACCAGGATGGGAGATGAGAAAGTTATGGAACCACCAGGATGGAAGATTAGAAAGTTATGGAATCACCAGGATGGGAGATGAGAAAGTTATGGAACCACCAGGATGGGAGGTGAGAAAGTTATGGAACCACCAGGATGGGAGGTGAGAAAGTTATGGAACCACCAGGATAGGAGGTGTGAAAGTTATGGAACCACCAGGATGGGAGATGAGAAAGTTATGGAACCACCAGGATGGGAGGTGAGAAAGTTATGGAACCACCAGGATAGGAGGTGTGAAAGTTATTGAACCACCAGGATGGGAGATGAGAAAGTTATGGAACCACCAGGATGGGAGATGAGAAAGTTATGGAACCACCAGGATGGGAGGTGAGAAAGTTATGGAACCACCAGGATAGGTGTAAGTGGGGTGTAAAGGAATTCCAGTAGGGCGACTGGGGCATGGATATTCCCATGGTCATAACATTGCTCATAGAAATGAGCATAGGCACATTGCTAATAGAAAGCATGACTGCATTGCTCACAGGAATGCACATACGCACATACATGTTCACGCATGCGGGAGCGGTCCCACAGTTTCTGGCTCCAGATGGACTATTTAAAGAGGAAGTAAACCCTGATGGGTTTTACGTCCTCTTTTGCTCCCTGCAAAGCCTGCAAAGCCTGCTCCTCAACCCCCTATGTACTTACCTGAGTCCCGGATCATTCCGGTGTCCATCTGCAGCAGTGCTGGTTCTCTCTCTCCCCTGTCACAGGCTCTGAGATTCCTGCTGCTGTCAAGTCAAATAATCCTCTGAGGAGGGATGGGACCGAGTCAGGCTGTGTTTGTGTCTATGGATACACACAGCCCGACTCTGGAATGAGCCAGCACGTCTACCTCCTTGTCAAGCTGTTTACTATGGGGGCAGATGGAGAAGAGGAGGAGCCAAAAGCATTGGCGGGGGACCCCAGAAGAGAAGGTTCGGGGCCTATCTGTTCAGTACCATTACATAATGTGTATATTGTTATTATTATTATTATATTTTTTTCCTTCTATTGGCTGAACTAGATGGACTTGTGCCTTTTTCAGCCAGACTGACTATGTAACTATATAAAGCAGGTAAGTATAACATGTTTGTTATTTTAGAAAAAAAATAAGGGCTTACAATTGCTTTAATTTCATCCAAATGTGTTTGTGAAATGCTTTTTTTCTGCATAAATTACTTTGTAGCCACCTGTGCTTCTGGGCCCCATAGCAATCACATATTCGGCTTTGACCTTTATGTAGACCTTCCTTGGCCATGCAAAAAAAAAACATTCAATATGGTATTAATAAATGCGGAGCTGAAACAGTCTTTTTCTTTGATATCTTCTGCTTGTCGTTCAGCTTTAATATTATGGCTGATATATCCATTTGTGTAAAATAAACTATATTTTTTATTTTATTATACTTTTGATTTCCATCACTATGCATTATATCTTTTGTATCATTTTAATTAACATTTTAATAATATTTGACTTTTTTTTTTTTAGTCAGCAAAAAAAAAGTAAAATAAAAAAAATTAACTGTACCCATAAAATGCTTTTATTTGTTTGTTTCTTTCAATATCTTTATCTATTTCTCCATCTTTTACCTTTAAAAAAAAAAAAACGCAAGAAAAATCCTGGAGATTGAATGTGTTTTTTGTGTATTGGGTGTTTTGTTCTCAGGAAGAAAAAGGACAGTGGTACATGCTTCTGTTACTTTAATGTTTTTTAATTTATTTCTGAATTTGTTTTTTGTATTTTCTTTTTGCGATTATAAAGAAATTGCAACAGGGAAAAAAAAAAAAAACTTCAACTGAAAAAAATCTTTGGGAACCATGTATTAACCCTAAAAAACACTAAAAAGGACCTTCAGCGTTCCAGCGATGTTCACTGTGCTCCTCTTACCTTCTATCTTCACTGTGCTGCTCCACCCCAGAGGAACACAAACCTTCTATCTTCACTGTGCTGTTCCGCCCCAGAGGAACACAAACCTTCTATCTTCACTGTGCTGCTCCACCCCAGAGGAACACAAACCTTCTATCTTCACTGTGCTGCTCTGCCCCAGAGGAACACAAACCTTCTATCTTCACTGTGCTACTGCACCCCAGAGAAACACAAACCTTCTATCTTCACTGCGCTGCTCTGCCCCAGAGGAACACAAACCTTCTATCTTCACTGTGCTGCTCCACCCCAGAGGAACACAAACCTTCTATCTTCACTGTGCTGCTCCACCCCAGAGGAACACAGACCTTCTATCTTCACTGTGCTGCTCCACCCCAGAGGAACACAAACCTTCTATCTTCACTGTGCTACTGCACCCCAGAGAAACACAAACCTTCTATCTTCACTGCGCTGCTCTGCCCCAGAGGAACACAAACCTTCTATCTTCACTGTGCTGCTCCACCCCAGAGGAACACAAACCTTCTATCTTCACTGTGCTGCTCCACCCCAGAGGAACACAAACCTTCTATCTTCACTGTGCTGCTCCACCCCAGAGGAACACAAACCTTCTATCTTCACTGTGCTACTGCACCCCAGAGGAACACAAACCTTCTATCTTCACTGTGCTGCTCCACCCCAGAGGAACACAAACCTTCTATCTTCACTGTGCTGCTCTGCCCCAGAGGAACACAAAACTTCTATCTTCACTGTGCTGCTCTGCCCCAGAGGAACACAAACCTTCTATCTTCACTGTGCTACTGCACCCCAGAGAAACACAAACCTTCTATCTTCACTGCGCTGCTCTGCCCCAGAGGAACACAAACCTTCTATCTTCACTGTGCTGCTCCACCCCAGAGGAACACAAAACTTCTATCTTCACTGTGCTGCTCTGCCCCAGAGGAACACAAACCTTCTATCTTCACTTTGCTGCTCTGCCCCGGAGTAACACAAACCTTCTACCTTCACTGTGCTGCTCTGTCCCAGAGGAACACAGACCTTTTATCTCCACTGTGCTGCGCTGAAAATTTATCTTCACTGTGCTGCTCTGCCCCAGAGGAACACAAACCTATCTTCACTGTGCTGCTCCACCCCAGAGAAACACAAACCTTCTATCTTCACTGTGCTGCTCCGCCCCAGAGGAACACAAACCTTCTATTTTCACTGTGCTGCTCTGCAACAGAGGAACACAGACCTTCTATCTTCACTGTGCTGTTCTGCCCCAGAGGAACCCAAACCTTCTACTGAATATGTGCCGCTTCCCTATTTATTCCTATTGAGAGAGCCGTACTGTGCAGGACTAATGGAGGCCACCATGAGTAGAGCTCTCTAAAGGAATGAAGGGGGAATTGTGTAGCGCAGAAATAAGAGGACCTGGTGGGGTTAGTTTCTGAAGGAGTGAAGGCCAAAGTAAGTATTATAGTGGATCAGAAGCACTCTGGGGGGGGATATTTGCATAACTCCTCCCAAGAGCCAGCTAACTGCTTTGCATAAGGACTGAGGACTTTTGAGAGGAGTAATGAGGTGCTGTGATGTTTTTAGGAAGCACCCTGCTGCCCCCCCCCCACCAGCCATGATCTGCCTGCATTACATAGAAAAGCACAGAGACCCAGTGATGACATGACTGGATATTATAAAAGGTATTTAATAAAAATAAAATGTTCCTACTGAAAGTTTTCACTGACATGTCAGTGAGGGGGATGGATAGGAAGGAACAAGGTAAGGTTATACATATAAGAAAATTAAACTCCCATTCGCCAAGATCTACCTGCATTGCTAAGAGAAGCACAGAGACCCATTGATGACATCACTGGGTTCAAAATTATTTATTGAAAACTGGTTTATATAACAGTTTCACTAACATGTTAATGAGAATGAAATTAGGAGTCAGGGAAGGTGAACATAAACAGATTAACCTTCCACTTTGACCCTAGGTTCACACCTATGCGTTTCTTATGCCGCGTACACACGAGCGGACTTTACGGCAGACTTTGCCCGGCGGACGGGATTTTGTCGGACAATTCGATGTGTGTGGGCTCCAGCGGACTTTGTTTTCTCAAAAGTTGGACGGACTTAGATTTGAAACATGTTTTAAATTTATCCGTTGAAATCGAGTCCGGTCGAAAAGTCCGCCGTCTGTATGCTAGTTCGACGGACAAAAAGCCACGCTAGGGCAGCTATTGGCTACTGGCTATGAACTTCCTTGTTTTAGTCCGGTCGTACGTCATCACGTACGAATTCGACGGACTTTGGTGGATTGTGTGTAGGCAAATCTGTTCATTCAGAAAGTCCGTCGTAAAGTACGTTGAAAAGTCCGCCGGGCAAAGTCTGCCGTAAAGTCCGCTCGTGTGTACGCGCCATTAGTATGTTTTGCAGAAATGCATTACAGTCCATTTAACATGGTTTCCTATGGTACAAGTTCACATCTATGAGTTTTGCAGCCGGTGTGTTTTTGGAAAGGGTCGGGGGCATTTTTCCCACGATTTGCGGGTACTAGACTTCAATGGAATTGCACCAGAAACGCAAGTGTTGTGTTTGTGATGCAATTTTTGATGTGTTTTGCGTTTTTTATTTTAACACTGTATAAAATATATATGGTTGCTAATCAGGGGACTGGGAAGCCGGCTGCCGTGTCCTTAACAACCGATGAGTCAGCTGTCAGCGGGGCTCCCCGCTGACAGCTGAATGTAAAAAAAAAATTGCCGGCAAAATACTAATCGTGAAAAAAACGGTGTGCCCCCCCTCAGGTCCATACCAGGCCCTTTGGGTCTAGTATGGATTAAAAAAAACATATTTTTTTTTTTAAATGGCTTGGGGTCCCCCCCATAATCCATACCAAACCCTTATCTGAGCATGCAGCCCGGCAGATCAGGAAAGGGAGGGGACAAGCGAGCAGCTCCCCCTTCTGAACCATACCAGGCTGCATGCCCTCAACATGGAGGGATGGGTGCTTTGGGGGGGGCTCTGCTCTTATCGGAATCTAAAGCAGTGAAATGTAAAAAAAACAAGAGCCAGTTTTTGACAAGTCCTTTATTAAAAAATAGCTCGGAGTCGTCTTCTCCCGCCACCGTCTCTCCCGCTGCCGTCTTCTCCCACAGCCGTCTCTCCTGCTGCCATCTTCTACCGCCACCCTCTCTCCCGCTGCCATCTCTCCCGCTGCTGTCTTTCCTGCTGTCGTCTTCTCCCGCCACCCTCTCTCCTGCTGCCGTCTGCTCCCGCCACTGTCTCTCCTGCTGCCGTCTCTCCTGCTGCGATCTTCTCCCGCCACTGTCTCTCCTGCTGCCGTCTCTCCTGCTGCGATCTTCTCCCGCCACTGTCTCTCCTGCTGCCGTCTTCTCCAACAGCCGTCTCTCCTGCTGCCGTCTTCTCCCGCCACCCTCTCTCCCGCTGCCGTCTCTCCCGCTGCTGTCTTTCCTGCTGCCGTCTTCTCCTGCCACCCTCTCTCCCGCTGCCGTCTCTCCCGCTGCTGTCTCTCCTGCTGCCGTCTCTCCTGCTGCGATCTTCTCCCGCCACTGTCTCTCCTGCTGCCATCTTCTCCCACCGCCGTCTCTCCTGTTGCCATCTTCTCCCGCCACCGTCTCTCCCACTGCCGTCTCTCCTGTTGCCATTTCTCCTGCTGCTATCTTCTCCCGCCACTGTCTCTCCCACTTCCATCTCTCCCGTTGCCGTCTTCTCCCGCCACAGTCTCTCCCGCTGCCGTCTTCTCCTGCTGCCGTCTTCTCCCGTCACCGTCTTTCCTGCCGCCGTCTCTCCTGCTGCCGTCTTCTCCCGCCACAGTCTTTCCCGCCACCGCCTCTTCCACTGCCGTCTTCTCCCTCTACCGTCTTCTCCCGCTTCCATCTCTCCAGCTGCCGCCTTCTCCCGCTGCTATCTTCTTCCTCACAGCCGGTTACTCGCTAAAAAAAGCAGCTCTTTTTCTGTGGCTGTCTTCCTCCTTTGTGTTGTCGCCCGCTGTCTGGCATCTCTTATATAGCCATGGGGCCTGGCCACCCGATGACATCACCCGGAGAGCCCACCCCTTGTAAGAAGACGGCACCGGGAGAAGACAGCAGCGGGACAGAAGTTAGCGAGAGAGGCGGCGGTGGGAGAAGACGGCAGCTGGAAAGACAGCGGCAGGAAAAGACGGCTCAGAGTGATTTTTTAAATAAAGGTCTTGTCAAAAACTGGCTCTTGGATGGGTCGGGGTACGATGCCCATTCACCTGGGGGGGGGGGAATCTGGGGGCCTCCTTCTTAAAGGGGGATTTCCATATTCCGATAAGCCCCACCGGCAGGGTTGTCGGGAAGAGGCCCTTGTCCCCATCAACATGGGGGCAAGGTGCTTTTGGGGGGGCCCCCCAGAGCACCCATCCCCCCATGTTGAGTGCATGTGGCCTGGTATGGTTCAGAAGTGGGGGCGTTCGCTCGTCCCTTCCCTTTTCTGACCTGCCGGGCTGCATGCTCCGATAAGGGTTTGGTATTGATTTTAGGTAGGACCCCACGCCATTTAAAAAAAAAAAAAATTGGCGTGGGGGGGGGCTCCCCTCCAAATCCATACTAGACCCCAAGGGCCTGGTGTGGACCTGGGGGGGACCCCATGCCGTTTTTTTTGACGATTGTTTTTTGCCGACAATTTTTAATTTTTCTTTACATTCAGCTGTCGGGGGGAAACCCCGCTGACAGCTGATGACTCATCGGTTGTTAAGGACGCGGCGACTGGTTTCTTGGCCCCCTGCTTAGCAACCAGCTATATACAGTGTGTTTGAAGAGGAAAAAAAACTTAAAATGCAAGATGCATGAAAACTGCATGCAAAAACGCATAAAAAACGAGGGTTTAAAAACGCAAAATGCACTGCATAACGTGCCTGAAAAACGCATCCAGTGCAGCTGCAAAGCTGTGAACCTAGACTGGACAATTGTTTCACCTCCCCCCAAAGTGTTTTTTTTTTTTCCGGCAAAGTGAAAAAATGGGTGGGTTGCACCCCTCCCCGGATCGGTGAGCGCGATCCCGTTTCATCATCCTTCCAGACTGCAGCAGGAAGGACTCGGGGAAAATCACACGCGGATACACAATCTTCAAACATTCCACTTAGGAATTCGGCGTACGCAGACAACAAAGGAGCGCGGATGGAAATGAGGAGCGTCGTGCATTATTCATCGCGCTGATTACACGCGATAATTATGTGGTCACATTTTAATATCACAATAACTTAATTTCAAACAGCCCTTCAAAATGCTCGGCGGACGCCAACATTCCTCGGGATCACAACGCAATCGCCGCGCTCCTCACATCTTCCATTATTAAGAATTGTTCCTGATCTGATTCCGCCGCATTCCGCTAACCTGGCAGCCGCCGTCAGACTGCGCTAATCTTCAAAAGCAAATCACAGCTGTCGCCGGGCAATTTGTCAGCTCCGTGTGTCGCTTATTGGAATGCAATAAACGGCCAGCGATCGATCAACTTATACAGAACGGCGAAGTCGTATTTTCTCCAGTCTGGTCGGGCGTGCTACTAAAATTAATAATATTTTTACGTTTTAGAAGCGTTTCATCTGTAAAAAAAGTATCGAAGCGCGAAATGCAAAAACGCAACGCTAAGACCTGCACCCCCCCCCCCCCGTCATGCTGCGTTCCCGGGGATCGCAGCATCCCCCTCATCCAAATTAGGCGCCGTTCGCACTACGCATAGAAGGGAACCAGCATCCCCCCCTCGCCAATTTTCAAAGCGTGAATCTCACACGATTTCCGCATGTCACACACAGGGCCGCCCGTCTACTTGAATGGGCTGTCCGATGCGCGTTTAGCGTTCTCCCAATAGAAGCTCCCTGCTACTTTTTGGGTGACAAGCTCCATGCGATTATTTAAAGGCACATTTTTTGCCGCGCGGTCCTGTCACGCGGGCAAACTCGCCGCTCGCGTGTGGAGCGGCTGGTACCCACACGCGCATCGCGTGTGTTGCAGCGATTCCCGCACAATTTGGATTCCAAATCGCAAAGTCCAGAAAGAGCGTAACACCGCTCAGACCGTGGATAAAGAATTCCTCGTGGGTGCGGGCCCCCCGGCTCACCACCGTCAATAGTATATTGAAGAAAAAGGAGAATTGGTCGCACGCCATGGAAGGAAGAACTTCTGCAGAATAGTTACTTTATTGTCAAGGTGCCAAAGGACGTAAACAGGACGTTACAGGAACATTGGTCGACCGGTTTTCACGCGGGTAACTCGTGCTTGTTCACAACAAAAAGTGACTGGGGCTTTACTGAGCATGTGCATGTGAGCATTTACTGAGCTGAGCCCCCCCTGCCCCAAAGCTCCCACCCCCCCATGTTGAGGGCATGTGGTCTGGTATGGTCCAGGAGGGGCGGGGGGGGCGCTCGCCCCCCCTTTTCTGACCCTCCAGGCTGCATGCCTCGGAAAAGGGTCTGATATGGATTTTGGGGGGGGCCCATGCCGTTTTTTTTTTTAATTTTGGCGTGGGGTCCCCTCCAAAATCCATGTCAGACCCTTATCTGAGCATGCAGCCCGGGAGGTCAGAAAAAAGGGGGGACAAGCGCCCCCCTAAAATGGATACCAGAGCGAAGGGTCTGGTATGGTCTTGGGGGGGACCCCACGCAGTTTTTTTTTTGGCGTGGGGTCCCCCCAAAATCCATATCAGACCCTTACCTGAGCATGCAGCCCGGCAGGTCAGAAAATAGGGGGGGATGAGCGTCCCCCTAGAATGAATACCAGACCGAAGGGTCTGGGGGGGAACCTCACACAGTTTTTTGGTTTTTTTTGGCGTGGGGTCCCCCCCAAAATCCATATCATACCCTTATCTGAGCACGCAGCCCGGCAGGTCAGAAAAAGGGGGGACGAGCGCCCCCTAAAATGAATACCAGAGCGAAGGGTCTGGTATGGTCTTGGGGGGGACCCCACGCAGTTTTTTTTTTTTTTGGCGTGAGGTCCCCCCTAAAATCCATATCAGATCATTATCCAAGCGAGCACCCCAGAAGGTCAGAAAAAGGGGGGACAAGTGCCCCCCTAAAATGAGTACCAGACCGAAGGGTCTGGTATGGTCTTGGGGGGGACCCCACGCAGTTTTTTATTTTTTTTTAATCTTGGCATGGGGTCTCCCCCTCAAGATTCATACCAGACTCAAAGGGCCTGGTATGGTCGGATCAAAGTCGGGTCCCGTTCATTGAAGTCACATGGAAGTGGGACGTGAAGTTGTAGGGCAAAGTCGGAGCGGAAGTCGTCCGTGTGGTACCGGTGTGAACCCGGCCCAACCTTAGAAGTAAAGTAAATCTCTGGTGAGAATGTAAAATCTGATCTCCATCTTCACATTGTCCTCCAATGATCTCCAGCCTCCTCCTATCACTCTGAAGGAGACCCCGCACAGGGGCGGGACAAGGGGTGGGCAGGAGGGGGCCGCTGCCCTGGGCACTGTGATATCATGTGAGGTAGGATGGTGCCACAAGGAGATTAGGGGGAGGGGATTTGTGTTGGGAGAGGAGATGGGGGGGCAGGAGGTAAGAATTGTTTGAGGGAGGAAATTTGGGGAGGTGTACTAGGAATGGGGATCTAGGAGGATTTGTGTGTTTTTTGGATTTGTGTACTAGGGAGGGGGAATTGTGCTAGTGGGGAAGATTGGGGAACATTTGTTCTAGAAGGAGAAATTTGGTGTGTGTGTGTGGGGGGGTTGTGCTAGGATGGGGGATTGGGGGAGGGGAGTTTGTGCTGAGAGGGGGGATATAGAGTGCGGGGGAGGGGATTTGTGCTCGGAGGGGAAAACTTTGAGGGGGAAGAGGATTTGTGCTAGGAAGGGGGATTTTTTTTTCGGGGGGGATCGTGCTGGCAGCATATGTGGAATGAGAAGATTTGAGCTAAACATGCAGATTAGTGCTCAATTTTTTTTTGGGGGGGGGGGGCGCAATTTGGCATCTTCGCCGTGGGCTCTAGATGACCTTGTCCCAGCGCTGACCCCGTACATTGACTTCTAGGAATTCTGTGACACTAAGTCCCTATGCCCTGTAAGGAGGCACTGCTGTATCACACATTTCACCGAGCCTCGCCTTCTGAAGGGAGGAATTTTAGGAGGCGGGGTCAGGAATTTGCAAGGTACCATGGGATATGTAGTCCTTAGAACTGGAGGAGAAGCTGCAAGGCATGCTGAGACTCCAGGAAGTTGTGGAAAGAGATGGCCAGCAGACAGGCAGAGCTCACTGGTGCGCAGTCATGTTGGAACAGGAAGGGGCCGTCCCCAAACTGTTCCCACAAAGTTGGGAGCATGAAATTGTCCAAAATGTCTTGGTATGCTGACGCCTTAAGAGTTCCCTTCACTGGAACTAAGGGGCCAAGCACAACCCCTGAAAAACAACCCCCACACCATAATCCCCCCTCCACCAAATGATTTGGGCCAGTGCTCAAAGCAAGGTCCATAAAGACATGGATGAGCAAGTTTGGGGTGCAGGAACTTGACTGGTCTGCACAGTGTCCTGACCTCAACCCCGATAGAACACCTTTGGGATGAATTAGAGCGGAGACTGCGAGCCAGGCCTTCTCGTCCAACATCAGTGCCTGACTTCACAAATGTTCTTCTGGAAGAATGGTCAAACATTCCCATAGACACCCTCCTAAACCTTGTGGACGGCCTTCCCAGAAGAGGTGAAGCTGTTATAGCTGCAAAGGGCGGAGCCAACTCAATATTGAACCCTCCGGACTAAGATTGGGATGTCATTAAAGTTCATGTGTGTGTAAAGGCAGGCGTCCCAAAACTTTTGGTAATATAGTGTATACGTGGCCCCTGTGCTGCCAGGATCTATAAAGTTCTGTTGCGAGTCTCCGCCATGTGCTCTCTCAAGGTAATTGACGGCATGAAAACCTGGAGGAATTAAGTGGTTGGATAAGCAGAGAGGCAGATGAGAGATGACCCCATCGTACAATGTATCATTAGATGGAATACGTCACATCCGTATTGTTAGACTTTCCCTGGAAGGTTGTTGCAGCCGATCTGTGAATGTGCCGTCATCTCTCCCGGAGCCGGGATCTGTCCCTGGTGCTGAAATCATTCAAAAGTCAAAACGTTAATCAATCTGAACATTGACTTTTGTTACAAATGGAATAACAAGATCTGTACATTCCTCGGACACTTTATTAGGTACACCTTGCCAGTAGCGGGAGTGGCACCCGGTGTGGTCTTCTGCTGCTGTAGCCCATCTGCTTCAAGGTTGGATGTGTTGTGCGTTCAGAGATGGTATTCTGCATACCTTGGGTAAAACGAGAGGTTATTTGAGTTCCTGTTGTCTTTCTATCATCTGGAACCAGTCTGCCCATTCTCCTCTGACCCCAACAGAGGAATTTTCCTCCACAAAACCTCCGCTCACTGGATATTTTCTCTTTTTCCCACCATTCTCTAATCCTGAGAGATGGTTGTGTGTGAAAATCCCAGAAATACTCAGACCGGCCCGTCTGCCACCAACAACCATGCCACGTTCAAAGTCACCCAGATCCCCTTTCTTCCCCCATTCTGATGTTCGGTTTGAACTTCAGCAATTCGTCTTCACCAAGTCTAGATGACTAAATGCTGCCATGTGATTGGCCAAATTGTGTTACCAAGCAGTTGAACAGGTGTACCTAATAAAGTGACCGGTGAGTGTATATGTTGCAGCTTGACATTATGGCCCACGATCTGCGGCTAAGTCATCGTTCGTTAGTCTGCTGTGAGGGCGCTTATTCAGGCACTTCCTGTTATAGGGTGACAACGTCAGTCCCTGTCTCCCAATTCTGGTCCTGCGTTGTTACCCTGTCACACGGGCTTCCAGTGGTGACTACAAGTAGATGAAATACCCACAACACAGGAAAAGTCTTCTGTTGTCACCATCAGGAAACCTACAGCGCATCCGGAAAGTATTCACAGCGCTTCACTTTTTCCACATTTTGTTATGTTACAGCCTTATTCCAAAATGGATTACATTCATTATTTTCCTCAAAATTCTACAAACATCCCCCATAATGACAACGTGAGAGAAGTTTGTTTGAAATCTTTGCAAGTTTATTAAAAATAAAAAGTGAATAAATCCCATATACATAAGCATCACAGGCTCCTCCCATGTACAGAAGTATCACAGGCTCCTCCCATGTACAGAAGTATCACAGGCTCCTCCCATGTACAGAAGTATCACAGGCTCCTCCCATGTACATAAGTATCACAGGCTCCTCCCATGTACAGAAGTATCACAAACTCCTCCCATGTACATAAGTATCACAGACTCCTCCCATGTACATAAGTATCACAGACTCCTCCCATGTACATAAGTATCACAGACTCCTCCCATGTACATAAGTATCACAGACTCCTCCCATGTACATAAGTATCACAGACTCACAGGCTCCTCCCATGTACATAAGTATCACAGGCTCCTCCCATGTACATAAGTATCACAGACTCCTCCCATGTACATAAGTATCACAGACTCCTCCCATGTACATAAGTATCACAGACTCCTCCCTTGTACATAAGTATCACAGGCTCCTCCCATGTACATAAGTATCACAGGCTCCTCCCATGTACATAAGTATCACTGGCTCCTCCCATGTACATAAGTATCACAGACTCCTCCCATGTACATAAGTATCACAGACTCCTCCCATGTACATAAGTATCACAGACTCCTCCCTTGTACATAAGTATCACAGACTCACAGGCTCCTCCCATGTACATAAGTATCACAGACTCCTCCCATGTACATAAGTATCACAGACTCACAGGCTCCTCCCATGTACATAAGTATCACAGGCTCCTCCCATGTACATAAGTATCACTGGCTCCTCCCATGTACATAAGTATCACAGACTCCTCCCATGTACATAAGTATCACAGACTCCTCCCATGTACATAAGTATCACAGACTCCTCCCTTGTACTAAGTATCACAGACTCACAGGCTCCTCCCATGTACACTAAGTATCACAGACTCCTCCCATGTACATAAGTATCACAGACTCCTCCCATGTACATAAGTATCACAGACTCACAGGCTCCTCCCATGTACATAAGTATCACAGACTCCTCCCATGTACATAAGTATCACAGACTCCTCCCATGTACATAAGTATCACAGGCTCCTCCCATGTACATAAGTATCACAGACTCCTCCCATGTACATAAGTATCACAGACTCCTCCCATGTACATAAGTATCACAGGCTCCTCCCATGTACATAAGTATCACAGACTCCTCCCTTGTACATAAGTATCACAGACTCACAGGCTCCTCCCATGTACATAAGTATCACAGACTCCTCCCATGTACATAAGTATCACAGACTCACAGGCTCCTCCCATGTACATAAGTATCACAGGCTCCTCCCATGTACATAAGTATGACAGGTTCCTCCCATGTACATAAGCATCATGCACATGGGAGGAGCCTGTGATACTTATGTACATGGGAGGAGCCTGCGATACTTATGTACATGGGAGGAGTCTGCGATACTTATGTACATGGGAGGAGTCTGTGATACTTATGTACATGGGAGGAGCCTGTGATACTTATATACATGGGAGGAGCCTGTGACACTTATGTACATGGGAGGAGCCTATGGGAGGAGCCTGTGATAATTATGTACATGGGATTTATTTCGTTTTTTTATTTTAAATAAATTTGCAAAGATTTCAAACAAACTTCTCTCACGTTGTCATTATGGGGGATGTTTGTAGAATTTTGAGGAAAATAATGAATGTAATCCATTTTGGAATAAGGCCGTAATATAACAAAATGTGGAGAAAGTGAAGCGCTGTGAATACTTTCCGGATGCGCTGTACCCTGAGAAATTCCATGCAGCCATCTCTGGAGAGCATGTAGCCATGAAGTGGCTGCCAAGAGGTTGCAGGAGATCAGCAGCACTGATATGCGGTAAAAAGAAGGATTTTTATATTTTATTTACAAAAGGACAAATATTTATGATATACGGAGGAGAGGGAAAATGAAATGTCATCCTCAGACGTCCTCCTGGTGAAGGTTCTGTAGGTCGCAGTCGGGTCGTTTCTCTTTTTTTTTTTTTGGATGTGAAATCGTTTGATAAGTAAATCCCATTGATATATAAATTGTGACCCGCGGTGCGGCGCCCGGCGCTCGCTCTGATTATTTGCAGACACTCTAATCAGGCCTCATGTCAGCCTCAGTAGAGCCTCCCCGGGATCACAGCGAGCCCCCCTCCCCCGCTCCTCCCTGATTGTACGGATAATCAATAACACGTTTGAAATGGTATCCAGGGCGCCGGGGGACTCATCCAACGCAGATTAACCTCCCCCGATAAAAAACGGACAAACAAATCCATCGCGCTCCCACCTGCGCCACCCGTCAGCCATGATGGCCCTTTTACCTAAAAGGATTTTACAGTTCCCATTACCGGCGGAGTGCGGCCTAATAGCGGCGCTGATTAAGGGGCCCGTCCGGGATCATCAACGTAACGCGGCTCCGCCGACCTGTGAATTACTGGAAGGGAAAAGTCGCCCCATTACGGCGTGTCTGCGGAATGACGGAGTCCTGATTTACACGCCGTATCGCTTTTCCCCATTTCCATTCCCTCTTCGTCATCGTTAGAGACCCTCCTAAACCTTTCCTCCACATCTTCCCGACACCGCCGCCGCCCGATGCGCCCGACGCGCCCCAATGTGGCTGCGACTCCAGGAAAGCTTGCGGAGGCCTCAGACGTTAATACATCGCGCCGCTTAATATTCGCAAAGCGTACCCGTATTTACATACATCCCTGCAGACCTCCCCCCTCGCATGGGCCGTAAACACCCGCGCAAGCGACACGACGCGGCTCTCTGAGGCCCCGCCGCACGACGCAGACCTGGCATTTCTCAAATGTCATGTATACCAATTAGGTGAAGTTATTACACAAATAACCCGCTAAATACACCGCGCCAAAGTATGAAGCACAGTAACAACAGAACGCGGGGGGGGGGGGGGGGGGCGCCGATATCTCCGCATTAACCCTTCATGGGAGAGAAGAAAGAAGAATGTATCGATTCAGATCTTTTATTTGTTGGTTGTTGTTACAAAGTAAATCGACACAATGGAGCTTAACCCTTTCATGCCTAATTCTGACATTTTCTGCTGGAAAATCACCCCCAAACACTATATATATATATATATATATATATATATTTTTTTTTTTTTTTTGTTTATTTTATTTTTTATTTTTTTTGAGACCCTAGAGAATAAAATAACGATTGTTGCAATATGTTATATCACACGGTATTTGGGCAGCAGCCTTTAAAATGCAATTTGTTTGGGAAAAAAGACACTTTCATGAATAAAAAAAAAAAAAGTAAAGTTAACCAATCAGCAATTTTTTTTGTATAATGTGAAAGATGATGTTTCGCCGAGTAAATAGATACCTCACATGTCACGCTTTAAAATTGCGCACACTCAGAAGTGCACTGATATCAGGAGTGCCTAGGCACAGGAAGTGCATTGATATCAGGAGTTCCTAGGCACAGGAAGTGCATTGATATCAGGAGTTCCTAGGCACAGGAAGTGCATTGATATCAGGAGTTCCTAGGCACAGGAAGTGCACTGATATCAGGAGTGCCTAGGCACAGGAAGTGCATTGATATCAGGAGTTCCTAGGCACAGGAAGTGCATTGATATCAGGAGTTCCTAGGCACGGGAAGTGCACTGATATCAGGAGTTCCTAGGCACAGGAAGTGCATTGATATCGGGAGTGCCCAGGCACAGGAAGTGCACTGATATCAGGAGTGCCTAGGCACAGGAAGTGCATTGATATCAGGAGTTCCTAGGCACAGGAAGTGCATTGATATCAGGAGTTCCTAGGCACGGGAAGTGCACTGATATCAGGAGTTCCTAGGCACAGGAAGTGCATTGATATCAGGAGTGCCCAGGCACAGGAAGTGCACTGATATCAGGAGTGCCTAGGCACAGGAAGTGCATTGATATCAGGAGTTCCTAGGCACAGGAAGTGCATTGATATCAGGAGTTCCTAGGCACAGGAAGTGCACTGATATCAGGAGTGCCCAGACACAGGAAGTGCACTGATATCAGGAGTGCCTAGACACAGGAAGTGCACTGATATCAGGAGTTCATAGGTGCAGGAAGTGCACTAATATCAGGAGTGCCTAGGCACAGGAAGTGCACTGATATCAGGAGTGCCTAGACACAGGAAGTGCACTGATATCAGGAGTTCATAGGTGCAGGAAGTGCACTAATATCAGGAGTGCCTAGGCACAGGAAGTGCACTGATATCAGGAGTGCCCAGACACAGGAAGTGCACTGATATCAGGAGTTCCCAGGCAGAGGAAATGCACTGATATCAGGAGTGCCTAGGCACAGGAAGTGCACTGATATCAGGAGTGCCCAGGCACAGGAAGTGCACTGGTATCAGGAGTGCCTAGGCACAGGAAGTGCACTAATATCAGAAGTTCCTAGACACAGGAAGTGCACTGATATCAGGAGTGCCTAGGCACAGGAAGTGCACTGCTATCAGGAGTTCCTAGGCACAGGAAGTGCACTGATATCGGGTGTGCCTAGACACAGGAAGTGCACTGATATCAGGAGTGCCTAGGCACAGGAAGTGCACTGATATCAGGAGTGCCTAGGCACAGGAAGTGCACTGATATCAGGAGTGCCTAGACACAGGAAGTGCACTAATATCAGGAGTGCCTAGACACAGGAAGTGCACTGATATCAGGAGTGCCTAGGCACAGGAAGTTCACTGATATCAGGAGTGCCTAGACACAGGAAGTGCACTGATATCAGGAGTGCCTAGGCACAGGAAGTGCACTGATATCAGGAGTGCCTAGGCACAGGAAGTGCACTGATATCAGGAGTGCCTAGACACAGGAAGTGCACTGATATCAGGAGTGCCTAGGCACAGGAAGTGCACTGATATCAGGAGTTCCTAGGCACAGGAAGTGCACTGATATCAGGAGTGCCTAGACACAGGAAGTGGACTGATATCAGGAGTGCCTAGGCACAGGAAGTGCACTGATATCAGGAGTGCCTAGACACAGGAAGTGCACTGATATCAGGAGTGCCCAGACACAGGAAGTGCACTGATATCAGGAGTTCCTAGGCACAGGAAGTGCACTGATATCAGGAGTGCCCAGACACAGGAAGTGCATTGATATCAGGAGTTCCTAGGCACAGGAAGTGCATTGATATCAGGAGTTCCTAGGCACAGGAAGTGCACTGATATCAGGAGTGCCTAGGCACAGGAAGTGCATTGATATCAGGAGTTCCTAGGCACAGGAAGTGCATTGATATCAGGAGTTCCTAGGCACGGGAAGTGCACTGATATCAGGAGTTCCTAGGCACAGGAAGTGCATTGATATCGGGAGTGCCCAGGCACAGGAAGTGCACTGATATCAGGAGTGCCTAGGCACAGGAAGTGCATTGATATCAGGAGTTCCTAGGCACAGGAAGTGCATTGATATCAGGAGTTCCTAGGCACAGGAAGTGCACTGATATCAGGAGTGCCCAGACACAGGAAGTGCACTGATATCAGGAGTGCCTAGGCACAGGAAGTGCACTGATATCAGGAGTGCCCAGGCACGGGAAGTGCACTGATATCAGGAGTTCCTAGGCACAGGAAGTGCATTGATATCAGGAGTGCCCAGGCACAGGAAGTGCACTGATATCAGGAGTGCCTAGGCACAGGAAGTGCATTGATATCAGGAGTTCCTAGGCACAGGAAGTGCATTGATATCAGGAGTTCCTAGGCACAGGAAGTGCACTGATATCAGGAGTGCCCAGACACAGGAAGTGCACTGATATCAGGAGTGCCTAGACACAGGAAGTGCACTGATATCAGGAGTTCATAGGTGCAGGAAGTGCACTAATATCAGGAGTGCCTAGGCACAGGAAGTGCACTGATATCAGGAGTGCCCAGACACAGGAAGTGCACTGATATCAGGAGTTCATAGGCGCAGGAAGTGCACTAATATCAGGAGTGCCTAGGCACAGGAAGTGCACTGATATCAGGAGTGCCCAGACACAGGAAGTGCACTGATATCAGGAGTTCCCAGGCAGAGGAAATGCACTGATATCAGGAGTGCCTAGGCACAGGAAGTGCACTGATATCAGGAGTGCCCAGGCACAGGAAGTGCACTGGTATCAGGAGTGCCTAGGCACAGGAAGTGCACTAATATCAGAAGTTCCTAGACACAGGAAGTGCACTGATATCAGGAGTGCCTAGGCACAGGAAATGCACTGCTATCAGGAGTTCCTAGGCACAGGAAGTGCACTGATATCGGGTGTGCCTAGACACAGGAAGTGCACTGATATCAGGAGTGCCTAGGCACAGGAAGTGCACTGATATCAGGAGTGCCTAGGCACAGGAAGTGCACTGATATCAGGAGTGCCTAGACACAGGAAGTGCACTAATATCAGGAGTGCCTAGACACAGGAAGTGCACTGATATCAGGAGTGCCTAGGCACAGGAAGTTCACTGATATCAGGAGTGCCTAGACACAGGAAGTGCACTGATATCAGGAGTGCCTAGGCACAGGAAGTGCACTGATATCAGGAGTGCCTAGGCACAGGAAGTGCACTGATATCAGGAGTGCCTAGACACAGGAAGTGCACTGATATCAGGAGTGCCTAGGCACAGGAAGTGCACTGATATCAGGAGTTCCTAGGCACAGGAAGTGCACTGATATCAGGAGTGCCTAGACACAGGAAGTGGACTGATATCAGGAGTGCCTAGGCACAGGAAGTGCACTGATATCAGGAGTGCCCAGACACAGGAAGTGCGCTGATATCAGGAGTTCCTAGGCACAGGAAGTGCACTGATATCAGGAGTGCCCAGACACAGGAAGTGCATTGATATCAGGAGTTCCTAGGCACAGGAAGTGCATTGATATCAGGAGTTCCTAGGCACAGGAAGTGCACTGATATCAGGAGTGCCTAGGCACAGGAAGTGCATTGATATCAGGAGTTCCTAGGCACAGGAAGTGCATTGATATCAGGAGTTCCTAGGCACGGGAAGTGCACTGATATCAGGAGTTCCTAGGCACAGGAAGTGCATTGATATCAGGAGTGCCCAGGCACAGGAAGTGCACTGATATCAGGAGTGCCTAGGCACAGGAAGTGCATTGATATCAGGAGTTCCTAGGCACAGGAAGTGCATTGATATCAGGAGTTCCTAGGCACAGGAAGTGCACTGATATCAGGAGTGCCCAGACACAGGAAGTGCACTGATATCAGGAGTGCCTAGGCACAGGAAGTGCACTGATATCAGGAGTGCCCAGGCACGGGAAGTGCACTGATATCAGGAGTTCCTAGGCACAGGAAGTGCATTGATATCAGGAGTGCCCAGGCACAGGAAGTGCACTGATATCAGGAGTGCCTAGGCACAGGAAGTGCATTGATATCAGGAGTTCCTAGGCACAGGAAGTGCATTGATATCAGGAGTTCCTAGGCACAGGAAGTGCACTGATATCAGGAGTGCCCAGACACAGGAAGTGCACTGATATCAGGAGTGCCTAGACACAGGAAGTGCACTGATATCAGGAGTTCATAGGTGCAGGAAGTGCACTAATATCAGGAGTGCCTAGGCACAGGAAGTGCACTGATATCAGGAGTGCCCAGACACAGGAAGTGCACTGATATCAGGAGTTCATAGGCGCAGGAAGTGCACTAATATCAGGAGTGCCTAGGCACAGGAAGTGCACTGATATCAGGAGTGCCCAGACACAGGAAGTGCACTGATATCAGGAGTTCCCAGGCAGAGGAAATGCACTGATATCAGGAGTGCCTAGGCACAGGAAGTGCACTGATATCAGGAGTGCCCAGGCACAGGAAGTGCACTGGTATCAGGAGTGCCTAGGCACAGGAAGTGCACTAATATCAGAAGTTCCTAGACACAGGAAGTGCACTGATATCAGGAGTGCCTAGGCACAGGAAGTGCACTGCTATCAGGAGTTCCTAGGCACAGGAAGTGCACTGATATCGGGTGTGCCTAGACACAGGAAGTGCACTGATATCAGGAGTGCCTAGGCACAGGAAGTGCACTGATATCAGGAGTGCCTAGGCACAGGAAGTGCACTGATATCAGGAGTGCCTAGACACAGGAAGTGCACTAATATCAGGAGTGCCTAGACACAGGAAGTGCACTGATATCAGGAGTGCCTAGGCACAGGAAGTTCACTGATATCAGGAGTGCCTAGACACAGGAAGTGCACTGATATCAGGAGTGCCTAGGCACAGGAAGTGCACTGATATCAGGAGTGCCTAGGCACAGGAAGTGCACTGATATCAGGAGTGCCTAGACACAGGAAGTGCACTGATATCAGGAGTGCCTAGGCACAGGAAGTGCACTGATATCAGGAGTTCCTAGGCACAGGAAGTGCACTGATATCAGGAGTGCCTAGACACAGGAAGTGGACTGATATCAGGAGTGCCTAGGCACAGGAAGTGCACTGATATCAGGAGTGCCTAGACACAGGAAGTGCACTGATATCAGGAGTGCCCAGACACAGGAAGTGCACTGATATCAGGAGTGCCTAGGCACAGGAAGTGCACTGATATCAGGAGTGCCCAGGCACGGGAAGTGCACTGATATCAGGAGTGCCTAGACACAGGAAGTGCACTGATATCAGGAGTGCCTAGGCACAGGAAGTGCACTGATATCAGGAGTGCCCAGGCACAGGAAGTGCACTGATATCAGGAGTTCCCAGGCACGGGAAGTGCACTGATATCAGGAGTGCCTAGACACAGGAAGTGCACTGATATCAGGAGTGCCCAGACACAGGAAGTGCACTGATATCAGGAGTGCCTAGGCACAGGAAGTGCACTGATATCAGGAGTGCCCAGGCACAGGAAGTGCACTGATATCAGGAGTGCCTAGACACAGGAAGTGCACTGATATCAGGAGTGCCCAGACACAGGAAGTGCACTGATATCAGGAGTGCCTAGGCACAGGAAGTGCACTGATATCAGGAGTGCCCAGGCACGGGAAGTGCACTGATATCAGGAGTGCCCAGACACAGGAAGTGCACTGATATCAGGAGTGCCTAGGCACAGGAAGTGCACTGATATCAGGAGTGCCTAGGCACAGTAAATGCACTGATATCAGGAGTGCCCATACACAGGAAGTGCACTGATATCAGGAGTGCCTAGGCACAGGAAGTGCACTGATATCAGGAGTGCCCAGGCACGGGAAGTGCACTGATATCAGGAGTGCCTAGGCACAGGAAGTGCACTGATATCAGGAGTTCCCAGGCACGGGAAGTGCACTGATATCAGGAGTGCCTAGACACAGGAAGTGCACTGATATCAGGAGTGCCCAGACACAGGAAGTGCACTGATATCAGGAGTGCCTAGGCACAGGAAGTGCACTGATATCAGGAGTGCCCAGGCACGGGAAGTGCACTGATATCAGGAGTGCCCAGACACAGGAAGTGCACTGATATCAGGAGTGCCTAGGCACAGGAAGTGCACTGATATCAGGAGTGCCTAGGCACAGGAAGTGCATTGATATCAGGAGTGCCCATACACAGGAAGTGCACTGATATCAGGAGTGCCCATACACAGGAAGTGCACTGATATCAGGAGTGCCCATACACAGGAAGTGCACTGATATTAGGAGTGCCTAGGCACAGTAAATGCACTGATATCAGGAGTGCCCATACACAGGAAGTGCACTGATATCAGGAGTGCCTAGGCACAGGAAGTGCACTGATATTAGGAGTGCCTAGGCACAGGAAGTGCACTGATATTAGGAGTGCCTAGGCACAGGAAGTGCACTGATATTAGGAGTGCCTAGGCACAGGAAGTGCACTGATATCAGGAGTGCCTAGGCACGGTAAATGCGCTGATACTTTTCAGGAAGTAATTAATAAAAATTGACATTTCTAGATTTTGTCTATAAAACAGCAAGTCTTCACTTTTTGGGCCCAGCTCTGCTTTGTTGCTTTAATACTTTTCGTTGCAGAGTTTCTTTTTCCCTTAACCAGGCAGATTTCCCTTTTTGTTGCGTTGTAATTGGTCTTTTGGGCGTGTTCTGTATTTGTCGGGTGTTTCGGTTCTCACGGCACTGGAGTTGTTCTTCATTTCCATCCTGATAATAAAACAGACTGAGCCTGGAAATAATAATTGATGAAATGTTATTAGGAGTGAAATCGATGAGGGGAGGGGAAGACGGAGGTCGGCCGTGGAGCTCACACTTTATTCCCGGCCTGGGATAGGAATTCCTCCTCCTGGACTTTGTATGAATCCGGAGCTGGCGGTTGTCTTTGCTCCCGCTGAGCCTCATTAGCTGGCGGTAATAAACTCGCGATGTAGGCGCTCCTCACGCCGCACTCTTCCTCATTTTAATTAGCAGAAGCGATAAACATACAGTTTTAATTAATTTGAGAAACATATAGCTGCGTCGAGCGTTTGTAAATAACAAAGACGTCTTCCCGGTATTCTCGGCAAAGCCAACTTTCAGCACTGATGAAATAAAAGTCACATTGCCATCGGTGTGTGACCACCTGGGGCGCCCCTCGCGGTGCGGCGACCGCGGCTATCATTTACAGATAAATCCTGAGGATCTTAACGAGCGTAGTGTATACGACGAACGGCTAATTGGGAATGGTGTATTTTATTGAAGTGGAAGAGTCGTTAGTTATGGAGCTTATGTTGTGCTCTACAATAACTCTTGTGGTTGTGGCACTACGGGAGGGTAACCAATGACATTATGACTGCAGCTCTGCACTATGGGGACAAATGAAGGTCTCACAACACACACAAGGTTTTGGAAGGTGCCTGTGGGAATTTTTACCATTTGTGAGGTCAGGTACTGATGTTGGCTGGGAAGACCTGGCTCACCATCGGTGTTCCAATTCAACCCAAAGGTGTTTGGTAGGGTTGAGGTCAGGGCTCTGTACAGGACACTCGAGTTCTTCTGCACCAACCTGGTCACCCCATGTCTTTATGGAGCTGGTCCAGACTGGTCACCCCATGTCTTTATGGAGCGGGTCCAAACTGGTCACCCCATGTCTTTATGGAGCAAATCCAAACTGGTCACCCCATGTCTTTATGGAGATGGTCCAAACTGGTCAACCCATGTCTTTACGGAGCTGGTCCAAACTGGTCACCCCATGTCTTTATGGAGCTGGTCCAGACTGGTCACCCCATGTCTTTATGGAGCTGGTCCAAACTGGTCACCCCATGTCTTTATGGAGCTGGTCCAAACTGGTCACCCCATGTCTTTATGGAGCTGGTCCAGACTGGTCACCCCATGTCTTTATGGAGCGGGTCCAAACTGGTCACCCCATGTCTTTATGGAGCAAATCCAAACTGGTCATCCCACGTCTTTATGGAGATGGTCCAAACTGGTCAACCCATGTCTTTACGGAGCTGGTCCAAACTGGTCACCCCATGTCTTTATGGAGCTGGTCCAAACTGGTCACCCCATGTCTTTATGGAGCTGGTCCAAACTGGTCACCCCATGTCTTTATGGAGCAAATCCAAACTGGTCACCCCATGTCTTTATGGAGCAAATCCAAACTGGTCACCCCATGTCTTTATGGAGCAAATCCAAACCTGTCACCCCATGTCTTTATGGAGCAAATCCAAACTGGTCACCCCATGTCTTTATGGAGATGGTCCAAACTGGTCAACCCATGTCTTTACGGAGCTGGTCCAAACTGGTCACCCCATGTCTTTATGGAGCTGGTCCAGACTGGTCACCCCATGTCTTTATGGAGCTGGTCCAAACTGGTCACCCCATGTCTTTATGGAGCTGGTCCAAACTGGTCACCCCATGTCTTTATGGAGCTGGTCCAGACTGGTCACCCCATGTCTTTATGGAGCGGGTCCAAACTGGTCACCCCATGTCTTTATGGAGCAAATCCAAACTGGTCATCCCACGTCTTTATGGAGATGGTCCAAACTGGTCAACCCATGTCTTTACGGAGCTGGTCCAAACTGGTCACCCCATGTCTTTATGGAGCTGGTCCAAACTGGTCACCCCATGTCTTTATGGAGCTGGTCCAAACTGGTCACCCCATGTCTTTATGGAGCAAATCCAAACTGGTCACCCCATGTCTTTATGGAGCAAATCCAAACTGGTCACCCCATGTCTTTATGGAGCAAATCCAAACCTGTCACCCCATGTCTTTATGGAGCAAATCCAAACTGGTCACCCCATGTCTTTATGGAGATGGTCCAAACTGGTCAACCCATGTCTTTACGGAGCTGGTCCAAACTGGTCACCCCATGTCTTTATGGAGCTGGTCCAGACTGGTCACCCCATGTCTTTATGGAGCTGGTCCAAACTGGTCACCCCATGTCTTTATGGAGCTGGTCCAAACTGGTCACCCCATGTCTTTATGGAGCTGGTCCAGACTGGTCACCCCATGTCTTTATGGAGCGGGTCCAAACTGGTCACCCCATGTCTTTATGGAGCAAATCCAAACTGGTCACCCCATGTCTTTATGGAGATGGTCCAAACTGGTCAACCCATGTCTTTACGGAGCTGGTCCAAACTGGTCACCCCATGTCTTTATGGAGCTGGTCCAAACTGGTCACCCCATGTCTTTATGGAGCTGGTCCAAACTGGTCACCCCATGTCTTTATGGAGCAAATCCAAACTGGTCACCCCATGTCTTTATGGAGCAAATCCAAACTGGTCACCCCATGTCTTTATGGAGCAAATCCAAACCTGTCACCCCATGTCTTTATGGAGCAAATCCAAACCTGTCACCCCATGTCTTTATGGAGCAAATCCAAACTGGTCACCCCATGTCTTTATGGAGCTGGTCCAAACTGGTCACCCCATGTCTTTATAGAGTTGGTCCAAACTGGTCACCCATTTTTTATGGAGCTGGTCCAAACTGGTCACCCCATGTCTTTATGGAGCTGGTCCAAACTGGTCACCCCATGTCTTTATGGAGCTGGTGGTTAAGTTAAAACAAAAGTCAAAAACCATATTTCTCCATTTACATGAAGGTCAAGTTAATATAACCCAGGCAGCACAAAGATCCCTCATACATCAGTCTGCAGGATTTCCCCCTACAGTGAAAGGGAACTCTGATGTAAAGGCGGAAGGCTGCAGATCATGATCTAAGGGGGGACTCTGATGTAAAGGCGGAAGGCTGCAGATCATGATCTAAGGGGGGACTCTGATGTAAAGGCGGAAGGCTGCAGATCATGATCTAAGGGGGAACTCTGATGTAAAGGGGGAAGGCTGCAGATCATGATCTAAGGGGGAACTCTGATGTAAAGGGGAAGGCTGCAGATCATGATCTAAGGGGGAACTCTGATGTAAAGGGGGAAGGCTGCAGATCATGAGCTAAGGGGGGACTCTGATGTAAGGGGGGCTCTGGTGACCAGAGATCCTTTATATCAGAGTCCACTGCATTCCCCTTTACATCAGAGTTCCCACTTACATCCAAGTCCGCAGAGTTCCCCGTTGCGCTGTAAGGAGGAATCCTGCAGACTCTGATGTAAAGAAGGGGAATGCTGGGAACTTTGATGTGGGGGGACTCTGGTGACCAGAGACCACCTTCCGCAGAGTGAATACACTAAGGCAAGAGGGGGGTTACTGATAGAAGAGGAACCCTTCTCCCTGTGCCCCCTTATATTATTGTATTCACTCCCACCATACACTGGCCTCGAGGCGCTGTCACTGACCTCCTCTCAGGTGTACCATGCAGGGCTCGGTCAGGCGGTCCTCTCCGGTCTCCAGCTTGGCGGCTCTGGTTTTAGCCTTTAGTCTCCTCCCCACAGTCCACACATGTCTGACTCCTCCCATGACCCCCATCCCGGCAGCGCTCTCACTCTTGACTCCTCTCCAGGCTCCCCCTCAGAGACCGCAGACATGATATAAGACAAGAGATGGTTAGAGGCTGCGGACAGGATACAAGAGATATTGAGAGATCGCAGATATGATACAAGTAATGGTTCAAGGCTGTAGACATGATACAGGAGATGTCAGAGGCTACGGGCTTGGTACAGGAGATGATCAGCAGAGGCTGTGGTCACAGTACAGGAGATGGTCAGCAGAAGCTGTGGGCATGGTACAGGAGATGGTCAGCAGAAGCTGTGGTCACAGTACAGGAAATGGTCAGCAGAGGCTGTGGGCATGGTACAGGAAATGGTCAGCAGAGGCTGTGGGCATGGTACAGGAAATGGTCAGCAGAGGCTGTGGTCACAGTACAGGAAATGGTCAGCAGAGGCTGTGGTCACAGTACAGGAAATGGTCAGCAGAAGCTGTGGTCACAGTACAGGAAATGGTCAGCAGAGGCTGTGGTCAC
Source organism: Lithobates septentrionalis (assembly GCA_037952835.1). Classification (NCBI taxonomy): domain Eukaryota; kingdom Metazoa; phylum Chordata; class Amphibia; order Anura; family Ranidae; genus Lithobates; species Lithobates septentrionalis. The sequence continues at coordinate 446,057 of JBBDGP010003846.1, forward strand.
AGTACAGGAAATGGTCAGCAGAGGCTGTGGGCATGGTACAGGAAATGGTCAGCAGAGGCTGTGGGCATGGTACAGGAGATGGTCAGCAGAGGCTGTGGGCATGGTACAGGAAATGGTCAGCAGAGGCTGTGGGCACAGTACAGGAGATGGTCAGCAGAAGCTGTGGGCACAGTACAGGAGATGGTCAGCAGAAGCTGTGGTCACAGTACAGGAAATGGTCAGCAGAAGCTGTGGTCAAAGTACAGGAGATGGTCAGCAGAGGCTGTGGTCACAGTACAGGAGATGGTCAGCAGAAGCTGTGGGCATGGTACAGGAGATGGTCAGCAGAGGCTGTGGGCATGGTACAGGAAATGGTCAGCAGAGGCTGTGGGCATGGTACAGGAGATGGTCAGCAGAAGCTGTGGTCACAGTACAGGAGATGGTCAGCAGAAGCTGTGGGCACAGTACAGGAGATGGTCAGCAGAAGCTGTGGTCACAGTACAGGAGATGGTCAGCAGAAGCTGTGGTCAAAGTACAGGAGATGGTCAGCAGAGGCTGTGGTCACAGTACAGGAGATGGTCAGCAGAAGCTGTGGGCATGGTACAGGAAATGGTCAGCAGAGGCTGTGGGCATGGTACAGGAGATGGTCAGCAGAGGCTGTGGGCATGGTACAGGAAATGGTCAGCAGAGGCTGTGGTCACAGTACAGGAGATGGTCAGCAGAGGCTGTGGGCACAGTACAGGAGATGGTCAGCAGAGGCTGTGGGCATGGTAAAGGAGATGATCAGCAGAGGCTGTGGGCACAGTACAGGAGATGGTCAGCAGAGGTTGTGGGCACAGTAAAGGAGATGGTCAGCAGAGGCTGTGGTCACAGTACAGGAGATGGTCAGCAGAGGCTGTGGGCATGGTACAGGAAATGGTCAGCAGAGGCTGTGGGCATGGTACAGGAGATGGTCAGCAGAGGCTGTGGGCATGGTACAGGAAATGGTCAGCAGAGGCTGTGGGCACAGTACAGGAGATGGTCAGCAGAAGCTGTGGTCACAGTACAGGAGATGGTCAGCAGAAGCTGTGGTCAAAGTACAGGAGATGGTCAGCAGAGGCTGTGGTCACAGTACAGGAGATGGTCAGCAGAAGCTGTGGGCATGGTACAGGAAATGGTCAGCAGAGGCTGTGGGCATGGTACAGGAAATGGTCAGCAGAGGCTGTGGGCATGGTACAGGAAATGGTCAGCAGAGGCTGTGGTCACAGTACAGGAAATGGTCAGCAGAGGCTGTGGGCATGGTACAGGAAATGGTCAGCAGAGGCTGTGGGCATGGTACAGGAGATGGTCAGCAGAGGCTGTGGGCATGGTACAGGAAATGGTCAGCAGAGGCTGTGGGCACAGTACAGGAGATGGTCAGCAGAAGCTGTGGGCACAGTACAGGAGATGGTCAGCAGAAGCTGTGGGCACAGTACAGGAGATGGTCAGCAGAAGCTGTGGTCACAGTACAGGAAATGGTCAGCAGAAGCTGTGGTCAAAGTACAGGAGATGGTCAGCAGAGGCTGTGGTCACAGTACAGGAGATGGTCAGCAGAAGCTGTGGGCATGGTACAGGAGATGGTCAGCAGAGGCTGTGGGCATGGTACAGGAAATGGTCAGCAGAGGCTGTGGGCATGGTACAGGAGATGGTCAGCAGAAGCTGTGGTCACAGTACAGGAGATGGTCAGCAGAAGCTGTGGGCACAGTACAGGAGATGGTCAGCAGAAGCTGTGGTCACAGTACAGGAGATGGTCAGCAGAAGCTGTGGTCAAAGTACAGGAGATGGTCAGCAGAGGCTGTGGTCACAGTACAGGAGATGGTCAGCAGAAGCTGTGGGCATGGTACAGGAAATGGTCAGCAGAGGCTGTGGGCATGGTACAGGAGATGGTCAGCAGAGGCTGTGGGCATGGTACAGGAAATGGTCAGCAGAGGCTGTGGTCACAGTACAGGAGATGGTCAGCAGAGGCTGTGGGCACAGTACAGGAGATGGTCAGCAGAGGCTGTGGGCATGGTAAAGGAGATGATCAGCAGAGGCTGTGGGCACAGTACAGGAGATGGTCAGCAGAGGTTGTGGGCACAGTAAAGGAGATGGTCAGCAGAGGCTGTGGTCACAGTACAGGAGATGGTCAGCAGAGGCTGTGGGCATGGTACAGGAAATGGTCAGCAGAGGCTGTGGGCATGGTACAGGAGATGGTCAGCAGAGGCTGTGGGCATGGTACAGGAAATGGTCAGCAGAGGCTGTGGGCACAGTACAGGAGATGGTCAGCAGAAGCTGTGGTCACAGTACAGGAGATGGTCAGCAGAAGCTGTGGTCAAAGTACAGGAGATGGTCAGCAGAGGCTGTGGTCACAGTACAGGAGATGGTCAGCAGAAGCTGTGGGCATGGTACAGGAAATGGTCAGCAGAGGCTGTGGGCATGGTACAGGAAATGGTCAGCAGAGGCTGTGGGCATGGTACAGGAGATGGTCAGCAGAGGCTGTGGGCATGGTACAGGAAATGGTCAGCAGAGGCTGTGGTCACAGTACAGGAGATGGTCAGCAGAGGCTGTGGGCACAGTACAGGAGATGGTCAGCAGAGGCTGTGGACACAGTACAGGAGATGGTCAGCAGAGGCTGTGGGCATGGTAAAGGAGATGATCAGCAGAGGCTGTGGGCACAGTACAGGAGATGGTCAGCAGAGGTTGTGGGCACAGTAAAGGAGATGGTCAGCAGAGGCTGTGGGCATGGTAAAGGAGATGGTCAGCAGAGGCTGTGGGCATGGTAAAGGAGATGATCAGCAGAGGCTGTGGGCACAGTAAAGGAGATGGTCAGCAGAGGCTGTGGGCATGGTAAAGGAGATGGTCAGCAGAGGCTGTGGGCACAGTACAGGAGATGGTCAGCAGAAGCTGTGGGCATGGTACAGGAAATGGTCAGCAGAGGCTGTGGTCACAGTACAGGAAATGGTCAGCAGAGGCTGTGGGCATGGTACAGGAAATGGTCAGCAGAGGCTGTGGGCATGGTACAGGAGATGGTCAGCAGAGGCTGTGGGCATGGTACAGGAAATGGTCAGCAGAGGCTGTGGGCACAGTACAGGAGATGGTCAGCAGAAGCTGTGGGCACAGTACAGGAGATGGTCAGCAGAAGCTGTGGTCACAGTACAGGAGATGGTCAGCAGAAGCTGTGGTCACAGTACAGGAAATGGTCAGCAGAAGCTGTGGTCACAGTACAGGAGATGGTCAGCAGAAGCTGTGGGCATGGTACAGGAAATGGTCAGCAGAGGCTGTGGGCATGGTACAGGAGATGGTCAGCAGAGGCTGTGGGCATGGTACAGGAAATGGTCAGCAGAGGCTGTGGTCACAGTACAGGAGATGGTCAGCAGAGGCTGTGGGCACAGTACAGGAGATGGTCAGCAGAGGCTGTGGGCATGGTAAAGGAGATGATCAGCAGAGGCTGTGGGCACAGTACAGGAGATGGTCAGCAGAGGTTGTGGGCACAGTAAAGGAGATGGTCAGCAGAGGCTGTGGTCACAGTACAGGAGATGGTCAGCAGAGGCTGTGGGCATGGTACAGGAAATGGTCAGCAGAGGCTGTGGTCACAGTACAGGAAATGGTCAGCAGAGGCTGTGGGCATGGTACAGGAAATGGTCAGCAGAGGCTGTGGGCATGGTACAGGAGATGGTCAGCAGAGGCTGTGGGCATGGTACAGGAAATGGTCAGCAGAGGCTGTGGGCACAGTACAGGAGATGGTCAGCAGAAGCTGTGGGCACAGTACAGGAGATGGTCAGCAGAAGCTGTGGTCACAGTACAGGAGATGGTCAGCAGAAGCTGTGGTCACAGTACAGGAAATGGTCAGCAGAAGCTGTGGTCACAGTACAGGAGATGGTCAGCAGAAGCTGTGGGCATGGTACAGGAAATGGTCAGCAGAGGCTGTGGGCACAGTACAGGAGATGGTCAGCAGAGGCTGTGGACACAGTACAGGAGATGGTCAGCAGAGGCTGTGGGCATGGTAAAGGAGATGATCAGCAGAGGCTGTGGGCACAGTACAGGAGATGGTCAGCAGAGGTTGTGGGCACAGTAAAGGAGATGGTCAGCAGAGGCTGTGGGCATGGTAAAGGAGATGGTCAGCAGAGGCTGTGGGCATGGTAAAGGAGATGATCAGCAGAGGCTGTGGGCACAGTAAAGGAGATGGTCAGCAGAGGCTGTGGGCATGGTAAAGGAGATGGTCAGCAGAGGCTGTGGGCACAGTACAGGAGATGGTCAGCAGAAGCTGTGGGCATGGTACAGGAAATGGTCAGCAGAGGCTGTGGGCATGGTACAGGAGATGGTCAGCAGAGGCTGTGGGCATGGTACAGGAAATGGTCAGCAGAGGCTGTGGTCACAGTACAGGAGATGGTCAGCAGAGGCTGTGGGCACAGTACAGGAGATGGTCAGCAGAGGCTGTGGGCATGGTAAAGGAGATGATCAGCAGAGGCTGTGGGCACAGTACAGGAGATGGTCAGCAGAGGTTGTGGGCACAGTAAAGGAGATGGTCAGCAGAGGCTGTGGTCACAGTACAGGAGATGGTCAGCAGAAGCTGTGGTCACAGTACAGGAGATGGTCAGCAGAAGCTGTGGTCAAAGTACAGGAGATGGTCAGCAGAGGCTGTGGTCACAGTACAGGAGATGGTCAGCAGAAGCTGTGGGCATGGTACAGGAAATGGTCAGCAGAGGCTGTGGGCATGGTACAGGAAATGGTCAGCAGAGGCTGTGGGCATGGTACAGGAGATGGTCAGCAGAGGCTGTGGGCATGGTACAGGAAATGGTCAGCAGAGGCTGTGGTCACAGTACAGGAGATGGTCAGCAGAGGCTGTGGGCACAGTACAGGAGATGGTCAGCAGAGGCTGTGGACACAGTACAGGATATGGTCAGCAGAGGCTGTGGGCATGGTAAAGGAGATGATCAGCAGAGGCTGTGGGCACAGTACAGGAGATGGTCAGCAGAGGTTGTGGGCACAGTAAAGGAGATGGTCAGCAGAGGCTGTGGGCATGGTAAAGGAGATGGTCAGCAGAGGCTGTGGGCATGGTAAAGGAGATGATCAGCAGAGGCTGTGGGCACAGTAAAGGAGATGGTCAGCAGAGGCTGTGGGCATGGTAAAGGAGATGGTCAGCAGAGGCTGTGGGCACAGTACAGGAGATGGTCAGCAGAAGCTGTGGGCATGGTACAGGAAATGGTCAGCAGAGGCTGTGGTCACAGTACAGGAAATGGTCAGCAGAGGCTGTGGGCATGGTACAGGAAATGGTCAGCAGAGGCTGTGGGCATGGTACAGGAGATGGTCAGCAGAGGCTGTGGGCATGGTACAGGAAATGGTCAGCAGAGGCTGTGGGCACAGTACAGGAGATGGTCAGCAGAAGCTGTGGGCACAGTACAGGAGATGGTCAGCAGAAGCTGTGGTCACAGTACAGGAGATGGTCAGCAGAAGCTGTGGTCACAGTACAGGAAATGGTCAGCAGAAGCTGTGGTCACAGTACAGGAGATGGTCAGCAGAAGCTGTGGGCATGGTACAGGAAATGGTCAGCAGAGGCTGTGGGCACAGTACAGGAGATGGTCAGCAGAGGCTGTGGACACAGTACAGGAGATGGTCAGCAGAGGCTGTGGGCATGGTAAAGGAGATGATCAGCAGAGGCTGTGGGCACAGTACAGGAGATGGTCAGCAGAGGTTGTGGGCACAGTAAAGGAGATGGTCAGCAGAGGCTGTGGGCATGGTAAAGGAGATGGTCAGCAGAGGCTGTGGGCATGGTAAAGGAGATGATCAGCAGAGGCTGTGGGCACAGTAAAGGAGATGGTCAGCAGAGGCTGTGGGCATGGTAAAGGAGATGGTCAGCAGAGGCTGTGGGCACAGTACAGGAGATGGTCAGCAGAAGCTGTGGGCATGGTACAGGAAATGGTCAGCAGAGGCTGTGGTCACAGTACAGGAAATGGTCAGCAGAGGCTGTGGGCATGGTACAGGAAATGGTCAGCAGAGGCTGTGGGCATGGTACAGGAGATGGTCAGCAGAGGCTGTGGGCATGGTACAGGAAATGGTCAGCAGAGGCTGTGGGCACAGTACAGGAGATGGTCAGCAGAAGCTGTGGGCACAGTACAGGAGATGGTCAGCAGAAGCTGTGGTCACAGTACAGGAGATGGTCAGCAGAAGCTGTGGTCACAGTACAGGAAATGGTCAGCAGAAGCTGTGGTCACAGTACAGGAGATGGTCAGCAGAAGCTGTGGGCATGGTACAGGAAATGGTCAGCAGAGGCTGTGGGCATGGTACAGGAGATGGTCAGCAGAGGCTGTGGGCATGGTACAGGAAATGGTCAGCAGAGGCTGTGGTCACAGTACAGGAGATGGTCAGCAGAGGCTGTGGGCACAGTACAGGAGATGGTCAGCAGAGGCTGTGGGCATGGTAAAGGAGATGATCAGCAGAGGCTGTGGGCACAGTACAGGAGATGGTCAGCAGAGGTTGTGGGCACAGTAAAGGAGATGGTCAGCAGAGGCTGTGGTCACAGTACAGGAGATGGTCAGCAGAGGCTGTGGGCATGGTACAGGAAATGGTCAGCAGAGGCTGTGGGCATGGTACAGGAGATGGTCAGCAGAGGCTGTGGGCATGGTACAGGAAATGGTCAGCAGAGGCTGTGGGCACAGTACAGGAGATGGTCAGCAGAAGCTGTGGGCACAGTACAGGAGATGGTCAGCAGAAGCTGTGGGCACAGTACAGGAGATGGTCAGCAGAAGCTGTGGTCAAAGTACAGGAGATGGTCAGCAGAGGCTGTGGTCACAGTACAGGAGATGGTCAGCAGAAGCTGTGGGCATGGTACAGGAAATGGTCAGCAGAGGCTGTGGGCATGGTACAGGAAATGGTCAGCAGAGGCTGTGGGCATGGTACAGGAGATGGTCAGCAGAGGCTGTGGGCATGGTACAGGAAATGGTCAGCAGAGGCTGTGGTCACAGTACAGGAGATGGTCAGCAGAGGCTGTGGGCACAGTACAGGAGATGGTCAGCAGAGGCTGTGGACACAGTACAGGAGATGGTCAGCAGAGGCTGTGGGCATGGTAAAGGAGATGATCAGCAGAGGCTGTGGGCACAGTACAGGAGATGGTCAGCAGAGGTTGTGGGCACAGTAAAGGAGATGGTCAGCAGAGGCTGTGGGCATGGTAAAGGAGATGGTCAGCAGAGGCTGTGGGCATGGTAAAGGAGATGATCAGCAGAGGCTGTGGGCACAGTAAAGGAGATGGTCAGCAGAGGCTGTGGGCATGGTAAAGGAGATGGTCAGCAGAGGCTGTGGGCACAGTACAGGAGATGGTCAGCAGAGGCTGTGGGCATGGTAAAGGAGATGGTCAGCAGAGGCTGTGGGCATGGTACAGGAGATGGTCAGCAGAGGCTCTGGGCAAGGTACAGGAGATGGTCAGCAGAGGCTGTGGACACAGTACAGGAGATGGTCAGCAGAGGCTGTGGACACAGTACAGGAGATGGTCAGCAGAAGCTGTGGGCACAGTACAGGAGATGGTCAGCAGAAGCTGTGGGCACAGTACAGGAGATGGTCAGCAGAGGCTGTGGGTATGGTACAGACCAACCCTGGGCCCAGCCCGCCGCCACCGGGTGAATACAGGATTTGATCAGCTCAGGTATCTCCGGGAACTGCGCAAGCGTAGTTCTGAGACAAGCCGGTCCCAGCCATTTTTACTGGCACTTTTTTCCTGCTACGGACATTTACAGGCAGGAGAAAAGTGCCCTGTTAATTACGGGCTGCACGAAAAAATACGGACGGTTGGCAACACTGCTTTGGGTTTAAAGGGATGAGGTGGCAACCCTATCAGGTGCTAATGTTGGATGGGAAGACTTGGCTCGTCATCGGCATTCAAGTTCATCCCAAAGGGGTTCAGTAGGGTTGAAGTCCAAAGGTGTTCATTAGGGTTGGGGTCCAAAGGTGTTCAGTAGGGTTGGGGTCCAAAGGTGTTCAGTAGGGTTGGGGTCCAAAGGTGTTCAGTAGGGTTGAGGTCAGGGCTCTGTGCAGGATGTTCAAGTTTCTCCACACCAAACTGGTCAAACCATGTCCTTATGGAGCTGGCTTTGTACACGGGGGCACAGTCATGGTGGAATAGAAAAGGGTCTTCCCCACGATTTGTCTACTTACTCCATATTGCTTTTTGGCCTTTTGGCTAAGTGTAATATCTGTTCTTATCAGTGTCCTGTAGTGGTGCTCAGCCATCTTTCTGGCCTCTTGGTAGGAATGGCTGGCTGTACAGTATCTCTGCTGCCATTGATGGGGGTTCTGAAGGCTAGTACCAGCTGGAACGGAGGGTGGAGGTCCTTGGGCCAACCCTAAAGTCTAGGGGGAGAATGTGTGGCCACCATGTCCCCCCCCCCCCCCCCGGGAAACAGGGGGTCTCTCTTCAGAAGAGCCTCTCACCTAGTACTTGTTGGTCGGCCTCGGCTGATCAGGAGGCGAGGGGTCCGCCAGGCCTTTTGGCCAGGTGGACCGTGTTAAAACTTGTCCCTGTCAGAAGCCTTGCAAGCCGGGAGTTCAGGGTAAGGTCCTACCCCTTCGGGTGGGGTGGACAAAGGCACACCCTTCAGTGCACTTTCTTTTGTTCACTTAAGGGTTTTTGTTTTGCGCATCACCATGAATTAAAAAAAAACCCAAAGAACTTGCCGCATTTTGTTGCTACTCTGTTACACATTCATGTTACATAGTTACATAGTAGGTGAGGTCGAAAAAAGACACAAGTCCATCAAGTCCAACCCATGTGTGTGATTATATAAAATGTAATCCGTGTTCCGATGGCAAACCATTCATTTTATCAATAGTGTTCTACTAATTCCAGTGGAGACCGGGCATGCTCAGTCCGCCTTCTCTGCACACGATATGAGTTGAGTTCCTAAACATTTCTTACATTCATATGATGAATAACGTGGCAAATGCCGGCAGCTGAATTGAATAACACAGATGTGTCTAAATTTGCCTGTTATCATGTAAATGCCCCTTTGTCATTTCTGGAAAAAAAAAATTGAATGCCCCCCCCCCCCCTCCCTCCCTCTTTTTCCCCAGTTTCATAGACAGAAAACTCAGAAATAACATGAACTCTTGGGGGCTTTTCCTGTAAGAATCCCCCCCAGTGACCGGGGATGAAAGATGTCCCAGCTTCTTTCCTGAGGGCAGCCAGGATTTGTCTTGAAACTTTACACCGGCCAATTCTCTTCCTTTTCTATGAGTGGTTGTGTTATTCGGAGAACCGGCAGCTCTGACACCTTCGCTAACTTTTAACCTTCGTGCTGAAAGAAGATGAAGAAGTCCCAGAGCAGATCAGCTCTGAGTCGCTGACTGATCCCCAATCCTTGGAGCCACTTCCAGATTCCGCCATGAACATCCTGAAATGTTGCAAACCGTAACAAAGTGTCATTAGATCCACCACGACTGCGCACCCGGCACAGCTCCGGTTCTGGCGAGATATTGACCTCTTGCTGACTGTGGAGTGCATATACTCTATATTTCCAAAAGTATTGGGACGCCTGCCTTTCCACACACACACAAACTTTAATGACATCCCAGTTTTATGACCCCGTACACACGATCGGACTTTCCGACAACAAAACCGTGGATTTTTGTTCGAAGGTTGTTGGCTCCAACTTGTCTTGCATACACACGGGTCACAGAAATGTTGGCCGACAATTACGAAGGTGAGAACGCGGTGACGTACAAGACGTACGACGAGCCGAGAAAAAGGAAGTTCAATAGCCAGTGCGGCTCCTTCTGCTGGATCCCGAGCATGCGTGAACTTTTGTGCGACGGACTTGTGTACACACGATCGGACTTTCCGACAACAACGTTTTGTTGGCGGAAAGTTTGAGAACCTGCTGGCCGACATTTGTTGGCAGAAAGTCCGACTACAAATGTTCGGTGGAACATGCACACGCCAACAAGCTCACATCCAACATTTGTTGTCGGGAAAATCCGATCGTGTGTACGCGGCATTAGTCCGTAGGGTTCAATATTGAGTTGGCTCCGCCCTTTGCAGCTACAACAGCTTCAACTCTTCTGGGAAGGCCGTCCACAAGGTTTAGGAGGGTGTCTATGGGAATGTTTGACCATTCTTCGAGAAGAGCATTTGTGAGGTCAGGCGCTGATGTTCGACGAGAAAGGCCTGGCTCACAGTCTCTGCTCTAATTCATCCCAATGGTGTTCTATCGGGTTGAGGTCAGGACTCTGTGCAGGCCAGTCAAGTTCCTCCACCCCAAACTCGCTCATCCATGTCTTTATGGACCTTGCTTTGTGCACTGGTCCAAATCATTTGGTCGAGGGGGGATTATGGTGTGGGGGGGAGGGGGGATTATGGTCTGGGGTTGTTTTTCAGGGGTTGGGTTTTGCCCCCTTAGTTCCAGTGAAGGGAACTCTTAAGGCGTCAGCATACCAAGACATTTTGAACAATTTCATGCTCCCAACTTTGTGGGAACAGTTTGGGGACGGCCCCTTCCTGTTCCAACATGACTGCCCGCCAGTGCACAAAGCAAGGTCCATAAAGACATGGATGAGCGAGTTTGGGGTGGAGGAACTTGGCTGGCCTGCCCAGAGTCCTGACCTCAACCCGACAGAACCCCCTAGTCTTTCTAGCCGTGGCCACCTTGAGTAAAGGCAGATATCTCATGTAGCATTTACTTCCTGGAATCCATCTGCCGTTAGCTCAGGCATGCAGGCAGAAGGGTGTGCTTAGCTTAGAAAGCCCTTCCTCCCATAAGGAGTCCTGGGGTGTATGACATCATTTGCCTAGGCCAGAAACAAGGAAGCAACTGCCAAAAAGTAAAATAAAAAAAAGTGTAAAATGAGTAAATATAATAAACCTTCCTATCTATTTACTAATGCTAGCAGGATAAGGATTAAAAATAGATTGTTGATCAAGAGAGTTTAGTTCCGCAGTAAAGCGACCCTCACAAAGAAAGTAGTAAAAGCTCTGGCAATAGAAGACTCTGAAAACGTACCTCTTCTACAGACGATGAGCCTGGACCGCAGTGTCTGAAAGCGCTACATCCTCTGGCAGAATCTCCACATCCGCCACACTAATGGGTGGAACCTTGAAGAGGACAGGCTGAAGAAGACCAGCTGGGACTTCTCCTGTTGGATGAGAGCAGAAGAATGAGGCTAAAGGGAATCCTAAATCACCGACAGTGGAGAACTGAAGACTTGAAAAATATCTGTTTGGAGAATCAATGTTTTCAGGATGGCTTCAGAAGATGAGGTGCGTGTGCGCCAGTATGAAGAACAAGGGCAATTTACAGTCAGTTGCATGTACATGCATCTTTGCGCGAGCATGCTAATACACAAATATATACATGTACAGGTACATGGGGGTGTATACTAGAGCTGTGCATCTTCACCGGTCCCACAATTCGATTTGATTACAATTATCATGTCAACTATTCGATTCGATTTGATTCCGCGATGCATCACGATTACTGCCCATGGTTTTCATCAAAAACCGATCAGTGCCCATCAATACAGCAATATCAGTGCAGCCTCATCAGTTCCACCCCATCAGTGGCCATCAGTGCAGCCTCACCAGTGCCCATCAAATGAAGCCTCACCGGGGCCCACCAAATGCAGCCTCACCAGGGCCAATCAAATGCAGCCTCACCAGTGCCCATCAAATGCAGCCTCATCAGTGCCCATCAAATGCAGCTTACTGTACCCATCAAATGTAACTTCACCAGGGCCCATCAAATGCACCCTCACCTGTGACCATCAAATGCAGCCTCACCTGTGCCCATCAAATGAAGCCTCACTGTATCAAATGCAGCCACACCAGTGCCCATCAAATGCAGCCTCATCAGTGCCCATCAAATGCAGCTCACTGTGCCCATCAAATGCAACTTCACCAGTGCCCATCAAATTCAGCCTCACCCGTGACCATCAAATGCAGCCTCACCTGTGACCATCAAATGAAGCCTCACTGTGCCCATCAAATGCAGCCACACCAGTGCCCATCAAATGCAGCCATACTGTGCCCATCAAATGAAGCCTCACTGTATCAAATGCAGCCACACCAGTGCCCATCAAATGCAGCCTCATCAGTGCCCATCAAATGCAGCTCACTGTGCCCATCAAATGCAGCCTCACCCGTGACCATCAAATGCAGCCTCGCCTGTGACCATCAAATGAAGCCTCACTGTGCCCATCAAATGCAGCCACACCAGTGCCCATCAAATGCAGCCATACTGTGCCCATCAAATGCAGCCTCACCAGTGCCTAGATCACACAGAGCAGCAATCTCCCAGCTTGACTTCGGCTAGTTCCTGACCATGGCTTGTCTCTGCTGTTTCCTAGTTTGACCAGGGCTATTTCCTGACCATGGCTTGTCTCTGCTGAATTCTAGTATGTACTTGGCTAGCTCCTTACCATGTCTTGTCTCTGTTGATTCCCATTTTGACCTAGTTCTTGACCATGGCTTGTCTACGTCGAATCCTGGTTTGTACTTGACTCATTTCTGACTGCAGCTTGTCTCTGCTGATTCCCAGTTAAAACCTCTGCTAGATCCTGACCAAGGCTTGTCTCTGCAGATTCCCAGTTTGACCTTGGCTAGTTCTTGACCATGGCTTGTCTCTGCTGAATCTTGGTTGTACTTGACTTGTTCCTGTCTGCAGCTTGTCTATGCTGATTCCAAGTTTGACCTTGACTAGTTCTTGACCATGACTTGTCTCTTCTGATTCCCAGTTTGACCTCGGCTAGTTCCTGACCACAGCTTGTCTCTACTAATTCCCAGCTTGACTTTGGCTAATTCCTGAACATGGCTGGTCTCTGCTGATTCTCAGCTTGACTTCGGCTAGCTTCTGATCACAAGTGGTCTCTGCTGATTCCCAGCTTGGCCTTGAATAGTTCTTGATCTTAGCTTATCTCTTCTGAATGCAGGTTTGTATTTGACATGTTCCTGACTACGGCTTGTCTCTGCTGATTCCCGGCTTGACCTTGGCTTGTTCCTGACCACAGCTTGTCTCTGCCAATTCCTGGCTTGATTTCAGCTTGACCCAGACTAGACCCAGACTACAGCTTACATCTGCCAACCTTCAGGTATTGCCTCAGCTTGTCTCCTAATCTCAACTTTGCCTGCTATCCTGCCTGCTGTCTGTCTCCTTGGCTACCCACCACAGGCTGTCCAGACCATGCTTCCAGCCTGCTTTGTGTTCCGGTGTCCCAGCCATCTACCTTCCTGTCAGTCTAAATGCACACCTTACAGAAAGACCTGCCACCAGAAGGGAGCTTCTGTAGGCAGGATTCCTGGCACCCATGCCATTCTGTACCACCTCACTCCCTGTGCTACACTCCAGGGGTGTCTGGACCAGAGGTGTAAGGGAAGCCTACTTGCCATCTCGGCCTCCAGCCAGGTATGTAATAAATTAAATTTTTGGGATATGCATTTGGAGAATTAGAATTTGACATGCATAAAAGGAATGCATGAACTCCCCTGCCTGGTGTTAGAAGTTTAGGCTGGTGTGGGAAAAGTTTGCTTTGCAAGAGTTAGACCCCTGACTATCATCGGAATGTTACTGGGTAGAGGAGCATTGTTGCTGCCCCTGTATGGCCTCAGTCTACCTACTTTCCGTTGGCCACTTCCATTAGTATAATGGGCCAAGTCACAGGTAACACTCACAAATAATAACATCTATTTACCGCCAATATGGCATACGCCCAATTCTGTACCGGCCAATCATGCCTCTGCATTGTGTGGGGGGGACACAAGAATAGCGGCTGGCCCAGGTGCCCACATTATGCTCATTAGGAATGTCTTGTTTTTTCTCCCTCGCCAAAGACACAATCTGCATTAGGGAGGTAGCGCAGCGGCACGCGATGGGATATGAAAATAGGCTTCATTCAATTAATGATCTGGAAAGAGGGAGACATTACATAGTAAATGGAGTTTACATATGATAATGTTGGATTTGTCATGTAAAAGATTCCTTCCTTTCAACGGCATGAAAGGAGTAAATTTTGCTTTTGTGTCGTTCGTACAATGCTAATAAAAAGGAAAAAAAAAAACTCAATGGAGAACGCCACAATACAAGAAATCTATAATTCTAATGGGCTGGAAAGATTACTGTTATTTTGGCATAAAAGCAAATCTGCGCTAAATAATAAATAGTTTGCAAGCCGGAGAAAAACAAAAAAATAAAAAAAAGGGAGAAAAGAGAAAAAAAAATTATTATTTCTTTTCGGAGTTGTATAGTAATTATAAACACCTTCCAGAGAACAGAAGAATTTCTAAAGGACGCCAGCGCCGGTGCGCCACACGCTGGAAAAGGCAGGCGCTTATTAAGGCTTAAACAAAACACTGAAATGTTTTGGAGGCTCAAACAAAAACCCACCAAACTCTATGATGAAGGCTGAGCTCAACTTTGAGAGCGGTGGAGACGCTGGCCATACCCCCAGGAGACCTTCTAGAAAGTTTAGTTTGCTGCCAACTAACTTCTAAATTATGAAAATGATGGATTGACCTGTCCCTGAGGCCACGAGAACCATTAGAGGTGGGGCAATTTAATTCCTCTGATTGTTTTTGCAATGAAAACTTTGTTCCAACTGATAAAATATTTTCAGCTCCAGCCCAATGGTGTTTTGCTGATTCACCATCAAAGTGTCTGAACTGACCATTGATGGCCAGGGAGCCACCAATAGAGCCAAAGCAAATACTATCCAGTCACCAACTAGACTGAAATAAATATATTCCCAGGGCACTAAAGAATGGACCACCAAAACACGTTGACTCCACCTTTCTACTTTGTTCATATAAATGAATGGATTCTTCAAAATTGTAATCACTTGACTACCTTTTGTGGTGTTCCTCTCGTAAAAACAACATCTGGCATATTGTGGTGCACACAAATTCCCTATATAATTATATTTGAATCTGGCCTACCATATTCCCTTTCAGTATTGCAAGGTTGTGCCAGCTCCTTTTTCTGGATTGAAATTGCTTAATCTCAAGTCATTGCACACTGTGAGTCTCTCACAATGTGCATTAGAACAGTGTTCCTCAACCACCAGGCCGTGGCTTCCCTCCTCCCAGGCCTCCAACCAGCTGCAGATCCCCTAACCTCCCTGTGCCCACTAAGCCTCCAACCTTTCATAATTACCCACAGTAGCCCTCTACTCCCCACAGTGTCTTCAAGCCCCCTGAGACCCCCCAGCTCCCACACTGCCCCCAATCTCCCACAGTGCCCCACAGCCTACTGGGAAACCTTCAGCACCACATAGTGCGCCTAACCTTCAACAGTGTCCCACAGTGGCCCCAACCTCCCACAGTGCCCCCCGGTCTCCAACCTTCCATAATTACCCAAAGTAGCCCTCTACTTCCCACAGTGCCGTCAAGTCCCCTATGAGCCCTCAGCTCCCGTAGTGCCCCCAATCTCCCACAGTGCCCCACAGCCTGCTGGGAAACCTTCAGCACCACATAGTGTGCCTAACCTTCAACAGTGTCCCACAGTGGCCCCAACCTCCCACAGTACCCCCCGGTCTCCAACCTTCCATAATTACCCAAAGTAGCCCTCCACTTCCCACAGTGCCTTCAAGTCCCCTATGAGCCCTCAGCTCCCACAGTGCCCCCAATCTCCCACAGTGCCCCGCGGCCTGCTGGGAAACCTTCAGCACCACATAGTGCGCCTAATCTTCAACAGTGTCCCACAGTGGCCCCAACCTCCCACAGTGCCCCCCGGTCTCCAACCTTCCATAATTACCCAAAGTAGCCCTCTACTTCCCACAGTGCCTTCAAGTCCCCTATGAGCCCTCAGCTCCCACAGTGCCCCCAATTTCCCACAGTGCCCCGCGGCCTGCTGGGAAACCTTCAGCACCACATAGTGCGCCTAATCTTCAACAGTGTCCCATAGTGGCCCCAACCTCCCACAGTGCCCCCCGGTCTCCAACCTTCCATAATTACCAAAAGTAGCCCTCCACTTCCCACAGTGCCTTCAAGTCCCTTATGAGCCCTCAGCTCCCACAGTGCCCCCAATCTCCCACAGTGCCCCGCGGCCTGCTGGGAAACCTTCAGCACCACATAGTGCGCCTAATCTTCAACAGTGTCCCATAGTGGCCCCAACCTCCCACAGTACCCCCCGGCCTGCTGGAAAACCTTCAGCCCCGCATAATGCCCTTAACCTACAACAGTGTCCCACAGTTACTCCCAGCCTCCTACAGTGCCCCCCAGCAAACCTTCAGTCCCAAAAATATAGCCCCCAACCTCCAACAGTGTCCCATAGTGCCCCCAACCTCCCACAGGGGGGAACCAGGGAAAGCAGAATATAAGCAAACTAAAATTCAACTAACTCCTCCCAGGCCTCCAACCAGCTGCAGATCTCCTAACCTCCCACAATGCCTCCCTGCGCCCATGAAGCCTCCAACCCTCCATAATTACCCACAGTAGAGAGTGAGAGACCAGGAGCTCAAGGGGCTGAAGAACTACAAGTACAAATTGTAGTGAAGCGAAGAGGACTGTAACGATTTGTGTTAGGAACTGTTAAAGACTGTTGCCATAGGAGACAGCAATCCTGCACGTGCAGATGTGGCACCTTGCTGGGGGACTTTCCCTATACGGCTGTCTTCTTATTGAAGTCTCGGAGTCTACCAGTTGAAATTGCAACTGCTTAAGGGTGTCCTGGCCCTAACCCTTTTCCCCCCTCAAAATATAAAAAAAGGACTGTTAAGAGAAATAAAACCTCTTTTACATCCAAGAAGTGTCTGGCGCCCAATAACTTTATCCACCTTGCACCCACTACGCCTCACAACCCACCACATACAGAAGGATGTCACAGCTATCTTTGGCCCTGAAGGTTCTCATTAGACTGGAAGAGGTTAGAGACTTTTCTACATACTGTTATTGCCATTTCATTGCATATCTCTGTTTATGCTAAAGTTGCAATTTGGGAGATACCCACATTATATATTCTTTCCTCCCTTGTCAACCCAAGAATATCCAGTAAAATTTCCATTTGCAATCTCTGATATTTCTTTGGTGTCTTTCGCCTTTGTATTCTCACTTTGAGTTATGTCAGAACCCAGGGTGTCAGATGTGTGGGGAGTTCTACAAGGTTTAGGGCAACCTCTGGGGACAATTATTTTTCAGCAACCCCTACAGGGGTGGCGCTACACGTAGATCCCTCAAGCCACTTCTTTAGTTATAACACATGTCAGGAAAATACCCCAACATTTAGATCCACACAGGTAGCTCCAACACCTTCATCCAACCACCATGTAATGTGTAGATGTTGATTGACCAAAAACATCACATATTCCATGGCAATTGGATTGAGGTATCTTAAGCTATGGATATTAACACTGGGTTATCTTCCTGACACTCATTAGAACTATTAGAAATGAAGAAGTGACTTGGAGAAGTTATGAGAGGTCTTTAACTCTACAGAGTAAGCCCAGATGAATGTGACCAACTACTACTAGATATACCATTCTGACCTGGATACATGAGAACTTTAGCAGACAAGGATGGTTGATGATCCTTGAAGAGAGAGAACAAACCACCATAACCACCAACCAGACCATTGAATCTGCTTCCTAGTGTGTTACTTGATAGGCCCCAAGCCACGCCACCTCAAGGACAATAACAGAGACCTGCTACCAAGTCACCTTCTAGACACCAGTCCTAAATCACTAAAAAATGGACCACATTACAACACAGAACACCATTCCTTAGATTCCTCCACTTTACGCAAAAAAAAGAAAAGAACTTTAAGACACTCAACACTGACTGGGTTGGAAGTCCCTCGGTCAGTGGTCAAGCTGACATTGACCCCTGCCCTAATTCCTCCAGCAGCTAGACTCAAAATGACCCCTGTGACAGACTCACCCGGGACAGAGGCTATTGGAGGGGACTGAACGCAAGCCTCTTGCCCACCGATTATGGGCCCTAGCATTTGGGGGAATGGTGCTCTCTGTGAGCTGTATGCCTGGGGACCCTGGGGTTGGTGTTACTTTGGATTCAGCTCCATGTCCCCCCAAAACACACAGACTCTGGGAACCCTTTATATGCCATATTAGAATGATAATACTGAATTATACTGTTGGGACACATCCTGTGAGGAGATGTTGGTGTCATCAACTCCAACTACCTGTGTTTATGTTAATTGAATGAGCTGATCACATTGTCCTCTATACAATGTAGGAGACGGGACGACGGCTATTGGAGCTGCTGCTATTGTGAGAAAATGTCCTGTGATAATTAACTCAGTCTGGGCAAAAGGTCATGTCTCAGTCACCTAGGCTGTATAAAGGATTAGTTAATTATCTCATGTTAATTAGGTTAATTAGGTTACGTTTGTATTGTTAGAGTAATCTTCTCCTGTATATAAGACTGTATTCTGGTTCTGAATAAAGTCAGTTCATGTTAGCAACAAGCAAGTGTCGCCTTGTTTTGTGCTCAGAGAGGTTGGGATATCTGTATACAGACTGGGAGGAAGTGGTATATGACGGAAGCACTCAAGCGGAGTGTGGGACGTTCCGTGACAACCCCCATCTTCACCTTTTTACAGGTACCACCAACAACTTCAATCATCATGGAATGCGTAGATTTTGACTGTTCAAAAACCTCACATATTTCATGGTAATTGGACTGAGGTGTCTTAAAGGGGTTGTAAAGTCAGAAGGTTTTTTATCTTAATGCATTCTTTGCATTAAGATAAAGAAAAACCTTCTGTGTGTAGCAACCCTCCTCAGCCCCCCTAATACTTACCTGAGCCACCTCTCTATCCAGCGATGTTCACAAGTGTCTCGGCCATCCGGTATTCTCCCTCCTGATTGACTGAGACACAGCAGCTCGCCATTGGCTCCCGCTGCTGTCAATCAAAGTCAGTTAGCCAAGCTGCAGCTCGGCTCGGGTGCCCCCATAGCAGCTGCTTGCTGTGGGGGCACTCGGCAGGAGGAAGGGACCAGGAGCGCCGGAGAGGGACCCCAGAAGAAGAGGACCTGGGCTGCTCTGTGCAAATCCACTGCACAGAGGAGGTAAGTATCACATGTTTGTTATTTTTATAAAAAATAAAAAACAAGACTTTACAATCACTTTAAGGTGTGAATATTAACGCTGAGGTATCTTCCTGACAATCATCAGAACTGAAGAAGGGACTTAGAGACTCTATGAAACATCTTCAACATTATAGAGTAAGTCCAGTCGAGTGTGACTACTACTAGCCATACCATTACCGGGATACCTGAGAGTCTTTACAGTCAAGGATAGTTGATGGCTCCTGAAGGCGTAAGAGGGAACAAACCATCATAGCAGCCAACCAGATCATTGGATCTGCGCCCCAATCTGTTACTTGATAGGCCCCAAGCCTCACCACATGACCTCAAGGACAGCAACAGAAACCTGCACCGCAGAATCACCTTCCGTTCACTGGCCCATGATCACCAAAAACTGGACCACATTACAACATAGAACGCCATTCCTTAGACCAGTGGTCTACAAACTGTGGCCTAAGGCTACTCACAGTGGCCACAGTCTGGTCCCCTCAAAGTCTGAAGGGCCCTTTGTTTGGAAAGTTTGGAGACCCCTGGTTTAGACTTAAGACCCTCAACACTGTTTGGGTTTGAGGTTCCTCAATCTCTGGTCAAGATGACAATGACCCCTACCCTGCATCCTCAAAACAGCCCGGACTTTCACCCCTTACAAGCAGGTATGATGACCCAAGTCCTTTTGTTCTCTACCCTCTTCTTATGAACCCCCATATTGCCAGACACCCTTCCTCCATGTGAGGCCCCTTCACTCATTTGTCTTCTTGCTCCGAGCCCTTCTATAGTCACATCACCCACATCGGGTGGAATCTCTCGGGGAATCTGAAGGATGTTTTGGAGAAATAGGGCGTTGTTGTCGTGTCTTTGATAATAAAACTTGGAAGGTAATTCTGCGCAGGACTCGGAGCGGGATTAATTATACATTATATAACATTAATTAAGCGTCCTGCATTCTCGGTGTTGTTTCCCCTCAGAGGAGAATCCACAGAAAACTTCTGAGCTGCGAAGACGCCTTTTTTGTAGCTTTGAAAGTTTATGTAACAGAACAAAACCCGTTCCACTTCTACGCCGGTCCATTAAATAATATCACAGCCTATAAACCCCCTATCTCTCTCTCCACCAGCCGCGGACGCGTTGCGGCGTTTCAGGCGGAGTTTTTGCGCTGCGGCTTTGCTCGGTTCCACTTCTGTAACGGGGAAAGTTTGAGACATAATTAACATACGCTAATTAGATTTGTAGCCTTTTTAGCTGAGGGCAGAATGCAGTTAGCGGTGGAGGATGGGGGGGCGGGGGGTGTCTGTGCTGCAAATCTACTGAGCGCTGAATTTACGCAGTTATCTAAATCCCCCTCAGGTGTTGTCTCCTTATCGTTCTGTGTAAGCCGCCAGCAACCGGGCTCAGAGCGAACCGCGGCGAAAGGACGCCCAAAATCTCCCCCCCCCCCACCACCACCACCACCACCATGGTTTAAAGTTACAGAAGTTTTAAAGACCTGGATTCAGAAAAAGTAAAAATAAAATGGATTTGTTACGGTATTAGGAAATCTTTAGCTACCTAGGGGGCGCCATCACTGCAAATTTAGAATTGCTCTAGTGTTAAAGTGGAGCTTTAGTCACAGAAAAAAAAGAAACACCTCATGATGGGTAAAAGCAAAGAGCTTTTTTCTCTAAGAGTGGCAAGGATGTGGAATTCCCTTCCACAGGCGGTGGTCTCAGCGGGGGGGCATCGATAGTTTCAAGAAACTATTGGATAATCACCTGAATGACCGCAACATACAGGGATATACAATGTAATACTGACACATAATCACACACATAGGTTGGACTTGATGGACTTGTGTCTTTTTTCAACCTCACCTACTATGTAACTATGTAACCTTATTGTTGCAAAACATATGGATGGCATTGGTTACAGAAGGATTTCTCAACTTCTGAATGTTCCAGTGAGCACTGTTGGGGCCATAATCATTAAGTGGAAAGAACATACTTTCACCATATTTCGGCCACGACCAGGGGCTCATCGCAAGATTTCTGACAGAGGAGTGAAAAGAATTAACAGAAGAGTTGTCCAAGAGCCAAGGGCCACTTGTGGAGAGCTTCCTGGAGACCTGGAATTAGCAGGTACAACAATAAGTAATGCACTCACCCACCATGGCCTGTATGCACGCTCACCACGGAAAAACACTCCAATGGTGAAGAAGAAGCTTGGTGAAGCTCGGTTAAAGTTTGCTGCATAACATTTAGACAAGCCTGTGAAATATGGGGAGAATATAGTCTGGTCAGAGGAGACCAACATTGAACTCTTTGGATGCCATAATACACTCCATGTTTGAAGGTCCCAAAAACACCCCCCATACCAACCGTGAGGTTTGGAGGTGGAAACATCATGGTGTGGGCGGGGCTGGTTTTCAGCATACGGTACTGGCAAACTTCATATCATTGAATGGTGATAAAAATCTGCTGCCATCTACCAGGATGATGAAGATGAAAAACGATGGTGGACATCTCAGCAAGACAATGACCCCAAACACAAAGCCAAGGAAACTCTCCATTGGTTTCTAAGAAAGGAAATAAAGCTGCTAGAATGGCCCAGCCAATCACCTGACTTGAATCCAATAGAAAATCTATGGAAAGAACTAAAGATCAGAGATCATAGAAGAGGCCCACGGGAGCTTCAAGATTTGAAGACTGTTTGTGTGGAAGAATGGGCCAAAATCACAGCTGAGCAACGCATGCGACTCGTTTCTCCATACAGGAAGTGTCTTGAAGCCGTCATCACCAACAAAGGACTTTGTACCAATACATTTCAGCTAGCGGGTTCCAATACTTTTTCCCAGCGTCCTTCAATTTTATTACACAGAATTTCATTTCTGAACGTATTTGTTTTGGTGTCTTTGTATGTATGAATTGCAACGGGTTGTTACCGTCATGTGGGGAACATTTCATGTCAATATCACCTTTACCAATAGATCTACCTAGAGAAATGGTGACGGGTTCTATACTTATTTTACCCGCTGTATACATGACTAGGGTAGTTCAGATAACTTACTGCCCCAACTCAATTATGTACCTGCCAACACCTTTCCCTTGTCTCCCCAGTAATGACACGGACACTGTGTTGGATTTAAATGGCCGCTTGGCCTTTTATTAACTCAAACCTATTTAGAACATAAACCTTATATGAATAGATGATTGCAGATCCCTGACGACACCATCTTCCAAAACCTTTGGAATCCGTGGTACCTCTAAGTTAGATTCTGTCCCCAGCCGCAACACCGCCTCGGGGACTTACTAACTGACCACAGACCCCTTACCACTTTACTACCCGGTAGTCTAGACTGAACTAGACAAACCAGGAGGACTCCATACCTGAGACGGGTCCCACCGTTTTATCAAAATACCTAAATTTTGGACCTTCGTCAAGGACCCCAATCGCCACACCTTTTGCATGAAGTACTTCCAAACTTCTCCTCTAGGGTGGGAGGGCGGGACGTTCCACCACCGACTTCCACCTGCAACCGATGCCTCCTACTTCCTCCCTTCACCAACTATCCAGCTCCTCCCTATCCTGCACTAAACTCCTCCAAACAGGTAAGCGGCCAGTTTATTTTCCTTGAACAGTCCCAACCCCTCTTTAACCCATTGCAGTCTAATAGTTCCTTCCACCCCCGTCATGTATGCCCTGCGCTTACATTTCCTTCCACCCCCGGCATGTATGCCCTGCACTTACATTTCCTTCCACCCCCGTCATGTATGCCCTGTGCTTACATTTCCTTCCACCCCCGTCATGTATGCCCTGTGCTTACATTTCCTTCCACCCCCGTCATGTATGCCCTGTGCTTACATTTCCTTCCACCCCGGCATGTATGCCCTGCACTTACATTTCCTTCCACCCCCGTCATGTATGCCCTGTGCTTACATTTCCTTCCACCCCGGCATGTATGCCCTGCACTTACATTTCCTTCCACCCCCGTCATGTATGCCCTGTGCTTACATTTCCTTCCACCCCGTCATGTATGCCCTGCGCTTACATTTCCTTCCACCCCGGCATGTATGCCCTGTGCTTACATTTCCTTCCACCCCCGTCATGTATGCCCTGCACTTACATTTCCTTCCACCCCGGCATGTATGCCCTGTGCTTACATTTCCTTCCACCCCGGCATGTATGCCCTGCACTTACATTTCCTTCCACCCCCGTCATGTATGCCCTGTGCTTACATTTCCTTCCACCCCCGTCATGTATGCCCTGTGCTTACATTTCCTTCCACCCCGTCATGTATGCCCTGTGCTTACATTTCCTTCCACCCCCGTCATGTATGCCCTGCACTTACATTTCCTTCCACCCCGGCATGTATGCCCTGTGCTTACATTTCCTTCCACCCCGGCATGTATGCCCTGCGCTTACATTTCCTTCCACCCCCGTCATGTATGCCCTGTGCTTACATTTCCTTCCACCCCGGCATGTATGCCCTGCGCTTACATTTCCTTCCACCCCGGCATGTATGCCCTGTGCTTACATTTCCTTCCACCCCGGCATGTATGCCCTGCGCTTACATTTCCTTCCACCCCGTCATGTATGCCCTGTGCTTACATTTCCTTCCACCCCGGCATGTATGCCCTGCGCTTACATTTCCTTCCACCCCGGCATGTATGCCCTGTGCTTACATTTCCTTCCACCCCCGTCATGTATGCCCTGCGCTTACATTTCCTTCCACCCCGCCATGTATGCCCTGTGCTTACATTTCCTTCCACCCCGTCATGTATGCCCTGCGCTTACATTTCCTTCCACCCCGGCATGTATGCCCTGTGCTTACATTTCCTTCCACCCCGGCATGTATGCCCTGTGCTTACATTTCCTTCCACCCCGGCATGTATGCCCTGCGCTTACATTTCCTTCCACCCCCGTCATGTATGCCCTGCGCTTACATTTCCTTCCACTCCGTCATGTATGCCCTGCGCTTACATTTCCTTCCACCCCGTCATGTATGCCCTGTGCTTACATTTCCTTCCACCCCGTCATGTATGCCCTGTGCTTACATTTCCTTCCACCCCGTCATGTATGCCCTGCGCTTACATTTCCTTCCACCCCGGCATGTATGCCCTGCGCTTACATTTCCTTCCACCCCCGTCATGTATGCCCTGCGCTTACATTTCCTTCCACCCCGTCATGTATGCCCTGCGCTTACATTTCCTTCCACCCCCGGCATGTATGCCCTGCGCTTACATTTCCTTCCACCCCCGTCATGTATGCCCTGTGCTTACATTTCCTTCCACCCCCGTCATGTATGCCCTGTGCTTACATTTCCTTCCACCCCGGCATGTATGCCCTGCGCTTACATTTCCTTCCACCCCGTCATGTATGCCCTGCGCTTACATTTCCTTCCACCCCGTCATGTATGCCCTGTGCTTACATTTCCTTCCACCCCCGTCATGTATGCCCTGCGCTTACATTTCCTTCCACCCCCGCCATGTATGCCCTGTGCTTACATTTCCTTCCACCTCCGTCATGTATGCCCTGTGCTTACATTTCCTTCCACCCCCGTCATGTATGCCCTGTGCTTACATTTCCTTCCACCCCGCCATGTATGCCCTGCGCTTACATTTCCTTCCACCCCGGCATGTATGCCCTGCGCTTACATTTCCTTCCACCCCCGTCATGTATGCCCTGCGCTTACATTTCCTTCCACCCCGTCATGTATGCCCTGCGCTTACATTTCCTTCCACCCCCGGCATGTATGCCCTGCGCTTACATTTCCTTCCACCCCCGTCATGTATGCCCTGTGCTTACATTTCCTTCCACCCCCGTCATGTATGCCCTGTGCTTACATTTCCTTCCACCCCGGCATGTATGCCCTGTGCTTACATTTCCTTCCACCCCGGCATGTATGCCCTGCGCTTACATTTCCTTCCACCCCCGTCATGTATGCCCTGCGCTTACATTTCCTTCCACCCCGTCATGTATGCCCTGCGCTTACATTTCCTTCCACCCCGGCATGTATGCCCTGTGCTTACATTTCCTTCCACCCCGGCATGTATGCCCTGCGCTTACATTTCCTTCCACCCCCGCCATGTATGCCCTGTGCTTACATTTCCTTCCACCCCGCCATGTATGCCCTGCGCTTACATTTCCTTCCACCCCGTCATGTATGCCCTGTGCTTACATTTCCTTCCACCCCCGCCATGTATGCCCTGCGCTTACATTTCCTTCCAGCTCTGTGCATGTCTGTATATTGCTGGGACAGTCCCTTTGGTCTTCTCTCCCACCAATGCTGTGTTCAGGACCAGGGCCGTCTTTAATATTGATTGGACCCTGGGCAAAACTTTTCTTGCCCCCCCCCCCTCCCCCCATGCAGTTTCGCTCTCCACCTGCTCTGAGACATACAATAAATAGCAGCTAGACTCAAAATCAGTTTACTGAATCAGATCAGGCATCTATTGCAATTGGTTGCCAGAGGTTACAGTGTATCATTACTGTTCACTGACTGGTTGCTAGAGGTTACAGTACACATTACGGCTCACTGATTAGTTGCTGGAGGTTACAGCACATGATTTCTGCTTGTTGATTGGTTGCTAGAGATTACTGTGGATATGACCTCAGGGGGGCATGATATACATACACCTTTTAATGATCATGATATACATATCAATGCTTTGGGCCCCACAACAATGACAGGGCCCAGGGCAGCTGCCCCTTTTGCCCTGCCTTAAAAACGGCCCTGTTCAGGACCATGTCCTGGGATCACAGCATTAGGACGATGAACAGATCCATTCATTGTGTGAAGAAGGAGACCCGGGGATTTTAGGAATGGAAGTTTTGAACATATTTGTTCGGTTCATTTGGCGTTTTTCTGGAAAGTAGTATCTCCGGGAACGTTCGTAGCGTTGGTTGTAGGCGATCTGATGGAGATGTCTCCTCTCCGGTAGATGAAGGTTCGGAGATGATGGCTGATGGACTTGACAAGGTGGGATTGCAGAGTAAGTCATTATCCTGACACCTCGGAGATAATTAATCTGTACAGAAATTAATTGTTGTCATTCCTGTTGACGACTCATTACAGCGACGCCGAACTGTTTACTGATTAGCGCCACGTGAATTCCCCTCCACGCAGTGCGGCAGATAAGCTCTCCTCGGTGGTGTCACCATTGTTGTAGATGTTGACTATACATGTGTTTGTCCACGGCTTCTTTAATTGGAGCTCTAATAACGGGGATTGGATAACCCCTCCCCCTCCCCCCCGCTGGGATCCTGAAAAAAGTGTTAAAGGAAAGAAATATACATTGTAACTAAATATAACCAAAGAACACTCAGATCTTATATCCGGTACTGTGGGCTCCTCGGGTGTGTTGAGTCCGGAGATCCCGAGAAGGTCTGGTTTGGCTGTTGGATATTTCCAGAGAGGGGCCCTCAAACTGGCTCTGTCGGCGACAGCTGACACGAAGGAAAGGACCAATCGGTGGTCAAGAGTAAAATCCTGAAACAAGTTCTGGTCGGGTAGGCTGAAGGCCTCTTGAGCCCCCCTAGGGAAAGAGAGCCTTGACTGATGGGGGCATGGCCGGGTGCCGGACAAAGGAAATGATTGGTAGAAACATGGGGGGTGGGATGGGCCTGAGCTCAGGGAACGTGGGCCCCCAGGGAATTCTGGGTCTTTCGGAAGTGTTGGTTGGAAGAGCTGCCCACCCTCCCGCCCCTTTTTTCCTGCACAGCTTGCTGCGGTTTCTTGACCTTGCCAGCATTTAAAGTTGCTGTAATGGGCTATGCCCTTGACGGAAATTGGCAGTAGGCTGTCTGTCCAGCACTTATGGTAAGGACAGGCCCCACTTCCACCTTTTGGAATTGAGTCCTCACAGTACAACTATGACTGGCACTGGTTAAATGTGTTCACATGTTACATGTTGGAATTTAATAAAGCTGTGGCCTTGCCCTTTCCAACCTAATGGTTGCAAGTGTTTTATTTAATGGGGTAAAAGGGCAAGGGTGGTGGTGGGGGATTTGATCCCATTGCTTACATTTATTTGAACCTGGGCCCATTGCGCCTCAGCGGTCAAGTGTTCAGGCTGAACCATAACACAGGCAAGGGACCAGGAGGACAGCCAACAGACAGAGCTACAATAGAAGACTACCTGGGAGCAGTGGCTTGCGTGGGCCGGGCCTCAGGGGGCGGTCGCCCCCCCTGGTACAAAGGGTACAAAATTCTTAAGGGGCGCAAAATTAGTAAGATTTTGGGGTGAGAAGAGGCGGGAGATCGGTCTATGAGCGCTCATGTTCTGGTCCTGTCAGCAGCAAGGTCCTTAGGCTGTGTATGTGTGTGTGTGTGTGTGGGGGGGGGTAACAGCTGGGCCATTCTAAGGAATGGGAGGAGTTGAGAAGAGAGAGCAGTGCCACCGGGGGGGTAGATGGAGTTGGGGGTGCACAGTTAGGGGGTAAAGGGATTGGGGTGGTGTATGGAGTTAGGGGTACAATGAAGGGATGAAGTAAGGGGGGTGCATGATAAGTGGGGCGAGGTATAGAGTAGGGGGTGCTCACTTAGGACATGGAATGTATGAAAAAGTTGGACACACAGGGGATCTCAGGTGAGGCACGGAGTTTCCCAATATCTATCATACGAGTATTCTATCGGAAGGGAAGAGAGTTCTAACAGTCCTCGGGCTAAGGGGTGCAATACCTACCTCGCCCCACGCTATGCCACTGCCTAGGAGGTATGGTTACTGAACCCTATGGGGGTCTATTTATGTAAAATTTGCCTTAGCTTTCATAGAGCCATCTCAAATTTCCCCCCTTAATGTGTCTAATGTGTGTATTTCCTATGATATTCAGCTCCATCTAGTGGCCACATTATGATATTTTCGTGGTTGTGGTATTTCAGAACAATACTGCAACATGGCCACTAGGTGGAGCTGATATTAGAGACATTATGGGGATTATTTGAAACAGAAGGGCTTAGCAGGGGGGGATTCCTCCCTTTACCTCACTTGTGTGGATAGAGGAATCCGTTCATTTTGATCGATCTATGGCCAGCTTCATCCTTGGCATTAGGTATTCTCCAGAAGCTCCAATGGTGCAAATGTTGCATTTCTAACACCAAGGGCACAAAGTGTTAGAAAATAGGTGTGCGCAGGCGGTGTGCCGCGGGGGTGTGTGCCGCGGGGGGGGTGCCGAGGGGGGGTGTGCCGCGGGGGTGTGTGCCGCGGGGGGGGGTGCCGAGGGGGGGTGTGCCGAGGGGGTGTGTGCCGCGGGGGGTGTGTGCAGGCGGTGTGCCGCGGGGGGGGGGGGTGTGCCGCGGGGGGTGTGCCGCTGGGGGTGTGCCAGGGCAGTACAGCCAACCCTCCTGTACCAGGCCCAGGTCCTATCAGTTCAAAAGGGGAGCTTGGGCACCTGCTGAGGAGCAGGACCGGCTGTATTACCTTATTGTTCCTCCCCCTGCAGCACTGCCAGCTTCTCCTCATTTTCCTCCCTCCGGGGGGGGGGGTCAGGAGGAGGGGGAGGGCCTGGAAAATATGTCATTTACTGGCCCCTTCATTTTTTGAATGAACACAGTGAGCGATTGGTACTTCCGTGTCCATTCATCACTGAATGAATGTGTTTACTATGCTTCAGTTTGTGAATGAATAGAAAGCTGGTAAGTGCTTCCTATTCATTCATCTGTGTCTTAAATGTGAGACATCAGGGGTCCGCTTAGACCCGCTGAGGTTTCACCAACTCCCCCCAACAGGGCACCTAAACAAACAAACAAACAAACAAATAAATAAATAAATAAATTAAAACAAATAAAAAAAAAAAATCTAAAAACTTTAAAAAAAAAAAAGTAAAAAGAAAACAAAATGATAAAAAACATTGGTTTGCTCTCTCTAATTTCTATAAACACCCCTAACCACTGCCTGTCGTTCTGAATCTGAGCTCATCCTAATGCAATGGGCTGCCCACTCCTTTGCCAGGAGGGTATGTGGGGGATGGGCAGCTGGCGGACAGCAAGGCACAAAGTTTAAGACAGTCAAGGAAGATGGCGGATAGAGAGCAGGATCCAAATACAGGTCGAATATCCAAGAAACGATCCGAAGAAAGTTCAGACGAGAGGATAAAAGCTGACAGAACCCGCTGATCGGGCGCTGGGGGGGAAAGTATTGAGTTCTTTGTGGGAGGAGTTTGGGGACGGCCCCTTCCTGTTCCAGCGTGACTGCCCACCAGTGCACAAAGCAAGGTCCATAAAGACATGGAGGAGCGAGTTTGGGGTGGAGGAACTTGACCGGCCTGCACAGAGTCCTGACCTCAACCCAATAGAACACCTTTGGGATGAATTAGAGTGGAGACTGCGAGCCAGGCCTTCTCATCCAACATCAGCGCCTGACCTCACAAATGCTCTTCTGGAAGAATGGTCAAACATTCCCATAGACACCCTCCTAAACCTTGTGGACGGCCTTCCCAGAAGAGCTGAAGCTGTTATAGCTGTAAAGGGCGGAGCCAACTCAACTATCTGTGCAATGAAGAGAGCTGGAAGAAAATTTTAGCGGAGAGGAGAGGTGGGGGGATTTTAGTAAGGAGGGGGGGGGAATTTCAGCAGAGAGGAGAGCTGGGAAAGTGTATGAGAAGAGGGGGTTTATGCAGATAGGGGATCTGGGGGCAAATTTAGCAGAGAGGAGAGCTGGGAAAGGGGGAGATTTGTGCAGAGAGGAGAGCTGGGATAAGGGGAGATTTGTGCAGAGAGGAGAGCTGGGAAACGGGGAGATTTGTGGAGAGAGGAGAGCTGGGAAAGAGGGAGATTTGTGCAGAGAGGAGAGCTGGGAAAGAGGGAGATTTGTGCAGAGAGGAGAGCTGGGAAAGGGGGAGATTTGTGCAGAGAGGAGAGCTGAGAAGCGGGGAAATTTGTGCAGAGAGGAGAGCTGGGAAACGGGTAGATTTGTACAGAGAGGAGAGCTGGGAAAAGGGGAGATTTGTGCAGAAAGGAGAGCTGGGAAAAGGGGAGATTTGTGCAGAGAGGAGAGCTGGGAAAAGGGGAGATTTGTGCAGAAAGGAGAGCTGGGAAAGGGGGAGATTTGTGCAGAGAGGAGAGCTGGGAAAGGGGGAGATTTGTGCAGAGAGGAGAGCTGGGAAAGGGGCAAATTTAGCAGAGAGGAGAGCTGGGAAAGGGGGAGATTTGTGCAGAGAGGAGAGCTGGGAAACGGGGAGATTTGTGGAGAGAGGAGAGCTGGGATAAGGGGAGATTTGTGCAGAGAGGAGAGCTGGGAAAGAGGGAGATTTGTGCAGAGAGGAGAGCTGGGAAAGGGGGAGATTTGTGCAGAGAGGAGAGCTGAGAAACGGGGAAATTTGTGCAGAGAGGAGAGCTGGGAAACGGGTAGATTTGTACAGAGAGGAGAGCTGGGAAAAGGGGAGATTTGTGCAGAAAGGAGAGCTGGGAAAAGGGGAGATTTGTGCAGAGAGGAGAGCTGGGAAAAGGGGAGATTTGTGCAGAAAGGAGAGCTGGGAAAGGGGGAGATTTGTGCAGAGAGGAGAGCTGGGAAAGGGGCAAATTTAGCAGAGAGGAGAGCTGGGAAAGGGGGAGATTTGTGCAGAGAGGAGAGCTGGGAAACGGGGAGATTTGTGGAGAGAGGAGAGCTGGGATAAGGGGAGATTTGTGCAGAGAGGAGAGCTGGGAAAGAGGGAGATTTGTGGAGAGAGGAGAGCTGGGATAAGGGGAGATTTGTGCAGAGAGGAGAGCTGGGAAAGAGGGAGATTTGTGCAGAGAGGAGAGCTGGGAAAGGGGGAGATTTGTGCAGAGAGGAGAGCTGGGAAAAGGGGAGATTTGTGCAGAGAGGAGAGCTGGGATAAGGGGAGATTTGTGCAGAGAGGAGAGCTGGGATAAGGGGAGATTTGTGCAGAGAGGAGAGCTGGGAAAGAGGGAGATTTGTGCAGAGAGGAGAGCTGGGAAAGAGGGAGATTTGTGCAGAGAGGAGAGCTGGGAAATGGGGAGATTTGTGCAGAGAGGAGAGCTGGGAAAGGGGGAGATTTGTGCAGAGAGGAGAGCTGGGAAAGAGGGAGATTTGTGCAGAGAGGAGAGCTGGGAAAGAGGGAGATTTGTGCAGAGAGGAGAGCTGGGAAACGGGGAGATTTGTGCAGAGAGGAGAGCTGGGAAAAGGGGAGATTTGTGCAGAGAGGAGAGCTGGGAAACAGGGAGATTTGTGCAGAGAGGAGAGCTGGGAAAAGGAGAGATTTGTGCAGAGAGAAGAACTGGGAAAGGGGGAGATTTGTGCAGAGAGGAGAGCTGGGAAAGGGGGAGATTTGTGCAGAGAGGAGAGCTGGGAAAGAGGGAGATTTGTGCAGAGAGGAGAGCTGGGAAAGGGGCAAATTTAGCAGAGAGGAGAGCTGGGAAAGAGGGAGATTTGTGCAGAGAGGAGAGCTGGGAAAGGGGGAGATTTGTGCAGAGAGGAGAGCTGGGAAAGAGGGAGATTTGTGCAGAGAGGAGAGCTGGGAAAGGGGGAGATTTGTGCAGAGAGGAGAGCTGGGAAAGGGGGAGATTTGTGCAGAGAGGAGAGCTGGGAAAGGGGGAGATTTGTGCAGAGAGGAGAGCTGGGAAAGGGGGAGATTTGTGCAAAGAGGAGAGATTGGGAAAGAGGGAGATTTGTGCAGAGAGGAGAGCTGGGAAAGGGGGAGATTTGTGCAGAGAGGAGAGCTGGGAAAGGGGGAGATTTGTGCAAAGAGGAGAGCTGGGAAAGAGGGAGATTTGTGCAGAGAGGAGAGCTGGGAAAGGGGGAGATTTGTGCAGAGAGGAGAGCTGGGATAAGGGGAGATTTGTGCAGAGAGGAGAGCTGGGAAAGGGGGAGATTTGTGCAGAGAGGAGAGCTGGGATAAGGGGAGATTCGTGCAGAGAGGAGAGCTGAGAAACGGGGAGATTTGTGCAGAGAGGAGAGCTGAGAAACGGGGAGATTTGTGCAGAGAGGAGAGCTGGGAAAGGGGGAGATTTGTGCAGAGAGGAGAGCTGGGAGAGGGGGATTTCTACTTTTTACTATTATTTGGTGCCGTTGTACTTCTCTACCCTAAGGAAGGCGTGGTCGGGGGAGGAGTTTGGGCGTGCTTGGGGGCGGGTTTGGGTGTGGTTGGGGGCGGGAAGTTGGCCGTGGAGTTCCTGCACCTTTTCTCTGAGAAGCCTTTACCAGTTCCCAACACAAATGTAACAGTTTCTTCACTTTCTCTACAATCTCTCCTTGTAGTTCTTCCCGTCTCTCTCATGAGACCCTCCGATTCACTGCCTCTGAATCCCCTGAGCTCCTCCAATCTTCTCGGTGGTATCTTTCTCAAGCGTCTCCCCCCCTCCCCCGCCTCTCTCCTGGGTCCCTCGCTTGGCACTCCAGATACTCCTCAAGCTTCACCCCGCTGGCATGCTCGGCCCCTGGATTGGCACACAAGTTGCTCTGGAAGTGTCACCTCCGCTGGGTGGGTCCCTGACTTGATACCCACTGAAGTTTCCTGATTCCTCACAGTCCCCGGTTGGTGAGAATGTTGCTCCGGTACTTGCTTCAGTTACTCACTGTGGTCCCCGGTAACAAGGTGGTTGGTCTACTTCCGACCACGAGAGGTTCTCCGGCCGGCAGAACCGTCACTTCTGGTTGGACTGCAAGCCGCAATCCCAACCCTACTCTGCTCTCTTACTTCTGGATTGGCCCTCAGACAGCCTAGCAGCCAGATGTCCCCCGGGATAGGCCCAATCTCCAGCCTAGCAGCCCGGGGCAAAATGACACACGTCCCCCCAGACAGCCGTCCAGGTGGTACAGAACCCCGATCACCTGACCTCACCCGAATATATAGGTTCTCCCAGTAGGCCAAGGGATCCAAGAAAACCCCGGCCCATTGGCTGAGACACCCCACGTACCCATAACCTGACCTGCCATTGCCCTTCTCATATCTAGTACCACCAAGTACCCGACCACCTAGTGGTAGAAGAGAAAAGTGCAACCAGGCCAAACTTGGGGAGAAATCAATAGATCTCTAACAATTAGCCAAGATGACTATTCCTGGCAAGTAAATTTCAAGGAGCAACCCTGCCTAAACTCCAGGGTGCTACATATAGGAGGGCGGGGTATATGGGAGAGCGGGGTATATGGGAGAGCGGGGTATATAAGAGGGCGGGGTATATGGGAGGGCGGGGTATATAGAAGGGTGGGATATATAGGAGGGCGGGGTATATAGAAGGGCGGGGTAAATCGGAGGGTGGAATATATAGGAGGGCGGGGTTTATAGGAGGCGGGGTATATGGGATGGCGGGGTATATAGGAGGCGGGGTATATGGGATGGCGGGGTATATAGGAGGTGGGGTATATTGGAAAATGGGGTATATGGGAGGGCAGGGTATATGGGAGAGCGGGGGTATATACAGTAGGAGGGCGTGGTATATAGGAGGGTGGGGTATATAGAAGGGTGGGGTATATACATACTCCGCCCTCGTATATACCCCACCCTCGTATATACCCCACCCTCCTATATACCCTGCTCTCCCATATACCCCGCCCTCCTATATACCACACCCACCTATTTACCCCACCTGCAGTTATATGTTCAATACAGGTGAAGCTCAGTCTTCTTGTCATTTCCTTCTGTGGTTCCCCTCCCCCTCATCTACATGATAATGACATTATTCAATAAAACCTTTCTGTTTTCATCACATTCCTTATTTTAATGAATACGTAAGTAAATGGGGTGATGGCGCTCCCTATACTTAGTTGGGCAGACGGGATTGACTGCGTCAAGGATCACTGGCGAGGTGGCAATAAAACCACACTTGTGTCACCAAATGAAACTGCCTGGATGTATAGGTTGGGGTCCCTTGCTCCGAGGGGCCTCAACCTAGATATTGATTTAAACTGTTTCATAGCCAACCCTTAAGGGGGTTCTAGGCAGGCCTCCTCCCCCCCCCTTTTTTCTGACCAAGCAGTTGGGTAGCTAGAGTACTGCCGTCACTGGTGGTAATTACTTCCGTCGGGATTCGCGGGTAGGTTGCAAGAGGTATAATAGTGGGTATGGTTATATACCTAGATGTGGTTAAGACTCTGGTGACTTATACGCCCCCACATGCAATCTGGTGGGCTTCACACTGGAGTTGCGTTATGGGTTGACTTAGGAATGCATTCGTATGCATATATAATATCGGCACCCTGCCCACATGAATTACATAACCCGATCTCCATTGTGAGATCGAGGCTAAATAACTTATCATATGTTGGGGCCCCTCTGCCTCCTATTCACTAGATATTTACAGTTCATTTCATTGGTCCATTACCTCTAGTCTCACTGTTCCCTTTTTCCTATATTAGATAACTACTATCCCCATTATCCTGACTATCCCTATAATGCCATAGGCCCATTTAGTATAAATATCTATGCCATCGATGGCCTATAGTGTACATTTGGCATTTTGATGAAGCCGGTATATCTTTTAGACTCAGACTTAGTTCAAGTGTGATGAAGTCAACACATCCCGAGAGGGAGAAGATAAATGACCCGTAGGGGGGTCTCCGCGGGAGCTGTAGTCCATGAATATTGGCCTGCACACATAGAATCTATGGACAGATTGATAATGTTGAATATTGGGATCACTAATTGCTAATATTTTTAATGGTCTGACATGTTCCATGAGTGGTCCATCTGTAGGAAATCAGCCATGAAGTCGGACGCTGCACATTTACCAAAATTATATAATTTAACCTAAGTGTTTTACTCATACAACCATTGCGGACACTTCCGGGGACATCGGGCGTGTGATTCCGCCTACAGCTCACCATGATAGGTGCCTTCGTTCATGAGGGGGGCGGGACCGATATGGCCGCTTCCCTATTAAATGACGTGGTGCGTGGCGTGCGGGTACCCGTCGCTGAGGACGTCTATGACGAAACGCGTACGACGGCACCACGCGGGCTACGTCATTTCCGGGATTCAGGCCGGTGGAACGCAGGTGGAGCACGAACAATCGGTTCACTTCCACCTTGCGCCACAGGTCGCCCTGTTGGGTTTTTTATATATCAGGGCATTATTGTGCTAGTCACATATTGCTTGCAAATCACTGCCCTTGGTGTATTTTTATATCGTTTGCTGCTGGATTACCATAGCCAGCTGTGCTGGACTCAGTATTTTTATTGGAAGAATTTTATGTTGGTATCTATATATGTACTGGCACTTTTGGGTTATACACACAACCTGTTCCGGTGGGGTTGCCCGCCGTGGAGCCAGTGTATTGGTCTCCATTTTTATTTTCAATTTAATTTGGTTTAATTCTTTGCCACCTATCTGCCCAACTAAGTATAGAGAGCGCCATCACCCCATTTACTTACGTATTCATTTCTGAAGCACCTTTTAGGGAGCTTCTTTAGGGGGGCTGCATACCAACACATTGTCTTAAGCGCAGTCACTACACTTCATTCCTTATTTTAGGACCTGTGATGTCACCGGGTCTCTGTGCTTCTCTATGCAATGCAGGCAGATCATGGCTGGTGGGAGGAGCCAGCAGGGGGCGGTACATAGCTTCCTGATAACATCCCAGCCCCCCGCCCTCTGTACTCCTCTCAAGAGCCCTCAGTCCTGATGCAAGCAGTGGGAGGAGTTATGCAAATATCAAAATGTCATCATGGGTGGGTGTCAGTCTGGAGGAGTGGGCGTTCCTAGGCAGGCTGTATTTGCATAGGCAACGCCCACATGTGACTTTGAGCCTCCATGATTGACAGAACAGAAATCCAATAAATGAAAGGGGTGGGGCCAGGCTGGGGAGAAAGACCCTAGAACCTAGATGATGCTGGACGTCCTCCAGCCAGGAAATGAGGGCGGGGCTCTGTCTGACTTGCCACAGCTTGTAATGCACATGGTGAGAAGCTCACAGTGTGCGGTGAAATCAGAGGAATCCAGTACAACCTGTGCAGGACCGGAGGGGAGACCGGAGGGGAGACCGGAGGGAGGACATGAGGGCTCTTTAAAATGTTTCCACACTTTTTTTTAACTCTATTAAATATAAAAAGGTGCGGAAACTTTTTGCAGACCCCCCATATAATAAAATGACCCCCTTCATAATTATCCTCATTGAATAATAAGTACAATTACATGAAATCTGACTTAACCCCTTCCCACCCGCGCTATAGCCGAAAGACGGCTCACTCTGTTGGGTGGTCGTCCTCCTGGGATCTCGCTGCCCGGCGCGTCCTTCACAGATCGGGGTAAAGGGCCAATCACAGCGGCCCTTTACCACGTGATCAGCTGTGACCAATGACAGCTGATCACAGATGTAAACACAAGCCGGGTATCTGCATTTCTTTCCTCACACTGACAACATGAGGAGAGGAGAGGAGAGGAGAGGAGAGCCGATAACCAGCTAGTGTTAAAGGGACATCTACACTGATAATCAGGGCAGTCCCAACAGCGCCCATCAGTGCTGCCAATCAGTGTCCACCAGTGCCTCCTCATCAGTGTCACCTATCAGTACCCACTAGTGCTGCCAATCAGTGCCTACCAGTTCCTCCTCATCAGTGTCACCTATCAGTACCCACCAGTGCTGCCAATCAGTGCCCACCAGTTACTCCTCATCAGTGTCACCTATCAGTACCCACCAGTGCTGCCAATCAGTGCCCACCAGTTCCTCCTCATCAGTGTCACCTCTCAGTGCCCACCAGTGCTGCCAATCAGTGCCCACCAGTTCCTCCTCATCAGTGTCACCTATCAGTACCCACCAGTGCTGCCAATCAGTGCCCACCAGTTCCTCCTCATCAGTGTCACCTCTCAGTGCCCACCAGTGCTGCCAATCAGTGCCCACCAGTTCCTCCTCATCAGTGTCACCTCTCAGTACCCACCAGTTCTGCCAATCAGTGCCCACCAGTTCCTCCTCATCAGTGTCACCTATCAGTACCCACCAGTGCTGCCAATCAGTGTCCACCAGTGCCTCCTCATCAGTGTCACCTATCAGTACCCACTAGTGCTGCCAATCAGTGCCAACCAGTTCCTCCTCATCAGTGTCACCTATCAGTACCCACTAGTGCTGCCAATCAGTGCCTACCAGTTCCTCCTCATCAGTGTCACCTATCAGTACCCACCAGTGCTGGCAATCAGTGCCAACCAGTTCCTCCTCATCAGTGTCACCTATCAGTACCCACCAGTGCTGGCAATCAGTGCCAACCAGTTCCTCCTCATCAGTGTCACCTATCAGTACCCACCAGTGCTGCCAATCAGTGCCCACCAGTTACTCCTCATCAGTGTCACCTATCAGTACCCACCAGTGCTGCCAATCAGTGCCCACCAGTTCCTCCTCATCAGTGTCACCTCTCAGTGCCCACCAGTGCTGCCAATCAGTGCCCACCAGTTCCTCCTCATCAGTGTCACCTATCAGTACCCACCAGTGCTGCCAATCAGTGCCCACCAGTTCCTCCTCATCAGTGTCACCTCTCAGTGCCCACCAGTGCTGCCAATCAGTGCCCACCAGTTCCTCCTCATCAGTGTCACCTATCAGTACCCACCAGTTCTGCCAATCAGTGCCCACCAGTTCCTCCTCATCAGTGTCACCTATCAGTACCCACCAGTGCTGCCAATCAGTGTCCACCAGTGCCTCCTCATCAGTGTCACCTATCAGTACCCACTAGTGCTGCCAATCAGTGCCAACCAGTTCCTCCTCATCAGTGTCACCTATCAGTACCCACCAGTGCTGCCAATCAGTGCCAACCAGTTCCTCCTCATCAGTGTCACCTATCAGTACCCACCAGTGCTGGCAATCAGTGCCAACCAGTTCCTCCTCATCAGTGTCACCTATCAGTACCCACCAGTGCTGGCAATCAGTGCCAACCAGTTCCTCCTCATCAGTGTCACCTATCAGTACCCACTAGTGCTGCCAATCAGTGCCTACCAGTTCCTCCTCATCAGTGTCACCTATCAGTACCCACCAGTGCTGGCAATCAGTGCCAACCAGTTCCTCCTCATCAGTGTCACCTATCAGTACCCACCAGTGCTGGCAATCAGTGCCAACCAGTTCCTCCTCATCAGTGTCACCTATCAGTACCCACCAGTGCTGCCAATCAGTGCCCACCAGTTACTCCTCATCAGTGTCACCTATCAGTACCCACCAGTGCTGCCAATCAGTGCCCACCAGTTACTCCTCATCAGTGTCACCTATCAGTACCCACTAGTGCTGCCAATCAGTGCCTACCAGTTCCTCCTCATCAGTGTCACCTATCAGTACCCACCAGTGCTGGCAATCAGTGCCAACCAGTTCCTCCTCATCAGTGTCACCTATCAGTACCCACCAGTGCTGCCAATCAGTGCCCACCAGTTACTCCTCATCAGTGTCACCTATCAGTACCCACCAGTGCTGCCAATCAGTGCCCACCAGTTCCTCCTCATCAGTGTCACCTATCAGTACCCACCAGTGCTGCCAATCAGTGCCCACCAGTTCCTCCTCATCAGTGTCACCTCTCAGTGCCCACCAGTGCTGCCAATCAGTGCCCACCAGTTCCTCCTCATCAGTTTCACCTATCAGTACCCACCAGTGCTGGCAATCAGTGCCAACCAGTTCCTCCTCATCAGTGTCACCTATCAGTACCCACCAGTGCTGGCAATCAGTGCCAACCAGTTCCTCCTCATCAGTGTCACCTATCAGTACCCACCAGTGCTGGCAATCAGTGCCAACCAGTTCCTCCTCATCAGTGTCACCTATCAGTACCCACCAGTGCTGCCAATCAGTGCCCACCAGTTACTCCTCATCAGTGTCACCTATCAGTACCCACCAGTGCTGCCAATCAGTGCCCACCAGTTACTCCTCATCAGTGTCACCTATCAGTACCCACTAGTGCTGCCAATCAGTGCCTACCAGTTCCTCCTCATCAGTGTCACCTATCAGTACCCACCAGTGCTGGCAATCAGTGCCAACCAGTTCCTCCTCATCAGTGTCACCTATCAGTACCCACCAGTGCTGCCAATCAGTGCCCACCAGTTACTCCTCATCAGTGTCACCTATCAGTACCCACCAGTGCTGCCAATCAGTGCCCACCAGTTCCTCCTCATCAGTGTCACCTATCAGTACCCACCAGTGCTGCCAATCAGTGCCTACCAGTTCCTCCTCATCAGTGTCACCTATCAGTACCCACCAGTGCTGCCAATCAGTGCCCACCAGTTATTCCTCATCAGTGTCACCTATCAGTACCCACCAGTGCTGCCAATCAGTGCCCACCAGTTCCTCCTCATCAGTGTCACCTCTCAGTGCCCACCAGTGTGAAAATAATGATAAAAATGTCCTCTGTGTACAGTGTTGTATGACCGTGTAATTGTCATTCAAAGTGTGACAGCGCTGAAAGCTGAAAACTGGCCTGGGCAGGAGGGGGGGGGGGGGGGGGGAGTGCCCGGTAGGCAAGTGGTTAATACTGTCTTTCCACACACCAGCTGCAAGCTGAAATCAGGCATGCAAGTGGGAGTGTCTGCTTTGTAAGCCGACGGGTCGGAAGAGGGAGTGACTTGAGAGTGGGAGGGCTCCGGTGATGTCATCAGAATTTGCTAGCAGTCCAAAAGAAGCCAGCAGAAGGCGGAGCTTTGGGCAGGTCCCCTCAGGGACATGCTGTAGGTGCCACTTAGGACAGTCCCTTGTAAAGTGATATACAATTTTTATTTTTTTTAATTAGGCCAATGACGTCAAGGGGGGGGGGGGGGGGTTGGAGATTTTCATCCTTTGGAGCATCGGGTCTATCCTGTGTTTGGGCTCCGCCTTCTTCTATGACGGGCCGCCGCACATAAATATCCAGCAACTTCTCCTGCAGAGCAATGTTTTCCAGCTCATGAAAGGACTTCGGGTCTCTTTAGCTCCATCTAGTGGCCACAATGCAGTATTTTGTTGATTGAAAATACCAATTCAGGACAATAACACATTATGTCCACTAGATGGAGCTGACGTTTATAGGAAATCTTATAGGGATTGTTTGTGACGGCTGTGAGATTGCTGGGATGTTCACACAGTATTTTTTTTTTATAAACAGACCCCCCCCCCCCCCCCAGAGCAAGTTGAAGTTTCTTCCGGCGGTGTGATTAATGGACTCCAGGCTGTTTAGTGATTGGCGGAGCAGATTTTCCATGAACCCTTCATCTCACTATGTGTCATCTGACAGCTGATTGGTCGTCAGTAATTTGGCACTCCCCGGTTGGTGAGTCTGGCCCCGGCTCATAGAGAAAGGTCCTATGCACAGAAGGCATGCAAAGAGAAGAAATCAGCTGCACTTCTGCATGCCGCCACTTCTCAAGGCCTTACGGTTAGCTAAGGTGGCGTCAACACTTTGTGATTTATTCAAATACTTTTTTTTTTTTTTTTATCAATGTCGCCGGCGGTATTCATATTTCTCTTATTCTTTTTTTCCCGCAAAAGATGGCGAAGCCGCCGTCGGCTCGCCTGGCTCTGCGTCTGCAGCACAAAGCACACAAAGTCTCTTCTTTTTCTTTTTTTTCAGAAAAATCTTCTAAAAAGCAAATTTTTCCTCTTTTATTTTTTTCTTTCTCTTTTCCGCGGCAGCGAAGAAAGGACCAATTTGGCGCACAATGGCGGGCGCTGCAATCAGCGCCTCTTCTGTCTGAGGTCTTTGTAGCCGTTTGTGAAATGAGGCCAATTACCAGAGAGCTAATGTCAGGGCAACGAGCGCTGAATGGCGGGGGCAGGGCTGATTGAGGGATATTTGTGTGTTCATCGCCCGGCGTCTGGATACCTGGAGCCGCGAGAACACCTCCCGACCGCCATCATGGCGGGTCTGTGCCGGGTCTGAGGGGTCTACAAAATAAAGATGTCACCAGTCACTGACGAGTCCGGGGTCGCCTAATTCAATTTCTAAAATGAATGTTACACCGAACGTTCTCCTCGCCGTACAACTTTGTGATACATTCTGATACATTGTTATACATTGTGATACTTCCTTATACAGAGCCTTGAAAAAGTATTCATACCCCTTGAAATTTCCCACATTTTGTTACAACCAAAAACATAAATGTATTTTATTGGGATTTTATGTGATAGACCAACACAAAGTGGCACATAATTGTGAAGTGGAAGGAAAATGATAAATGATACAAATAAA
The DNA here is from genome assembly GCA_037952835.1 of Lithobates septentrionalis. Taxonomy (NCBI): domain Eukaryota; kingdom Metazoa; phylum Chordata; class Amphibia; order Anura; family Ranidae; genus Lithobates; species Lithobates septentrionalis. The sequence continues at coordinate 487,072 of JBBDGP010003846.1, forward strand.
TATGTGAAAAGTGTGGGGGAGGGGGGGTACATTTGTATTCAGCCCCCTTTACTCTGATACCCCTAACTAAAATCTAGAGGAACCAATCGCCTTCAGAAGTCACCTAATTAGTAAAAAGAGTCCACCTGTGTGTCATTTAATCTCAGTATAAATACAGCTGTTCTGTGAAGCCCTCAGAGGTCTGTTAGAGAACCTTAGTGAACAAACAGCATCATGAAGGCCAAGGAACACACCAGACAGGTCAGGGATAAAGTTGTGGAGAAGTATAAAGCAGGGTTAGGTTATAAAATGATCTCCCAAGCTTTGATCATCTCACGGAGCTCTGTTCAATCCATCATCGGAAAATGGAAAGAGTATGGCACAACTGCAAACCTACCAAGACATGGCCGTTCACCTAAACTGACCGGCCGGGCAAGGAGAGCATCCATCAGAGAAGAGCCAAGAGGTCCATGGTAACTCTGGAGGAGCTGCAGAGATCCACAGCTCAGGTGGGAGAATCTGTCCACAGGACAACTATTAGTCGTGTTCTCCACAAATCTGCCCTTTATGGAAGAGTGACAAGAAGAAAGACATTGGAGAAAGAAAGTCATAAGAAGTCCTGTTTGTAGTTTGTGAGAAGCCATGTGGAGGACACAGCAAACATGTGGAAGAAGGTGATCTGGTCACATGACACCAAAATTCAACTTTATGGCCTAAAAGTAAAACGCTATGTGTGGGGAAAACTAACACTGCACATCACCCTGAACACACCATCCCCACTGTGAGACAGAGATGTAATCCAATTCTCGATCTCCAGCGAGGAACACGCACAGGATCCTGCCTCCACCGGAGGCACGCAGTCAATGATGCGGCGCCAGCTTGACAGCTCTTATGTAGCTGAGGGCGGGGCCACCCGTCAGTCTGACAAGGGGAAACGCCGGGGTTTCCCAGTGATGTGTATGGGTGACCCCATCATTAGTATCAGTGGGAGGAATAGTGTCCCATCATTGGTGTCAGTGGGAGCAATAGTGCCCCATCATTAGTATCAGTGGGAGGAATAGTGTCCCATCATTAGTATCAGTGGGAGGAATAGTGCCCCATCATTGGTGTCAGTGGGAGCAATAGTGCCCCATCATTGGTGTCAGTGGGAGGAATTAGTGTCCCATCATTGGTATCAGTGGGAGGAATAGTGCCCCATCATTGGTGTCAGTGGGAGAAATAGCGTCCCGTCATTGATATCAGTGGGAGGAATAGTGTCCCATCATTGGTATCAGTGGGAGGAATAGCGTCCCATCATTGGTGTCAGAGAGGGGAATAATGTCCCATCATTGGTGTCAGTGGGGGGAATAGTGTCCCATCATTGGTATCAGTAGGAGGAATAGTGCCCCATCATTGGTATCAGTGGGAGGAATAGTGTCCCATCATTGGTATCAGTGGGAGGAATAGCGTCCCATCATTGGTGTCAGAGAGGGGAATAGTGTCCCATCATTGGTGTCAGAGAGGGGAATAGTGTCCCATCATTGGTATCAGTGGGAGGAGTAGTGTCCCATCATTGGTATCAGTGGGAGGAATAGCGTCCCATCATTGGTGTCAGAGAGGGGAATAGTGTCCCATCATTGGTGTCAGTGGGAGGAATAGTGTCCCATCATTGGTATCAGTAGGAGGAATAGTGTCCCATCATTGGTATCAGTGGGAGGAATAGTGTCCCATTATTGGTATCAGTGGGAGGAATAGTGTCCCATCATTGGTGTCAGAGAGGGGAATAGTGTCCCATCATTGGTGTCAGTGGGAGGAATAGTGTCCCATCATTGGTATCAGTAGGAGGAATAGTGTCCCATCATTGGTATCAGTGGGAGGAATAGTGTCCCATCATTGGTATCAGTGGGAGGAATAGTGCCCCATCATTGGTGTCAGTGGGAGAAATAGCGTCCCGTCATTGATATCAGTGGGAGGAATAGTGTCCCATCATTGGTATCAGTGGGAGGAATAGCGTCCCATCATTGGTGTCAGAGAGGGGAATAATGTCCCATCATTGGTGTCAGTGGGGGGGAATAGTGTCCCATCATTGGTATCAGTAGGAGGAATAGTGCCCCATCATTGGTATCAGTGGAGGAATAGTGTCCCATCATTGGTATCAGTGGGAGGAATAGCGTCCCATCATTGGTGTCAGAGAGGGGAATAGTGTCCCATCATTGGTGTCAGAGAGGGGAATAGTGTCCCATCATTGGTATCAGTGGGAGGAGTAGTGTCCCATCATTGGTATCAGTGGGAGGAATAGCGTCCCATCATTGGTG